>VXBP01003075.1:108962-163124 GCA_013400115.1 Rhinopomastus cyanomelas | reverse complement strand
CCCCCGCAGCACCTTCCCCCGCCACCGTGGCCGTGACGCCCCCTCATTCTTCTGAGTCCCCCGTCCTCCCTTCCTGCCCCCTCCCTAAGCTTCTCCCGGAAGATTTGGGGGTCTCCCCTGCTTGGGGATGGTGTGAGGATCCCCATTCTGTCACAGGCTTAGTCTCCCCTCCTCAGGTTCATTTGGATAGTGGCACTGGCTCGGTTTGGGGGAACCTCCCTCGGTTTGGGGGCTGCTCGGTGGTTTTTCTGGTGGGATCCTGTGGAGAAGCCCCTGGGAGATTTGGGGTGGGGAATGTCCTGACATCTGGTTCAGTAGGACCCACGGCACCAAACCACTGGTGTGGTACCATGCAGGTCCAGGGTTATGTGGTGACCCCCAAACAGCTCTGCCATGTGTTTGTGGGGGGAAGTGAACAGACAATAAAGTGGATGCCCCTAGAATTCCTGTGTGGCACACGCCGACCCTTTACCAGCCATCCTTAACCTTAATCCCAAATACTCAACGATCCCAAGGTCTCTTCCTTATCTGTTTGTAAGGAGGAGGAGAAAACCTGCCTCCTCGCTGCCCTCTAGACTGGGCAGGGTCGTCGCCTTCTCAAAACATAAATGAAAGGGGCTGTTCAGAAATGGTTCAGACTAGGGGGGAGGTTTTCTCAGTAAACCAGCAGGAATAAGCTGGGGTTTATTTTAGACTCTTCATTTCCCCCCCCCCTTTCTTTTTCTTTCTTTTATTTCAACCACTAATTACAAAGTGCAGGCTGGAGGCTCCGCGGTGGTGGAGCAAGGAAGGAGGAGACCTACGTGCTGGGTGCGGAGGAAACAATTTCACCAACTGCTTATTTCAAAGAGAGATCAAACGAGGTCCCAGGTGACGGATCGCCATCGCGAGAGCTGCGACGGCCGTGCTGGTGGCTGTCAGCAAAGTTTATGTGTGTGAAAGAGAAGGGAGAGCTGAGAGCCAGCAGTGATTAGGGAAATGGAATGTTTTTATCGTGGTTTGCTGGATAAAACCTCAGCCAGCCACACTGTGGGCTGGGTAGGGTTTGGTGGCTGAGTGCGAGGAGTTGGATGTGGAGAGGATGAACTTTGAGAGAATCAGCGGTGGGACCCGTGGGGGGAGTTGTGTGCGAATCGGTGCAAAGCCTCCCACTTTGTGGGAGGACCACTGCAGCTTGTAGATGGATCCCTTGTGCTCAGGGTTGTGTTTTTCTGGGAGTTCAGGGAGGCTGAACCCTGTTTGTGTGAATTGAGTGCTGGCTGCGTTAAGGAAGCCGAGCAGCGCAGTGTCTCGGTGCAGCGGGGTGCGTGCCGCTGCGCTGACTAACATCCGCATGGAGCAGGTGATCCATCTCTGGGTTTTGTTAGGCTCTGGCTGATACCAGCCAAGCCCTGGAAGGTGATCTGAAGATAACCATCTCTGTGGGAGTGTGTGGCTGGGTGTTTATTTCCTGCGCTGCTCTCTTTGTTGCTCCTGGCACCAAGAGCTCCGGTGGTGCCAGAAGTGCTCCGGTGGTGCCAGAAATGCTCCAGCAGGTTTTCCCTACTGCACGTGAGGGAAATCTCACTAAGTGGGCCAGGCAGTGATTTTGGGTCTGATGTGACCCAGTCTCCTTCTGAGAGCACTTTTGCTGTGTGTTGCTGCGCTGTGGCTGAGATCTAACAGCAGCCCATGGCGTAAACCTACATCATCTCACTGGGGTCCAGGGTCAGCTTGTCTTTGGTGTCTTGATCATAATTTCAGCTAGATGATGCTCGTGGAAAACACTGGCTCATTGGACTCATGGACCACAGAGCCAGGATTTGCTCATCTCCACTAATAGCTGGTCTCTGGGTTGATGACTTGATGGCTTATGGTAGCGTGATGGTGGCTAGAAAACCTTCTGTGGTGATACTGGTTGGTGTTTCCTGGGTTGCCTTGTCTGGCCCTTCTCTCAGCTCTCACTGCTGCACGTGGCTCCTAAATCTCTGACAGAAGCAGCTGCTTCACTTTAACCCATTCCCTTTGTCCTCCCAAACGCAGGAGCACTGAGAAGCTGAAAGTAAAGCTGATTACAACCAGACCTCTGAGAAGAGGGTAGAATGAAGCCCAACTGGATTTGTAATCGGTTGAGATGTGACTAACAGCACGAGCTAGCCAGAGAGACAGCGGCCGTGTTGGAAAACAGCAATTTGGCAAAGCTGGAGGCTTCTGTGGGAACCGTATAGGCTGGGAATTTTGGTGGGAATAGAATAGCTGGGGTTGGACTTTTCTTTTTTGGATACAAGATAAAATTTCTAGTCAAAATAAGAAACCCAGAGAGACCCCACCCCAAAGCAGTGGGCTGGTCAGTCCAGCTGCTGGCAGGGCTGCTTGGGGCCAGCAATTTCAGCAACAGCCACTTTGAGCTTGTGGTGTCCATCAAGTGCTCGGGAGATGGCTCTGGTTCCTCAGGGCTGCGTGGGGGGCTCCTTGCACACCCACACTCCCATGTGTTCAATGCACGAGTGCATCCAGCTGGGTTTGGGTAGGATCCAGTGACTGGAAGCTCCTGCTTTGCCTGCTGCTGATTTGAGTCATAGGAGCTCCTTGTCAGGAGTGCAGGCTTGGATTTATTAGGAAAACTGGAGGAGGTCGTGCCGTGGTTCCTTGGTGCAGATGCCCTCCAGGAGGAGAAAGCTGCTGAGTTTGCAGCGAGGACAGAGGGATGTGATCACTGGACATCAAGATGTCCCCACTCTTCTCCCACACTGCAATAGCCTTCAGAGAGCTCCTAAACAGGAAACCACTTCAAACCAGCGTGCCGCCCCACCACCGCTCCTGCGAGCGAGGCCCCTCCGTGACGGTTGCGCCGTCTCTGCTCAGCTCTGTCTGTTGTCCTCTGTTGTGTTTTCTCTCCGTAGTAACATGCCAGAGCCTCCCTGGGGAGCTGGGCCAGCCCGTGGCGTGCAGCGAGCTCCAGCCTGAGATGCACGAGCTTGCTCAGGACATCTTGTCCTCTTGGCAGCTTGCAGTGTCCACCTTTTGGCTCGGTAGCCAGAGCTGCTGCCTTTCTCTGGGCTTTGAGGGTCTGAGAATGGGAAATGGAACTGGAGGCTCTTCTCTCCCCCTTGGCAGTCTGGGAATGGCTTCGGTTGGAGCTCAGGGGCTGCCTCCAAAGGCTAGCGAGTGCAGAAGTTGGCCCCCTGGGCAGCCAGCCCGCACTGGGCCCCAGCCCTGCTTGGTCCTGGACACACAATGGGGTATTGTGGGCTGGGGCCAGTGCAGGGACAGGGGCTGCAGGGATGGGTCCTGCTGGCTGCAGCGTCCCCTTACTGGGCAGGTACTGTAGATGCCTCGGAAGGACTGGTGGTGAATGGGCTGGAGCAGTGTGTCTGCATCTTCCCTGGTGCCTGCCGTGTCCTGTCCTCAGCTCGGGGCTGGGGCTGGGCTCGCTGCTTGTTCCCCTGAGCCTCGTGAGCTGCCTGGCCTGGGGACTCGTGTCTGGCCATGCAGCTGAGCCTGTGGCGCAGGGGCCATGTCTGCTGCCCCAGACCATCCACCCTGCTTGGGTGGAAGCTCTGTGCTGCTGGTCCTGGTGGGAATCAGCAGGTTTCAACCTGGTCCCTCTCCTGATCTCCTGGAAAAGCTCCCCCTTCCCCATGCACCCTGTGACTTGAGAGAGGGAGGGTTGGGGACCAGCTGTGCTGCCATTTTCATGTGAGGCCTCCTCTTGCTCCTCTTTCTTGCTCTGCTGATTTGCATTGACTCAGACTTCCTCGCTCGCTCACGGTGCCCTGGAAGCTGAGACACTGCACAGGGGAGTGTCCACGAGTCAAATATCAAATCCAGGCTCATGGGGCACTTGCTGCTCGGGCTGGCCAAGACCTGAGCTGGTTCTGCCAAGCTCTGTCTGTGCAGGCTGATAAAATCCCTGCCCCAAAGCCTTAGGGGGACGGGACAGGCAGGGGGGAGGCTGCCTTGCGGCTGTGTCTTGGGGAGGTTTCTGCTTGTGTGCCCTCTCTTTGTGGGGGATTGCTACAAGCTGGGGCTGGACTGCTCCTCTGAAGGGTAAGTGCTGCTCCCAGCTCCCCCAGCTCTGCAGTGTTCCCCTTGGTGGGAGGCAGCCCTGCTGTGTCTGAGGTACCCACCCGGCTGGCTCATCGCAGCAAGGTGCCTCTGCTCCCACATGTCCTTCCTACAGCTCCAGCCTGGAACAGCTCATGGAATGCCTGGGAGCAACCTCCTTCACCCAGGGACTGTGGGCCCTGATGGGGATGGTGTGCAGAGGATTTTTTTCTTGAGGGTTTCTGCTGGCTTGTCCTTCCTCTCCCTTTACAAGCCATTGGCCGCAGTCAGCCTTGTTCAGCAGAGGAAGAGGGATCGAAGTCTCCAGCAGAGGCTGTTCCTGCAGGACCTGTGCCTGCTTGAGGAGCACTTCCTCAGGCTCACAGCCCAACAGCAGGCAGTGGAGAAACTGAGTGGGGTACTGGCTCACAAGACTGAAATCCTTTTGGATCCTGACTGGTTTCTCCTTTGATTGGGGGGTTTTCCCACCTCCAGCCCCCATGGTGGACAGTCCTGGGAGTCCAGCTTGTGCCCAGTTATGGGGTTGGCTTGGTGTATTCCTGCCCAGAGCAGTTGCAGGGTGTTTGTGGTGACCTTCAGACACAACCACTTGCCTCTGGTTGTCCCCATCAGCACCTCTTGCAGTTGAGGTGCTCAGTTTGTGCTGCTGTAAATGCAAGTGAACCTGGTGGCCCTTCACCCTCCAATAACCCTTGGAAGGAACAGTTTCCATTGTTTTAATGAAGCTTGTCTTGCATTTCTGGCACTTGGTTTGGAATAGATAAACCCTCCAGAAAAGTGCTGAAGGCAGAAGCTCAGGTGTTGCAGATGAAGCTGCAGGGGTGTTACCAGCTCTCCTTCAATTTATATCTGTATTGAAACTTCTCTTTTCCTGGAACTGAACTGGTGGGAGAAGGGTCAAGGTGTCGCAACAGGAAGCTTCTGTGTGTGTAAATGTGTGTGCACAGCCCTTTGCATGCCTGCAGGGGATCTAGGGGGGTCACCTCTCCTAGCAGCTTCTCCAAAAGGTGTCTGTCCAAGTGCTACAACACCCTAGACGAGAGAAGCTGTGTCCTGTTTTATATGTCACAGTTTGTGGTGGTGAGGGAAAGGAACTGGCTTGTTGCTTGGGTCAGGTTTGTCCTGAGGAGGCCACAAAGATGATCCAAGGGCTGGAGCACCTTTGCTGTGAGGACAGGCTGAGGGAGCTGGAGTTATTCAACTGAGGGAAGACTCCAAGAGGACCTTAGACCTGCCTTCCAGTACCTAAAAAGAACCTACAGGAAGGCTGCAGAGGGACTTTCCCCAAGGGGATGTAGCAACAGACAAGTGGAAATGGTTTGAAATGGAAGGAGAGGATGTTCAGACTAGATATTTGGAAGAAGTTCTTCAGTGCAAGGGTGAAAAGACTCTGGAACTGATTGTCTGGAGAAGCTGTGGCTGCCCCCTTGCTGGAGGTGCTCAAGACCAGGTTGGATGAGGCCTTGAGCAGCCAAGTCTGATAGACACGTGTCCCTGCCCATGGCAGGGGGTTGGAGTAGATGGAGGAGATGAGCCATCTGATTCTTTTTACTCACTTTCCTATCAGATGCTTTCCTACCCTAAACAAGCTGTGTTGGCACAATGGCCCTTGGTTCAGGGCTGGGTAGAAAAGGTCCAGAGGCTTGGAAAAGCCAAGCAGGTTCATCATCTGGGGGTGGGACATCAAAAGCATAATTTCTGCTGAGATTTTCCACTGTGTGACACCCCCTTGTGCCACAGCCCTTCCTGTGGGTACAAAAAGCTGTGTAAGAGTTGTCACAGCAGCCCCAGAGCTGTAGGCTCTTCCTTGGCTAGTGGCACTACCTGACTGATGGTGGGCTGGGACTTTGTGGGACACCCCCAATCTCACCCATACCTTGTATGCCCCAGGTTGCCATGACAAAGCCGTGCTGCTCTACGAATATGTGGGCAAGCGGATCGTGGACTTGCAGCACACAGAGGTACCAGATGCCTACAGAGGGAGAGGAATAGCCAAGCACCTCGCAAAGGTAAAGACCCATCTCCTCTGTGCCCTGGGCAGAAGCTGTTTGCTGGAGCCAGGCCCTGTCGCGTTCCTGTTGGCTGCGTGTCCCATGGGAACTGACCCTGCTCCTTTGGGAGATGGAGTGGCTGGCAGGGCAGATGGAAATCCACGGTCAGACACTCCTGTTTCTGGTGGTGATGGGGGCTGGGTGAGTGCCAGAGTGTCCAGCTGCTCACCTGGGCTCAGTCCTTTCCCCCTTGCAGCAAACAGCCCTCACACCCACCTCGCATCTCCTGGGGTTCAGCCCCCTCATCTCAAAGCTTCAGGGCCCTCGTGAGCCCTTTGCCTACCTTGGGCCCTACTTCTGAGCCCTGTGGTTGTGGCTGAGAAGCCATGAGCACAGAGGTGGGGTGTCTGTGGGGTGATGCTTTGGGGTTACAGCTGCTCCCTGACCCCATGAGCCAGACTAAAGGGGTGACAAAGGTGGCCTTCACGTGCTGTGGCTGGGTCACCTGCAGGGCAGCATGCATGAGACTGGCATGCATTGAGGGTCACCTGAGAGGTCTCTGAATGCCTCCAGTTAAACCTGGCACCGTGTGGAGCCTGTAGCAGGATGGCCATGCTCTCCCCCTGCTCTTCCCCAGCCTTCTGCCTCCACTTGCCTTGCACAGGGGGTGCATGAGGGCACCCTGCTGCTACCCCCAGCTTCACGTGGGCTACAGGACCAGGCTGGCGGCGCTAACCTGTCTGTCTTTGGCCGGTTGCAGGCAGCCCTGGACTTTGTGGTGGAGGAGGATCTGAAGGCTCACCTGACGTGCTGGTACATCCAGAAGTACGTCAAGGAGAACCCGCTGCCGCAGTACCTGGAACACTTGCAGCCTTAAGGCAGGAGGGCTCTGACACCAGCGCGCCTGCCCCTGACTGTTCAACGCGGCCTTCGCTTCTCTGCGGTCTCAGGAAAACCCCCTCCCACACCCGCAATTCCCAGTTTTTTGAAGCACATCCATGTGGTGCAGGAGTGTGGGCACAACCCCTTCCTCTCTGCCCACCTGTGAGCATGGCTACGGCCCTCGGGCCAGCCTGGCTGCGGGCACACATGGTGCCTCCCGGTGCTCTTCCCAAGCCAGGGGGTGGAAGGGGAGGATTTATTTTCACCAAACTCCATCACAATACCAGAGGATGACTCAATCTGCACCTCATCCTCTCCCCTCTGCTTGGCAACAGCTGTGAACTTGCTGGGGGATGTTGGTTAGGGATGTTGGTATCAGCCCCCTTCTCCCCCAGCTGCTGGGAGGAAATACTGTGGATTAAGACTTGTGGGACAGAGGGAGGTGCCAGAGGAGCCCCAGCCCTGTAACAGGTTCATCCTCTGCATTACTGTTGGGTACCAAGCCTTGCCCAAGGCCATGTGGAGTACAAATGGAATGTGCGGGCCCTGGTGGCACCTCGAGGTGTTTGCTGCACCAGCTGTGGAGACCATGGGATGGTGACACCTTTTGAGGTGAGAGACAGGAGCCACGTGAGGAGCCTGCAGAGGCTGTGGCAGAACATATGCAGCATGAGTGGGCAGAGAAAATGTATCTGAGTTGCAGATGCTCTTCCCCAGAGATGCCAGCTCCTGTCCAGCCTTCTGGATGCAGCCTGCTCAGGAGAGGAGCACCAGTCTGCCCAGTCAGCCCTGGCCTAAGGAATGAGGGACATCCCCTACAGAGCAGTTTCATGCAGCTGAAGAGAAAGGCTCCCCTCATCTTCCTTGACTCCAGCTCTGCACCCTGTCTGTGCCCCAGATCCTAAAGCCTGAGCTGCCATCGTGTCCCATGAGTGAAGGATGAAGCTGCCAGGAGCTGCTCCTGACCTGTTTCCAGGGCTGGATGCTAGAGCAACCTGCCTCTGCGTGGATGCTGATCACTTCTCCTTTCAGCCTTTGGAGAGAAGCCCTGGCTCATGGTGTTACCCATCTGCTCTCTGGCTCCTTGCAGCTCCACTCTGGGGTGCTGGCAACATCGTGGGATCTTCAGCCAGCAGCAAGAACATCCTCGCGCCGTGCTGTTACCTCTGTGGATGATGACCCTGTAGCAGAGCTGATCGTAGCTGCAGTTGGATGCAGAGGTAGCACTGTGACAGCAGGACACTGCCTGGTTCCTGCCTCACCCAGGCTTTCCAGGACTTGAGCTAGACCCCCAATCATTGCATCTTTCTACTCCGAGCTCTCGGGATTGTTCATTGTCCCAGGGATCTTTCACTGGGGACTGAAGTTTACAACCTGTGCCAAGGATTGAATGAAACCCTGGGTTCAGCCCTGTTCAGCACAAAGTCAGTGGTGGCAAAGGCAAACACTCCTACAGCCCTCTGTCCTGGTTGTGTTGGTCAGAGATGGAAACCATGGTCAGAGCTCAGACCCTGAGCTATTTCAATCACCAGCTTGTGGTGAAGCCCTGCTGCCTGCCTGTGCATTAGGGCTGCCAGCTGCCAACGTAACGCAGCCCTCTGCCCACAGGCTTGAGTAAAACCTTCCAAACTCCATCCCTGCCCTGCCACACCATGGGCTGTGAGACCCCTGCCCATGCCCAGCAGCTGCCCCATCTCTGGCTGGTGCAGCTCAGGAAAGGCATCAGGCTCAGCCCTACTGCTGCCTCGCGTTTCTGCCCTCTTGCTGCTTATTTCAGCCTGGCTGCAACCTTCAGGATGACTTTGGAGGGACTGGGAAAGGCTCACAGGTAACAAACTAAACAGAAAAAGGGGCTGAACAAGAAATCTGGGTTGCTAAATGTTCACTCTTTCACATGCAAAACACACTTGAACATCTTGTTACAGGAGCAAGGTTGGCTGTTACAGCCAAGTGATGACAGACCTGTCCTTGCTCTTGATCCCAAGGTGAAGCTGAAGCATCTCCTCTCTTGCAAGCCAAGCCAAGACACTGTAGTATTTTTGTCACAGCAAGGCTGGGTGCTCAGCAGAGATGTGTGCCTGGTCCTCGTGGGAGCAATAGCGTGAGCCCAGCGCTGCAAACCTCAGCTCTGGTTTTGTGCTCATTTCCACTCTGACAGTCGACAGCAGTCCCTGTTGTGTCTGTGGCACAAGAGTGGCTGAGTGGAGTGTGTGCTGGGGTCACAGGCAGCTTCCCATACTAGCTCTGGAGCAGCTCTGGAGCTCCTCGTGCTGCTCCAGCAGGATCCTAGTGCTTCCTGGTGCTGGATCACAAGTGGCAATTGCTGCCTTCAATCAGGCACAGCACAAAGTTTTGCTGCTGCTTCCTTTCGAGGTGCTAGAACCCCTCCAGTGTCTGGCCTGATGGAGATGTGTGCCAGCATCCGTGCCAACTGTTTCACTGCTGTGCCCATCCCCTGCTCCAGCCTTCCCTTTCCTTCCCTATGGTCTTTGACATCAGCAAATAGCAATACCCACAGATCACTGGTGATGCCACGGTCCTTGGTGCTCCTGTGGTCTGGCAGTGCTGGGTGGGAGATGGCTCCATCAGGATCCCTTGGTGCTGGGCAGCCCTTACTCCTTCCTTCCCTCCTCCCGGCCAGCCGGTGTCTGCAGGAAGGAGCTTGCAATCCTGCGCTGCCCCTTGGTGCTGACTAAGCCTGGAGAAGTTGGGGATCCTGGACTTTCTCTGGCAGTGTGGAAGTGGTTTGGTTGAATATTGAGGTTCCCCAAAACTCACTTGAACTACAGACCTTGGTGGGCAAGGAAATGCAGATTGTAGTCCAACCTGCTTCCATGTTGCCCAACTTGAAACACCCCCATCCTTCTTCCCAGCATTGTCTTCCTTTGTCCAAGGTTTCCATTCCGTTGAATTCAGTGGTTACGATGTGCCTTTCCTTCTCAGGACCTGTTACAAACGACCTTTCTGCTTCTTTTTATGTCTAACATTTATCTCTATCCCTCCCTCTGTCATACTATAAAACATGAACATAATGCATGGAATACAATACAATAAAAAGTGTGGCATAACTCACCTGCGGCTTGGTGGGAGGCAGGAGAAGGTGTCCATGGAGCTTGGGCATCCCCAGCTTGGTCACTTCAGAACAGGATCTGTTTTATGGGTCCTGTCAAACAACTCTGCTCTCCAGTCTGTGTCCAGGGGATGATTTATGCAGCCTTGCTGCTGCATGTTCACATTCTGGGGTGTTGTCTTCTCAAAGGAAAATATCCTCTAACAAATCTAACCCCAAATCTCAGCCAGCAACCCCCCTGCAGTTGTCAGCATCTTGGAAAAGGTAGAAGAAAAGGCAGAAGTTGCTGTGTTTAGCATCTGCTTTCCTACTGCCTAACCTTCCCTTCCAAAAAAAGAAATGGAAGAATTACAACTTCTCTCCTGCAGGAGGAAGAGAATTTTGTGTAAGAAGAACCTCATGCAGGTGGTGAGGATGATGGAGGGTCCATAAGACCTTTGCTAGGAGTATTAGTCCCAAGGCTGGTGCTGGCCCCAGCTCCACAGCTCCCTGGGACTTGCAGATACCTAACCTGGGTGCTGCTGGCATCACTCTTCTCCCATCACTGGGATCCCACTGGGTCAGTTCAGTGTGCTCCTCTTGCAAAGGAACCAGCAGGGTCGTGCTGAAGTTACTGGATTTTATTTGAGCTCATACGTCTGGCTGACCTAGTGGTGACTTGGGGTGAGCGGGATCACAACTGGTTCTTCTCCTTGGCTGGCTGGTCCACCCCTGCTGTTGCTCACCAGTCCCACCTCAAGAATTCAGGCCAGCCTTCAGGAGTTGTCCTTCACACGGAGCCTGGTGTGAGCAGACACTCAAGGCTGGTGTTCTCTGATGTTTGAAACCATGAAGGCACTAAAACATTTCAGTAGCTGCCTGGTAGACTCAGTCCCTGCTGTGCTTGTCCTGAGCAAGGCAGGTGACTCAGAGGAAGAGGAGGCACTTCCCTTATCTCAGCACACTGTGTTTACACCACTTTCTAAAGCTGGGTGCAAGCTACAGGGGCTGAGGCCAGAGTTTGATGGGTGCAAATGCCAGGGCTGAGGGAGAAGGGGCACAGCTTATTTACGGTTTGATCCAGCCTGACAAGTGGCCCCTGGGCTGCAACCCGAGCAGGCAGGAGCGTGGGTTTTGTTGCTCCCAAGAGACAGCGCAGGAGGTTTGGGTCAGAGCACCAAGCTGGGCTGTTGCTGGTAACACGCTCTGTTTACATTCCACATTCCAGACACTCCGATGTGATGCTCTGGCCTGTCCCAGCAGTGCTGCTGCTCGGTTGCACGCTCTGCCAGGCTGGGCGCCCTGCCCAGACACCTCTTTGTGAAAAAGGCACCGTCTACCTGCACTGGAACAGCTGATCCTCAAGTTATGGATGAAAACCCAGAGGGCCCTGATGTATGGACCGGCAGCCTTGCTGTGGCTGGGAAGGTGGAAGCAGCTATGGGTTTGTTCTTGTTACAGCAACGGGAAATAGTGTTGAAAACAGGCTTTTTCTAAGAATGGGAGATGCCAAGACAGCACCAGTTTAGTCCAGTGGGTGCTGGGAATACTGGACAACACTGAACAGCTGGGAAACTGGCAGCACAGTGGACTGGCGAGGCTACAGAGCAGATTAGGGAGAACTAATTCTTGAGTGAAAGGCTCCTCTCCTGGAAGACCTGAGAACTAGGAGCTAAAGAGGGTACTGGAAAGGCATGAGTCTTGGAGATCTATGATTCCGGCACCTTGGGTAGCCCTGCTCTTGTGAAGGTGGCCTTGGGCCCCCAGAGTGGGACACAAAACCTCCATCATAATCTGCTGTTGGATCGTCAGGAGCTGGAAAACCTGTGACAGTGGCAAACCCGCATTTCATTGCCTAGCAAGGCGTTTGGCTCTAAACCAGTGGAGCAGCTGTGGAGCCTCCTCACTCCCTGCTGCTCTCTCAGAGTTGCTTAAAAGGGCTACATTCGCCTCAACAACGCCCAGTGTCCCTCCTCCGGGAGGTGCTATCCTGTGGGGCTGCTCCATGAGACCTCAAACCCGAGTTTCTTCTCGAGCATCAAAAAGAGCCGCTCTCAGGCCCTAAAGAAGAGCTGAACCACGAGAGACCTCCCCGCGGTCCAGCTCAGGCCGCCGCTCCCGCGGCCCACGCCGCAGCCCCGGCCGCACCCCTCCCGCCGGGCCGCGGGGCAGGCTGGGATTCACCACCCCGCTCCCGCTGGAGAGAAGCCGGGAGCAGGGTTCGAGCTCAGGGCCGCGGGGCCTCTCAGCCTGCCCGATCGCGCCACCCCGCTGCCCGCCCGGGCCCCGCTCCCAGCGGAGGACTACAGGCCCCAGAATCCCCCGCGGGTGGGCGGTGACGCGGGGCACGCTGGGAGTTGCAGTCCCGCGCTGGGTCCCGCCCCCGCTGGCGGCGCCGTTCCTCCAGTTCCCCGAGCTCCTCCCGCACTCCATTTCCCGTGGTGCAGCGCGGCGGGCCCGGGGCCCCTCGGCGGAGACATTTGCGAGCCCAGAGTCTCCAAGATGGCGGCGTGGGGAAGGAGGCGCGCGGGCCCAGGNGGGGCGGGCGGGGAGCGATGGGGGCGGGAGGAAGCGAGCGGCGGCCGTGTGGGACTCGCTACGACCCCGAAGCAAGGGCGGGGGCCCCGCTGAGGAGAGCGGGGCCGGGTGCGGTGAGGCCGGGCACCGGAGGAGCTGGAAGGGCCGGGCTCGGGGAAGGTCAGCGCAGAGTAAGGGCGATGAGGCCTTTATCGCCGCGGGGGTGCGGCTTCAGGGCCGGGTGGAGCAGGGCTGGGCCTGAGAGGCTCCTGTCGCGGCTGTTTTTAAAGGCGGAGTGGGGGGGACAGCGGAGAGTCCTCCAGGGTGACCTCGGGGGGCTCCGCCATCGGTGGTGCCGTGGAGGGCAGCGGGGGCCACCTCAGTCCTGGCACAGAGCCGGATAATGCCTCCCCTTGTCTCTGTGAGGAGGGAGGAGCAGCTGGGACGTGCTGGAAGTACCCCCGGAGTAGCTGGAAGAAGTTGGGGAGTCCTCACTTGAAAACAGATCCAAAAAAACCCAAAGAAAAAGTGGAAAATCTTGTTGAGCTGCTTTAAAAACGTGCGAGCACAGTTATTTACCTGCTTCAAATGGCGAGTTAATTCCCATGTTTCCCGATGTTGGCGTTTGCCCCGTTTTGCCCCAGGGCTGACTGATGTAACCGGCAGCTGCTGAAAGCTGCTGCAGTTTTGGTTTATTTTCTGTTGTCCTGCTGCCTTCGCTGTAGCTTCTGAGATCTCTCCTCTTATTTTCTTTTTGGTTTTGCTTCATTTTATTGGGTTGTTCAGCTTGGAGAAGAGGAGGCTCCCAGGTGACCTAGGAGCTTTCCAATATCTGAAGGGGGCTACAAGAAAGCTGTGGAAGGGCTTTTGTCACAAGTAGTAGTGAGAGGACAAAGAGAAGGGGTTACAGACTTGAGGAGATTGTGGTTGGATTTGAGGAACAATTTCTTTGATGTGAGGGTAGGGAGATGCTGGAACAGGTTGCCCAAGGAAGTTGTGGCAGCCCCATCCCTGGAGGTGTTGTAGGCCAAGCTGGATGGGGCCCTGAGTAACCTGATCTGGTGAAGGTGTCTCTGCCTCTCTAGGAGTGTTGGAACTAGGTGATCTTGAAGGTCCCTTCCAACCCTGGCCATTCTGTGATTCCCTTGCTGTAATTCTTTTGTTGAATCTGCAGAAGCCACAATAACCCCTAAAACACTCGTGCTGATGCGAGGTGCAGGAATTGCTGGCTGTGCTCAGCGAATTCAAAAGTAACTGGACTGGAAGAGCCAATGGAATTACTGCAGCACTGTCGTTTGTTTAAACGGCTGAGAGAGAGCAGAGAGCTCAGTGGGGTAGTGCTCAAGCTCTCTGCACCCAGTGCTGGCACCAGCCCCACTGCCAAGCACACAAGGTGGGGGTTTCTGTGTAGCGTTTTCACACAGCACATCTGCCTTCCCAACAGAAGCAAAGAAAAAAATAATTATATAGTAAAAAAATCACTTATTCACTTTAATGAAAATTATTCTACCAGGATAAAAACTGCTGCAGAACTAAAGTTGTTGCCTTGTAACTTAATCCATGAAATAGACTGGAATTGTAGTTTGAAGTGATTTTTTTTTTTTGTTTTAAGCTCTGATGTATCTTGATCTTCTGATCAAAAAGACTTATTCATAAACATGAGTTGCTTCACAGAGCTGCTGCGTTTGTTCTCTTCCCTGTGCCAGCAAGAAGGAAGTGTGTAGCTAGGCATAAGAAAGCACGGCAAGGATATAGCAGCACAGCAGGCACCACAGATCAGCCTTTCACAGTCCCTGTCAAAAGACGATGGATGTTTTTGGTGTCATCCCATCTGAATATGACAGAAGATCATACATGTAATAAATGTGGGGTGATGTCAGCTGGGTGCTGCTTCTTTCCTGCAGTCACTGAGCTGGAGATACGCATGACTGGGCCTCTGCCTCTCTCCAGCAGTGGCTCATCCTAAATCACACCTAACCATTCTTGTTTGGCCACTGCAGATTGTGCCAAAGGTGGTGCTGATGGGCCTGATGTCACCCAGCGATGACATACAGGGGTTTTTTTCCTAAGGTGAATAGAGTTTTCTTATGCTGGGCAGGATTCTTGTCCAAAGACACATTCCTTCACACTGAATATGTTCATCCAGCTTTCCTCATCAACGAGCTGCTTCAAGAGGGATTCAGAGTCAGCAGCCAGCTAGTCTAAAAGGCATCTGTGTGTTGGGAGGTGGTGTGAGGAGACTCAGGAGGGAGTAAAACACTGTTTGCTGTTAGACTGGCCCTGCTTTAATGTAAAATAGAAGAAAAGTCCAGAGAGTCTGCCTGTGGAGACTGTGTCCCTTCTCAAACGACTTTATTGGTACAGGGGAATATGGAATTGGTCAAAAACTGCTTTCCTCTGTAGGACTAAATGGAAGGACATGAATTTCAAAGGACGTTGGCTGTGAGCTCCAGCTGGCGCTCGGTGGGGAAATAATAAAGTTAAACAAAATAGCCCCAAACGCCGAAGAGAACCAGCTAAATATTTGTTTTCCTTCATTCTGCATAGACTCTTTAATGGAGACTCTCTAAAGGGAATTGTTAATCTGCAGACCAAAACAACTCTTTTTTTTTCCTTTTCTTTTTTAATACAGAACAGGCACTGAATTGTACTTAGTGTTTTTGTAGAAAATTGAGTCCCGATGGCAGCCAGAACGCAGGACAGAACGGCATTTGTTCCCTGGGGAGATGTTCTAACAAACTCCAGAAAGAGCAGCTTTAATGTCATCACCACTGCTTGTATTGGCGTCTTGGTGCCCTTAAAGAGCTCCTTTCCCCTCACTACCTGTGCTGCTCAGATTTCTGGTACTCTGTTTGCTCACAGCAATGATTGACCCGTTTCCATTAGCCTGGCTAATCATTAGTTCACTTAAAATTGACACCTCCTTTTGCTCTGATGCCTGGAGCTTTTTGTTAAGCTCTGGTGATGTTTTCCTTGGCTTTGTCTTGCCTTGCTCTAAGATCTCACCTGTGTTCTCCTGTTCTCTTTCCTGTCTGTATTTAAGGAGCATCTTTTGAGCGAAAGTCTTGCTTTATTGCAAGGCTTTTCCTCTTCTTTCTCCATTTTAATGACAACCTGTTGGGAACAGCCTCCTTAAAGCTATAGGCCCCACAGGTAACAGCCTGGGACAGCGAGATTGTGGGGATGTTTCAGCAGAGCAGCAGTTCCTTAGGTGTTTGAGCTGATATGTTTCAGTGCCATCTGAGATCCACATCCCAGAGCTCTTCCAAGTAGGAAAATTTGCTGTTGATACCACTTTGAGGCAGAATATTTCCACTGAGAATTAAAGCCAGACCACAGCTCATTCCTTAATCTTGAAATAAAATTAAATTTCAAGAAGGATTTATGTGGAGATGGAGGGAAGTTTAGTGCTTGAGTTTGTCCTGTCTTGACTTTATTGACTGAAGTGTGGCCGAGATGCTCATCACAAGCGCAGACCCTACTTGTGCTGCCAGTAATTCTGTTGTTGTGCACTTCACTGACACAGTCAGCATGAAGCCCCAGGTGCTGTGTTGCCCAGCTGGATGTTATGTGTGTTCCACTTGTGACAGGCATTATCACACTGCTGCAAGCCTCTCTTTCCTTAATCAGGCTGGTCTTCATTTCCAGAATGTGTGGTCTGGGCAGTGCTGATGTCCAGAACATTCTTCATTAAAAAAAACCTAACCCTCAACCAACTAAAAAAATCCCAGCAAAGCAAGCTTGACCTACATGTTACAGGAAAGGTTTTGAAGTGAGCTTGTTTTATTTTGCACAGAGCTGTACCTGTGCTTTGAGCAGGCTGAGATTTTTCTGATCATGATTCTGAACATGTTGTGGAGCTGGGATAATTGGACGACTTGAAACCCTTGTTAGAAGCCTGCAGATCCAGGCACACCTTCAGCCTCAGGGCAGCACATTGACAAGGCTCAGACATCTCCCTGGAAGTAAGCAGTGCTAGAAGGATGCCAGGGTCTCTTCCAGGAAGCTCTCATTCTGTTTTCAGGACTCAGTTCATTTGCTTCTCTTTTTACCAGTTGGCACCTGGCAGAACTGAAAGTCTCTTTTTACGCTGAGCAATGGTTGTGCCTCCTCCTTACAAGGGTTTTTTATTTCTTCACCTATAAAAAACTATCCAGTTGAAACTTAGATTTAACGACCAGGCTGCTGTTTTCAGGAGACAGCAAGTAGACTCCTTGCAGAGCACTGGAGCTGCCTTAAGGTTTTAACTGGGACACACTGGAGCTGCTATTGTGGAGCTGCTATTGTTCCACCAGCTTCAGCACCCCTCTCCTGGTGCTCTCTGATATTCCCATGTTAGGAAGATAATCCAAATGTAATTTGAAGCCTGCCCTATAGCTAAGGCAGACACTTCTCCCCCTCCTGCTGGTAGTAACTTGGTTAACAACCAATCCCTCATTTATAACTTTGGCATAAAATTTACGTGTTGCCAATGATTCCTTAGCTCGTGGTGCCAAAGAGTGGAGAGCGCTGTCGTGTTCTCCCATCTCCATGTGCAGTTGGCTTCAGCAATGAGACATTTGAATGTCCTGAAGTACAGATTGTATGAAACTACAATGAATATTTGGATATAAGATCAAGGATTCTTCTTAGAGAACAGCTAGACACCTTTTCAACTTAACTCCTGTCTTTTTGAGGGTGAGGAGACAGATCCTGGAAAAGAATTTGGTGCAATGATATTAACTGCTTTTAGGTTCTGGTTATAGAAGCATAGAATCATCATGGCTAGAAGGGACCTCCAGGATCATGAAGTCCAGTCGTCATCCCAGCATTTCCCTAACCCCCAGAACATGGCCTCAGGTCCCTCCAGTAAATAGTGTCCTGTGCTTCTGGACATGCAGCAGCGTTTTAGGGCTTGGGGAACCAGGTCCTCTGACATTGGTTATTTGCTGTGTTAAGTAGGAAAAAGTTCCTGTGAAATAGCCATACAGGATGGGTGTCAGGAGAATGGAGCCAGGCTCTGCTCAGTGGCACCCAGTGATAGGACAGGGGGCAATGGGTGTGAGCTGGAACAAAGGAGGTTCTGCATCAGTGTGAGAAGGAACTTCTTCACAGTGAGGGTGACAGAGCACTGGAGTGAACTGACTAGGGGGATTGTGGAGTCTCCTTCTCTGGAGACATTTCAAACCTGCCTGGCCATGTTCCTGTGCAACTGGATCTAGGGGATCCTGCTGTGTCAGGGAGATGGGACTGGACGATCTTTCGAGGTCCCTTCCAATCCCTAATGTTCTGTGATTCTGTGATCATAATGGGCGAGTGCCAGCTTGGAGCCAGTTGCATAGCTCTGCAGTTTCATTTGTCATTGCTGGGGGCTAGGGAACACGCTCCAAAAGGCCACCTCCATAGCCTCCAGCGTTTGAGCAAATCCAACTGCTTTGACTGGATTTGTTCCTGTGCAGCTGCTGCGCTCAATTGAAAGGCTGCGTCAGGAGAGATTGCCGCTGTGGCCTCAGGTCTTTGGTCCTGCTCTGCGTGCCAACAAGGTCTAAAACCTTCTGGAGCTAACATTTCTCATCTATGTCTTTATATTATCTGAAAGCAAACTAGGATTCAGCTTTGTCCTCCAGGGGCAGCCAGATCTTGCGTGAGAATAATACGTGATCAACCCCGCTCCCTCTGTTGCAGAAACATAGCTTTTTGCTGGCGTTGCTGACCCTTTGTGTGCCCTATTGTCCAAGCAGCTAGTTTCTCATTCTCTGCCCTTTGTTTTTGGGTTGCCTGTTTGCAGCTTCAGCACCACGATGGAGATTTATTCCCATATCAGAGGACTAATGTGTAGGAGCAGCGTCGTTAAGGAGCCAGACTATTGAGGATAAAGTTTGTGCAGTTAATTTCTTAGAATCACAGAATTGTTGAGGTTGGAAAAGATCTTCCAGATCATCACATCCAGCTATTAACCTGATATCCCAGTAGGTTGTGTTGTTTGGGGTTTGTTGGGTTTTTTTTAGTATATTTTAGATCTGTTTGTTTTGGCTTAGGAGAATTGATTGTGATGGAGTCCCAGAGCCTGACAGGCCACAAGATATCTGAAGAGATGGCCAGTACTGCTTCTGGCTAAAGGCAGTGTGGGATTCCTGCTCCCTGACAGGTGGCTGTTGCTGGTGTGTGGCTGTTTGTGTACATGACAGTGAAAGGAAAGAAGGGCTCTCCAGAGGGGGGAAAAAACAGGCAAGATCTGAGCGAGGAGGAATGAGCTGATGGGTTAGTACCACCTGTCTGGATGCTGAGCTTGGAGAAATAACATACTAACTTGACTTAATTCCTTGGTTTGAAGCCCAGTTCCCCGTGGGTAGAAGAGAAATGGGCCTCGCTTCACTTGATAATGGCAGGGAGATCCTGGGGTGGCAGCTGTGCAGTTTCAAAGCCTCTGTGGAGTTCTTAGTTGGATTTGGATTCTGCTTCCCCGTTTTGCAGACACATGCTGCACGTTCCTAGATGTTAGAATACGCCACAAATCCTCCTTGGTAGGGAACACTAATTTTATCAGGAGGGTTGTGTTAGTACTGGGTCAGCTTCCAGCTTGAAAATGCCTTTCAGCTATAGCTTTTCCCCGCAGTCACTGTGCCTTAGCGGGTGGTTTCTCATCGTTGCTGGTGGTGTTTTACAGAGCTGCCTAAAGGCTCAGTGTGGCTTCTGTAATGAAACTGGAACTGTTGATTTGGAAGACGCTGTGCTTGGAGCTGTTGTCATTGAGGGAGGGAAAAATCCTTGACAGACACCGCTACCAGCAGTGTCCTTAATGTGGTAACACTGGGTTAACTGGTTTTGTTGGAAACTCCTTGATGTTAGCTGATACACGAAGTTACTTGAGAGATGTAGTACTCTTATTGCAGGGGGATTGGACTAGATGATCTTTTGAGGTCCCTTCCAATCCCTAATGATTCTAAATATACAGGTGCTGGCTTTCAACCTTATTCTTTAAGTACTTGGCCAACTCACAGCAGAATCATAGAACCATGGAATGTGTTGGGCTGGAGGGGACCTCTAAAGGTCATCCGGTCCAACTTCCCTACAACAAGCAAGGCCAGCACTCACCAGACCAGGTTGCCCACAGCCCCAGCCAGCCTGACCCTGAATGGCTGCAGGGATGGGGCCTCCACCCCCTCTCTGGGCAGCCTGTTCTGGGGGTCTCCCACCCTCAGATTCAACAACTTTCTCCTGCCCAGCCTCACTCTGCCCTTTTCCAGCTTCAAACCATGACCCCTCGTCCTTTTGTTCCCTGCCCTTGGGAACAGTCTCCCCCAGCCTTCCGACAGCCCCTTTCAGGGGTTGGAAGGTCGCTACAAGGTCAGAGCCCACCACATCCTGTGCCCCAAGGGTTAATCCTAATGTTCTGACAAGAACAAGATGGCCTTGGAGAAGCCCCTGGCACACAGGGCATTCAGGTGGATTTTTACTTTTCTTTCTGCCCCTGAACAGACCGAGGGGAAAAGGCACTGCCAGAAAACTCAGTAACTAACTCAACTAATGAGTTTTCCTTGCAGTTTCAGTAGGTCGCAGCCAGACTTTGAAAGAAACTACTTATTGCTCTGCTCTGAGAGATGCTAGGGTCCTGCTGTTTGATATGTTTGCTGCTGCTCAAAAAGCAGCTGCTCCTGGCAGCAGCCTGTAATTTAACAGCACTGTTGCTTACAGATGGCCACTGCACGATTCCCTCCGCAGCCTGAATGGAGCTGCGTGTTCAGGGTACCTCTGGTAATGCAGAACATGTTTTCCTCTCCTGTTTTCCAAGGAATTCACTGAAGTGCTTGTAGAATAAAAAGTGCTGGTTTCATTCTCCATCTCAGCAGTGTTTTGCTTTCCTGGTATTGGGAGGTTCTAACCACAGCTGGGATGAGGCTGTTTTGTCTGCTGTGATTAGGTCAAATACACATGTGATTTGTTCTGCTGCTGAAGGTGTGTTTATCCTTGAGAGGCCTCATGCTCAGTTTTGTTCTGGTGACTGTGTCAGAAATTGTTATTTTTTGGGCTTAGAAGGGAGGGGTTTGTCTCATTCTAATGGATTGGTGGGTGTTTGTTTACCCTCCTGGGTGCAGGTAGTCACGTTCCGGTGTCTTAGATTGGTGTAGCCACAGCTCCAGTGATGTGTGTGAGGAGGGTGGGGAGGGAAGGTGGAAATGGACGTGACTTCAGGTAGCTGAAGTGCTCCTCAGACTGGGGACATTCAAGTCTTGCGAATTCCCCATCAGTAGGGAGTGCGCTGCAAGGCAGAACGAGCAGCCCTTCACTGTTAAAGCCTGCCTGGGTTTAAAAACCTTCCTTTCTTGCTTTGCTGTGCCCTCTTTCCAGAGAGGGAGTGAACCACTGAGTGTTCTGCTACCATTTTGACCTTCTCTTCCAGCAGTGTTTCTGGGATTTGCTCTGGATTCAGTTAAAAGCTGCATCAGTGGCAAAGAGGGAGTTGTGAGGAGGAAGCAAACAGATTCATCTGAAGATGCTTCCTCTTAAAACCTTCCAGTGCAGTTTGCCCTGTTGAAGGATGAGCTGCTAAGTCGTCTTTCCTGTGAGAACTCCTCGAGGAGTTCACTCGCTGAGGTGTGACTCTGCCAGTGTCTAGAGAAACAGCTGTCAGTGTGAGGAACCGTTTCAGGATCGCTAACAAGATCCTGTTTTCTCAATGTTCTAGCACCTCCAGCTCAGGAAAAGGTAAGGAATGATCTGTTGCCTTGTTTTGGGATGGTTTCCTGCACAGCAGGTCTAAACAGCTGATGTGAAATGAATCTGGAGCTGAGCAAGCTGCTGGCTGTTGAGTAGAGGCAGCGACTGACCTTGAGGAGCTGCCCTCACTCCAGGCATTTTTCTCTCCCGCTCTCACAGCTGGGTGGGTGGAAAGTCCGTCTTCAGGCCCCGTAGTTTTAATTCTGTGTTTCCTGTTAACAGGGTCACCTTGTCCTCCACGGACTGTTACATCGTGCACGAGATCTACAATGGCGAGAACGCTCAGGACCAGTTTGAGTACGAGCTGGAGCAGGCCCTGGAAGCGCAGTACAAGTACATAGTGATAGAGCCCACTCGCATCGGGGATGAGACGGCCCGCTGGATCACCGTGGGGAACTGCCTGCACAAAACCGCCGTCTTAGCGGGCACCACCTGTCTCTTCACCCCCCTGGCTCTCCCAGTAGATTATTCTCACTACATCTCGCTGCCTGCCGGTGTGCTGAGCGTGGCTTGCTGCACCCTTTATGGGATCTCTTGGCAGTTTGATCCCTGTTGCAAGTACCAAGTAGAGTACGATGCCTATAAACTTTCCCGCCTGCCCCTGCATACGCTCACCTCCTCCTCTCCCGTGGTGCTGGTGAGGAAGGACGACCTGCACAGAAAGAGACTGCACAACACGATAGCACTGGCCGCCCTGGTGTACTGTGTAAAGAAGATCTATGAACTCTACGCTGTATGACTTCAGCAGGGAAGAGAGAAACCCACAAAGACAAGTGAATTAAAAGACTCCCGCAGTAACATTCTGGTTTTTTTCCTCTTTGAGAAGCAGTGGAGACTGGGAAGGATTTGGTTTAATAGAGCTGTTATTTTTCAGAATAACACATCACTGGTGCACCAAGGTTTTTCAGTTCTTCGTTACTCTTTAAGATGTGGATGTGTGGTGGTGACATGAGAGCTGTATGTTAGGCCACGGGAGTCCAATCCAGCAGCAGAACGTCGGCGAAAGGAAGTTATAGAAGGAGGGGGTGTGAGAGCTGCCTTTTCTTTCCAAGGGGGGGAACATTTAAGAATATTGTTTAATTGTATTACACAGAACCAGCCAGAAGTTATCATTGACCATTAAAGGATGAGAATTTCAAATGCTTTTGCTCTCTTCTTGCTGTTATCAGTTCCTTTTGACAGTGTGTTCCCCCCTCCCACCCACACCTGGCATTCTTCTTGTCCCACTGCTCCTGGCTGCAGCATCCTGTTGCTTCACAGCAGCAGTCTGCTGAAGGAACAGCTCTGGAGTGGTGCCGTCCCTCTTGCTTGATGCAGTGTGGTGCCTGGAACAGGCTGTTACCCCAGTGTTAGATCTTTTTGGTAGTCGCTTAAACATTGATGTTTGGGGCTGAGAGGAAATGGCCTTAAGCTGCACCAGGAGAAGTTTAGGTTGGCCATGAGGAAAAACTTCATGGAAAGGGCCATCAGCTCTTGGAACAGGCTGCCCAAGGAGGGGGTTGAATCCCCATCCCTGGATGTGTTTCAGAGTCGTCGAGATCTGGAACTCAGGGACAGGGTTTAGCAGTGGGTTGGGACAGTTGGATTAATGGTTGGACTCAAGGATCTTGAAGGTCTTTTCCAGCCTAAATGACTCTGATTCTAAATGCTCTGCTGTCCTACCACCTGCAGCCATAACACAGCAGGGACAACACTAGAAGTGTCCAGCTGTAGACACCTGCTGCTCGGTTCCTCTTGCAGCTAAGTGGATGAACCTCCACTGAAGTGTGCTGTACCACACGCAGCCGAGGTGGGAGCCCGGCTCTTACCTTTGTGCACTGTCCCTGCTGCTGCTACTGGGCTGGATGTGCCCCGACTGCGCAATCCCACTGCTCGTGCTTGGAACACGCATCTGGAGCTGCCTCCTGCCGCTGCTGCCGCACGGCACCGCGTGATTGTATCTTGTAACCGCGTTAGCTGACATTTCAGAATTCAGTCTTGTGCATTAATTCGTCTTTTAGCTCCCAACTGTCAAAATCTCAGGGAATGGGAAGCGTTTGCTGTTGTGCAAGACCTGCCAGTTACTTCAGAAGACAGGAGATTACAGAACGTGAGCCTCTACCAGCTGGAAGACAGGCGCTGGCTTGCAGGGACACGGCCAGCTTGGCACGGCTTCGAGCGCTGTGATGTTGGATGCGGGAGCAAAGCTCTGCCATCAAACCTGCCTGTGTGCAGGTGCTGCCTTCTGCGGCTCTCGCAGCCTGACCGCCACAGCTCCACCGGTGACCTTGGAACAGGGAGTCTCCTGAGGTCAGAAACCAAGTTCAGTTGTTCTATCTTTAACTCTCCCAGAGGCAACAGCAGGCACTGAGAACTCCTGCTCACCTCCAGCCTGCAGCAGGCTTTCCTGGCCACCCCTCCAGCTTTGCTGCTGATGCAGCATTTGTGCCGTCAGGGCACACGTCCCAGTCGGGTGCGGTGCTGAGCGGACAGAGTTTGCTGGGAGTTGTGAGCAAATTCCTTTTGCCACCTGCCCAGGCAGCTGTACCTGCAGACACCAGTGCCACTGAGACATTTCTAGGTGGCAACGACCCTTTCTCTTTTCCCAGGACAGTGGCCGAGTTGTCTCCCTCCAAGGTTACAAGAAGTCGGGATCCAGAGCGTCCCTATTTATAGCCACAATGTACAGTTGCCTTGGCAGAGCGGAGGGGAAGAAATGCGACAACCTCATCCCTCTGCGGTTAGACCAGGACGGCCGGGCAGGCTGCCTCTCCAGTCCTGACGCTGGTTGTTTCTAGAACTCCCCTCTGCTGGATGAGTTTTAAACGAGCAGCAGATCTGCCGGGGCTGATGATGTCCTTCAGTGCTGCAGGAGGCCCTGAATTACCCCTTCTGCAAGACATTCCTGCTCCTTTTCTTAATGCAGAATAACTGTCTGGCCTGTTAGTTCCTTTTCTCCACCAAACCTCCGTGGTCCTGGCATTTCTTTGTGTTGAGCTTTCCCTTGCCTGCAGCAGCAGCAGGACTGACCCTTGGTAGGCTCCCTGAACACACAGCTTGCAGTGAACTCAAAAAGGAGGGTGTCTGCCTTGGTCCCTTATTGCAGCAGGGAGGGTGGGAAGTGACAGCTGAGCTGTCCTGCAAGTAGGTCCATTATAAAAATGCCCCATTTGCTCTGTTCTGAGCTGTTGGGGTCACAGATTGGGGGTAAGAGGGCTTGTTTTCCAGTAAATTTAGTATAATATTCCACTTAAAACACTTGGTGACATCCTGTCTGTCACTCAGTCAGTGGTGTGACTGTGCAACAGGAGCAGGGGAATGAGATGGGTCTCAAGGGCTGTGTGCAGCAATTTACATCTTGGTGATCCTGCTCTGCCAGGGGGATTGGGCTAGATGATCTTCCGAGGTCCCTTCCAATCCCTAATGTTCTGTGATGCTGTGTTCCATGAGGTGGATGCTGTACGTGCCTCCTCTGCCACACCAGCAGCTGCAGGCTAGTGACTGGGGACAGATTTCCCCTTCAAAAGCCCCATGTGCTCTGCTGCCCATCCTGACCCTTCCAGAGGTGCTCTGAAACCAATCCCTCTTATCACAGAGAGGGAATTTCCAAGGGGACTGTGCACACTCACTAACTGTGACGTGAGCTGTGGTTCTAACAGTAACTACAGTAACTCCCCACACGTGTTTTCTTCTTCCCCCAGGCATGATGTGCTGAAGCTCTCAGCTCGCGGATGAAAATAGGCAACACAGCCCCGTGGTCGTTCCTGCGTAGCCATGGCCTGAAACACCAGATGAGAGAGCAGCTGAGCAACGAGTTCAAGCTTCATTTCCAGCCCTCCCACTTCAAAATCCTCTACTGGATTGGAACATGAAGGTAAATCAAATTGGAATTAGTAGAAAATTAAAGCTGCTGGAAGGCACTGAGCCAGTTCCCAACTTCTCGCTGTGTTTTGGGTAAAATCTTGACACGGGAAATGTCTGCAGCCCCAGAGCAAATGGTAGAGTGTCCTGACTGAGCTTTGTGATCCTCAAATCCTGCTCATCTCCTGGGATGGATTCTTGGAGATCGTTTACACATCTCTAGTGGTCAAGAAAAGACTTTATAGAGGTGAAGGGTCTGCTGATCATGGAGTTGTAGGGTGAATAAACCTCTGTGTGGATTCACACTGCATCTGCAAGTTAACAAGGCTGGGCTGAAACACATTGTTCTGTTGCTCCCGGTACAACAGCACCCTGCAGGAACTTAAGAAAACTCAACCCCTCCTGCTTTCCCTTCCCCTCACCCTACCTCCTGTGAGGAGCTGAAGGAGAATGAGAGATTGATTTGATAGCAGGAACGTTTATTTGTTATCAGATGTGCACTCACAGGCAGGACAGACAGGCAGTACACGTGGAAAATGCTGGGAAGCACATGGAGGCGGCAGGAGGAGCCTGGACCTTGGTGCTTACTCCTGTTTATTGTGAGTCAAAAAGAGATTCCTTCTGTCCTTACTGAACTTCCTCACATGAGGAGAAGGGGTGAGACTGGAATATGGCACCTCCTCAGGCTGTTGGGACTCCCTGAAGCCTGTGATCCAAGAGCAGGCAGGGATCATCCCCCACTGGTCATGATCCCAGTTAGCATCCGTGATCGCTGTAAACCAGATGAGAACGAAGGGGCTTCCTCCTGCACTGTCCACCCTAGGCACACGGATTCTCCTCTGCTTGCCAGGAGGCACTGCCTGGCACCTACTCTGTGCCCCAGGCCTGCTGCTGTCAGCTGCGGGGTGTTTACATGGGACAGCCTGCCCCGCTGGGCTGTTTTCTCTCTGCTCAGTGCTCCCCCAGCATTAATGTGCAGGGGTTACCTCTCCACTGAGGCATAGCTCCTCTGAGCCCAGCAGTGCAGAGTTCAGAGTCCCTGTTCAGCAGTTAAGAGACAACTCAGACAGGGAAAATAACTGCCAGGTAAAATCTTAACACCAGCTACTGCTGTAAAAGCGACACTGGGCTCGAGGTGAGCTTAAGGTATCGGATGATCTGGCCTGTGAACAAGCAGAGGCTCTGTGAAGCGAGATGAGATTGGAAGGAGTGGGAAGGAGACCCCGATTATGGGAGCTCCCAGCTGAGGACTGTTCCGCAAGGGCTGTGGGGTGGGTGGGAAAAACCAAGGTCAAGGTGTGTGAAGGCAAACCAGGAAGGTTTATTTGGGCAGTAAAGCTGAGTGTGGCTGGAGGGAGGTGAGGTGTGGTGCTGCCTGCCAGCACTTGGGCCTCCCTCGCTGCCAACTGTGTTCCCTTGAGTTCCCCTCCCCTGCAGCCTCGGCTCTGCCCTCTGTCTAAGCACCCTTCTTCAGCTCTGAGGTGTGGGTGCTGTCTTCCAGCAAGTGGGCCTGCCCTGATGTGGGGGAAACTGCTTCCCAGTCTCCATGCGATGGTGAACTGCAGCATTTTGAGAAAGTCTTTTCCTGCAGGAGCACTTCACTGATGTCCCAGCCAATCTGCAGGGTGTTAGCTTCTCCCTACAGCGACTGCTCGAGGGAGCTGAGCTCTAAGAGTCCTTTGCTTTTCTCTCTTTCTTTGCTCTAGCTGCCATTAAGCTGAAGAAGAGCCTGGGGAAGAGGTTTCGCAGGTAGACAGCCAGGGAAGGCGTCAGGCCAGCCACAAGTACTTCCTTCTTCTTCTGTCCCACTGCGCTGAGAACCACCTGAGCGACCTCTGCGGCTGTCTGGCCTTCAGCGGTGTTCTTGTCCATCACTGCAAAGGAGAACCGAGTGAGCACGGACCACAGCAGGTCAGCCCACACTTCACCTGTCCTAGGAACACTCTTCTAACTGCACATGGTCTGGGTTTGGGTTCCACACCAGTTGTGTCCGGGAGCACGGGTTAATTCATTCACAGTTGGGATAGAAATCAGCAGTTCACAGCATCTTAGGTTGGAAGAGACCTTGAAGATCATCAAGCCCAACCTTTGAGCCAGCACTGCCAGGCCACTGCTCTGTCATGTCCCTGGCTGCTGTCTAGTTACTGGTTACTGGTCCTATCCACTCTATCATGTCCCTGGCTGCTGTCTAGGAAGGATCAATTTGGAGGGTTACTGGTCCTACCCTGCATCCCAGACTATCTTCTGATACTTCAAGGCTAAGTTGTGCCCCCAGTTGCAAACACACTGTGGAGAAGCTCAGCACAGTGGAGTTGCTTTAGGTAAAGGGCACCAAATCCCATCTCACCTCCATAGCGAGATCCATCTGCTGTCACAGCGTTGAGAGAGAGGTTTGTCTGGATGTATCCAGGGCTTATAACCGTCACGTCGATGTCGTACTGCTCCACCTCTGCTCGCAGGCAGTCGAAGAAGGCCTGGGTGGCGTGCTTGGAGGCAGCATCTGAAACACAGGGGCAGAAGGAAGCAGGGCTGAAGGAAACTTCACTCCTCTGAATGAGTTTTTCACTACAATGCAGCAGGAACACAGCAGCTATTCTCCAGCTTCTAGCTTTGGGGCCTAAAGCTGTGGAAAGGGAGGTTTAGGCTGGGCATTAGGAAACACTTTTTTCTCTGAGGGGGTTGGAACAGGCTGCCCAGGGAGGGGGTTGAGTAACCATCCCTTGATGTCTTTACNCAGGGAGGGGGTTGAGTAACCATCCCTTGATGTTGCAATGGTTGTAAGCTGGAACATACGAGGTTCCACATCAACCTGAGAAGGAACTTCTTCACGGTGAGAGTGACAGAGCACTGGAACAGGCTGCCCAGGGGGGTTGTGGAGTCTCCTTCTCTGGAAATGTTCAAGACCCGACTGGACAGGTTCCTGTGTGACTTGGTTTAGGTGATCCTGCTGTTGCAGGCGGATTGGACTAGATGATCTTTCGAGGTCCCTTCCGATCCGTAATGATTCTATGTCTTTAAAAGTCGTATAGATGAGGTGTTTAGAGATCTGTCTTAGGGGTGATGAAGAGTAGGGTGAAAGGAAGGACTTGATGATCTTACAGGTCTTTTCCAACCTAAATGTTTCTGTGATTGTTGTTTTTTAGTGAATGGCAGCAGCAAGAGGCTATTTAGGATGGCAAAACATAAATAACTCACGCTGGAGACTGGCTGTGGTCCTGAGCTTAATATCAGAGCCGCACCAGAGCGCTGTGGAGCGAGCCCAAGCTGCCTCCCACTTGTGATAAAGGAGATGTGAAGCCTGGCTTGGGAAGTGTTTGATAAGATGGGCTGGGAGAACGTGCTGCCAGCTCAGCAGGGCATTGCTGGCACTCGCTGGCGGACATGTGCTGAGCACTACAGACTTCAGGGCAGATTCAGAGCTTTGCTGAATGGAACTCAAACCCTGAGTTCACGAGCAGACACGAGTAGAGAAGTGAGGCCTAGGGCAGGGCTTCCCCCACTAAATGGCTGACTGACTCCCTTAGTTCACTCCCTTTCCATGAACACTTGGTCACGACCACTGTGACTTAGCATCACAGTCACTCAGTGCAGGCAGCGCTGCAGGCCGTGATCTCACCTCTCCTGTGTGGGCTGGAACAATTGCAAAGTGTTTGCAGAGTCTCAAGTTTTTATGTTTTCCAGGAAAAGTTGTGGCTTGGGTCAGCAATAGTGTGGCCAGCAGGGCTAGGGACATCGTGCTCCCCCTGTACTGGGCACTGGGAGGCCTCCCCTCGAGTACTGGGGGCAGTGCTGGGCCCCTCACTTCAAGAAAGAGATGGAGGGGCTGGGGAAGGGACTGGAGAGAAGGGCTGATGGGGAGAGGCTGAGGGAGCTGGGGGTGTTCAGCCTGGAGAAGACTCAGAGAGGACCTTCTCCCTCTCTCCAGCTCCTTGAAGGGAGGTTGGAATCAGGTGGGGGTCAGACTCTCCTCCCAGGCAACCAGCACCAGGATGAGAGGGCAGAGCCTGAAACTGCCAGGGGAGGCTTAGATTAGATGTTAAGAAGCCCTTCCTCATGGAAAGGTTGATCAGAGCCCAGGGCAGTGGTGGAGTCCCCATCCTGGTGGTGTTTAAGGACAGCCTGGCTGTGGCCCTTAGTGCCCTGGGCTAGGTGACTGTGGTGATGTTAGGTCCTGGGCTGGCTGAGCTCAGAGGGCTCTTCCAGCCTCATTCATTCTGTGATCCTGGGAAGTGTTTTTGCTTTCATGTTCATGTTGGTTGTACTAGGGGACTTAGGAACTTCTTGTTTTAGTAAGGATCTACTGGCAGCATGTGAACCAGCCAAAGAGCAAAGAGAAAATTCCAGAAAATGATGGACTTGATCAGATAGTTTCTAGGGGCTCTCAAGTGTTGAGGTAGGAATATCAGGCTGCTTTCAAGACACTGGAAACATCTTCTCCTTCCCCATCCCTTAACACCTCTAGGACAGGGCTAAGATCTTGTACTGATGAGTGCCTCCCTCAGCAGCTGTCAGAGATCTGTGGCTGCACAGCTCTGCCTTCGCTGCCTCTCCACAGAGAGCTAAATGTGGCACCAGCAGCCAAGAATTCATTCAGTCTGGTGCCCCAAATACGTCTTCCTCATCCTGTGGAGGTACTTACATGCGGATCTGAACGGAATGCTTATTTTGCCTTGCACGCTGCTGATGGCCACGATGTGGCCCTGTCTCCTGTTGATCATGGAGGGGAGAAGTGCTGGCGAAAGACAGAAAAGACCAGTTCAGGGTGACGGTGCTGCTGTTGCTGCACAAAGGCTCTTGGGGTGTCTGTGGGCTCCCACACGCGCCGTCAGCAGGACTTGCTCTTTCCTGCCACCGGTACATCCCTCCCGCAGCTGGTACCATCCGGGCTGAACTTTCTGTGTAACTGAAGCAGCTTCCTAGGAAAG
This sequence comes from Rhinopomastus cyanomelas, assembly GCA_013400115.1. Classification (NCBI taxonomy): domain Eukaryota; kingdom Metazoa; phylum Chordata; class Aves; order Bucerotiformes; family Rhinopomastidae; genus Rhinopomastus; species Rhinopomastus cyanomelas. The sequence goes on along the minus strand of VXBP01003075.1, from coordinate 133,176 downwards.
CTACAGCTTCCCCTAGAACCCACACTGATCACACTCTAGTGTTTTATCAGCACAGACAGGCCAACCAGATCTCTCTTCATGATTTCCTGACAGTCAGAGCCAGAGCAGAGTCAGGAGATGATGTAAATGAGATGGTATCTCTCAGCAGGTACTTCCCAAGCACCTCCTTCAGGCCTGCTCATAAACCAAAACTGCCCTCCCCTCTGGTACTGCACTAAACACAATTGCAAACAGGAGTTAAGCTGAGCTTAGTTGTGTTGGCAGCCAAATCCCCTGTCCCCCTGCAGCCTGGATCACAGGTACCTTTGGTGAGGGCTACAGGACCAAAGTAATTTGTTTCCATCACTTTCTTATCCACGTCCAGCCCCGTGTCCACGATTGTGCCTCGGAAACTGATGCCCGCGTTGTTGATCAGTATGTCCACATGGCCCAAGTACTTCAGGATCTCTTCAGCAGCATTCAGGACAGTTTTGGTGTCCGAGAGGTCAAACACCACAGTGTGGGGTTTGTGTGTCTGTGAATAGAGAGCACAAGACCAGTGCTGTAGGCTCTCGCTCCCGATGGCATTTCCCAGCTCCTGAAGCGCAGAGGCAGGGCCATCCAAACCCTGTGCAGTTCCTTTTGGTAGGGTAATGTGACAGCAGCAGGTTGTGCCTTTGTCATTCTCTGCTCATGCAGGCTGTTCCTTGTACCAGAGCCTGGTCAGGAGGCAAGTGAGGTCGGATTCCCCCTTCTCCCAGCCCCCAGAGAGGTCGGATCCCCCCTTCTCCCAGCCCCCAGAGAGGTCGGATCCCCCCTTCTCCCAGCCACCAGAGAGGTTGGATCCCCCCTTCTCCCAGCCACCAGAGAGGTCGGATCCCCCCTTCTCCCACACTTACGTTCTTCCGGTGATTGGTGACAGTAGAAAGCTGCAGCACCAGGTCTTTGAGTTTCTCGCTGTCCCGGCCACAGAGCACCACCTTGGAGCCAGCTGCGTGGAAGGCTTTTGCACATTCTTTGGGGAGAGAAAGGAAGAGAGAAAAGGAGATGTTCAGTGATGGAAACAAACAGCAGATCCCCACCTGGTGATGGGCTGTAGCTTCTGTTAGCTGGCAAGAGTCTAGGGTGGCTTTAGGGCTCCTGAGTGACAGGCTGGTTGTCACTGAGGTCACAGCAAGGTGCCCTTTTTCTGTGACTTTGGCAGAGCTGTGGGAGCAGTGAGGCAGCTGCTGGGCTCAGACCCTGTGCTGGTTATGCAGTTACACATCCTCCCCTGGTCAGATCTGTCTGTGCCTTTGAGTTTTTGTCTGTATGTCCTTGTTAGGAAGGATGACAGTTACCCTGAGTGTGTCACCTGCAAGCAGTGGGGCCTGCACTTAGGACTTTCTGGTTTAGTGAACCTCTGGGTTTTGGAAGCCTCAGAGCTAGTAGCTTCATCTAGGTGGTCATCTTAATCAGGAAAAGGCTGAAGAGGGGGTGCCATGTCTTCCTTCCAATGCTACCAGCTGCTGAGGCAACACATCTTCTTCTCCCCTCCTTCTCTGTTACCCAGAGAGACAACTTGTTCGTTTGTGGGGTGGCTGGCAATGAAGGGTGTTTAAGAACACCCAGTAATTAGAGGCAGTAGATTAATAACTAGGAGTGAGGGGAAAAGTGTAAGGTCTTTGCAGTAAGTTAGTGAGAGGGGGAATCTTTACCCCAACAACACACAGTGCTTCATCTGCTCAACGAGAGCTACAGGAAGGTCTCTCCTGAGGTTCTAGTTTTCCCTCATCTTGAGGTGAAGTCCAAATTCCCAGCTCTTTGGTTGTGGCTGGCAGAGAGGACCAGTTCATCTCCTTTGGCCATGCCCTGTCCTTAAGGGCAAACTCCCATGCAAAGCCAGCACTGATAACAAGCTCTGTGTGTTCTGTAAACGTGCTCATCCTAATGAAAGACCTTAAGAGCAGAGGGCACCGTGTCTTCTCTTCAAGAAGCTTTTAAAGCAATTAAAAGCAGAATTAGAGAACATTTCCACACAAAGAACAAACAATTGTTATCTAGAAATGAAAATGCTGTGGGTTTATTTACACTAGGGTTTGCTTTTTCTAAGTAGAACCCAGAGTTTGATTGTAGAAGGGATGGAGAAAAGAGAAAAGGTGCTTTAGCTTCGGGGTGAGGAGCAGGGAGAAGGAGGGGTAAGTAGGGCAGAGCAGCTGGAAATACAACACAAGTGAGTGCAGGAAGCACAAGCAGTGCTGAGAAACAATGTGACTTGCTGGCTTTTTCAGGATTTAAAGACCCCTGACAGTGCCATGACAACATGAACTTGTTCCTTGCTTTGAGGAGCTCCAGTTTATACTGGATGATTACAACTTTCCTTGAAGAATTTTGAGGCATTTTGCTGGGTAAAACTGCTGGGGCCGTGCAAGTTACATCTCAAAATTCAGAGCAGCAAGAACTTTCTGCTTCTCACTGCCTCATTGCAACAGGTGCCCCTTCCACAACCCTCCCCTTGTCCTTCCTCCAGTGCCCTCCCTGCAGTACCTACCTTTTCCCAGGCCAGAGGTGGCCCCCGTGATCACCACCACTGCTCCCTGGAGATACGCTCGCATCCTCATCCACTGCAGGAGCCGAAAAAGGGCGAAGATCCCCAGGCTGCCAAAAAGCAACGGGGTGATGACCGTGCTTGTGAAATCCATGAGTTTTCCTTTCTGAATGGTCTTCCTACAGGCACAAGATGAAAGGAAACAGACTGTTTGGCCACCAACACACTCAGCAGAGGCTTGAAAATTAGGGAAGTGATTGGTTAACCCTGTTTTAGACCAGTAAACTGAATCCCATACAGAGGCATCTTTGACAGGAGTCCTCATCCCTTTGTGTAGCCTCTCAGGAGTTTGTGTCAGTCCCCAACGTTAAGCATTTTAATGCTGGTTTGAACATCCTCTTGGGACACTTCCTTTTGGATCTTGTCAGCTGTCGTGTAACCAACTTGGATTCAGATATGCTGTTACAGGATCACAGAATTAATGAGGCTGGAAGAGTCCTCTGAGCTCATCAGGGCCTAACATCACCATAATCACCCAGACCAGGGCACTAAGGGCCACAGCCAGGCTGTCCTGCAACACCTCCAGGGATGGGGACTCCCCCACTGCCCTGGGCTCTGATCAACCTTTCCGTGAGGAAGGGCTTCCTGACATCTAATCTAACCCTCCCCTGGCAGCTTCAGGCTCTGCCCTCTTGTGCTGGCACTGGCTGCCTGGGAGAAGAGCTTGATCTCCACCCGACTACAACCTGCCTTCAGGTAGTTGGAGAGAGGGAGAAGGTCCCCTCTGCGTCTCCTCCAGGCTAAACACCCCCAGCTCCCTCAGCCTCTCTTCATCAGCCCTTCTCTCCAGTCCCTTCCCCAGCCTTGTTGGTCCTCTGGACCCGCTCCAGCCCCTCCATCTCTTTCCTGAAGTGAGGGGCACATCACTGCCCCCAGTACTCGAGGGGAGGCCGTCCCAGTGCCCAGTACAGGGGGAGAATGATGTTCCTAGTCCTGCTGGCCACACTTCCTGATAGAAGCCAGGATGCCACTGGCCTTTTGTGCCCCATTTGGTCTGGATTCACCCTCTCATACAAAGTGTATTTGGAGTAGGAGCTTCTTGGGGCTGGGATACATCTCCACATACGAAACCCTCCTAGATTTCTCTGGGACAGCCAGTACCCTGGTATCTACAAGCCATAGACCAGTTACTCTGCATTATCCCCACTGGATATAAAATCCACTCTGCCTTCTGGTGGCTCAGAGTTCAGTTTTCTCCCTGAGCAAATTATTTGCTTAATGCACTGAAATCTGTGCTCCCCTCTCCGGTGTCTTTCACCACCTGTTAGCTGAGGGCAGTTACAGGATATAAGTGCACCCTGTGTCCACTCTGGCCAGCTAAACCCGATGTTCCTGCTCTAATGCCAGTGTTAATTGTGCAGCTCAGCAGCATGAGGCCGAGCTCTAATGTCCTGAAATTAAACCTGTAAATGAAACCTAAGCTCTGTGTCTCATAGCAGCCTGCAGTTGGATTCTGATACCAAGGCATAGCCCTAATCTCCCCACTAAGCCACTGCCTTCAAGGGAGTAGTTTATGTTACAACTTACTACGTGGCCAAAGAGTAAGGGACACTTCTGCTCTAAAAAAGGTCACTCGTTTGCCCACTCTCTGCACCCCCAGGCTTTTACACCTCCCGTCACAGTGAAGTCAGTGATGCTCTCTTTCTGGAATCGATGCGACTTTTGGGGTCACAAAACCAGCTACCAGTGTTTCTTCCCTGTTGTGCAGAGGGAGCTTGAGCTCCTGCGGTCTGAAGCCCCAGGCAGGTCTTTACCAGGAGGACAGGAAAGGTCTGGGCACACAACTGCTGTGCTACTTCAGACCACAGGACACCAAGGGAAGCAGAAAACAGGAGGTAACTGATAATGCTAAGCCTGAGCTTGTGTGGGGATGACAGAGGCTCAGAGCTAATGTGGAAAATATCAGGCTCTTCCAGATTTCCATTGTGAGCTGGGGCAGAATTCCTCAAGCAGCTGGTGAGTGCTGAGCCAGCAGTGAACTCTATGAAATAAATCCTTCTGCAGGTCAAGTCAGAACATGGTAAAATAACACATCACAGCTCCTTGGTTGTCTCCTAGCTTTTTTTATTGTTGTCCCTTCTATTGTTGTTGTTCTCTCTGAGATTCAGAAGATGAGATGTGGGCAGGGAGGGTGAATCATGGCAGATGCTGTGCTGACACTGAGCAGTGCTTTCAGGACATTCTGGAATCAAAAACCTTCGGCTCCCACATAGGACCCTTTGTTATTTCCAAAGTGGGAGCTGATGGGCAGATTGGCTCTCTTTCCCTTTTGAGAAGTCTGGCCCTGGCAGCTTTGCTGCTGTTCATTAAAAGGCAGATGATGGTGATGAAAATAAAAGGAGATGAAAAGGTAACTGGGAAGGGGGAGCTTTTCTTCTGGTGAAACCACCGAGGACACGGGAGGGAGCCCCATGGTTGATTCCAGCATCATTCTTTCACATTCTCTGGCAAAATTGAAGGTTGACTTTGCAGGGGCTGAACTCTCTGCCACAGGGACTGGTGGAAAAGAGCCTCCACAAGCCTCCAAACTAAACACTGCCCGTGTTTTGGTCAGGCAGCACCCACTGCTCATCAGTATGAGCCACTTGTACCTGTTGAACTTACTCCTTAATCATTTCCTAACTCATCTACTTTCCAAATGAAGGTCTGCATTTAATCCTTTTCAATTCATGAGAAGTCTTTCCTGGCCTTCTGTTGTTTTACTTTCTCTTCCCATACAACACACAGGAACTGGGCAGGTGACCTGATCCCTGCCTGAAGGCTGCATCAAGCCCAGAACCCCCGTAGCAGCAGCAGCAGCAACCCTCTTCTGCAGCTTCCAGCCTGGAGTCTAAATCAACAGGTAACGCCCTCTGATAGATGGGATGGGGAAGGACTGGATGGAGGAGGGCAGCAAGAGAGAAGATGTGATGTGTAGATTCTTGAAGATACTCAACTGGGCCCTTAAAAACAGCCCCAGAAGAAAGAAAATTTTAGCTGTTGAATAAAATCACTGATAGGTCCTGTGTGACCTGGTCTAGGTGGTCCTGCTCAAACGTGGGCTTCCAAACCTAATTCAGGAGGAACTGGGTATCCTCAAGGCTCCTGCTCAAAGGTCTGAGACCCCTCTGCCAGTGCTACTCAAAAATGTGGGTATTTGTGCTGAAAAACCCCCTGTTATTAATTCTTCAAGAATAATGTTTGTGATTATCAGCAGGAGAGAAGCTGCTGCTCATAAATGGTTCAAATAAAGTCCTGTATCTCCCAGATCTCCATCTCAAAAGGCAGGATGGGAACACACAGCTTTAGAGAGCAGCAATAAGAACACCAACAACATTCCAGTCACCGCAGGTGCCTGGAAGGTTTCTGAAAGGCTAACCAGAAAATAATTCACTCATATCCCACTTAAAAACCTTCCCCATTAAACAAAAACTGGGTGTTATACCCGAAACGCCGGGGCAATCATTCCTGAAGGAACAAGGATCTCCGTTAGTAAGGTCAAGAGTGCACTAAAGGCAGCAGAGATGAGATCAGGTCCTAAAAGGAACTAAACCCTTGAGAGTTGTCCTACACAACACCTATTCTCCTTTAGCTTCAGCCACCTAAATTCACATTGTCCTTTACATGACAAATGGCAGCAACTGGGAGGCTATTTTCAGAAATCTAAAGGTAGGGGCACAAAAGGAAAGGGGGCAAACACCTCATATTTTCCTAAGGAAGCCCTCGTCGGGCAGCACAGCAGCTCTACGCTCCGTTAGCTACAGCCTTTAGTCTGAAGAAAACACAATAGCCTACCTTTGAAAAGCACTTGCCAGTGGCTGTGCGAGCTGGTGTCTCCCTCGGGTCTTTTAACAGGACAGACCTGACTTAAATTTGGATCTGGCAGCATCCCAGACCGCTGCGCTGTGTCCAATGCCAGCAGAGCTGCCTCTAAAAACAAACCTCCGCAGCACCAGCTGTGACCTTCCCAGTGGGGGGAGAACTAAACCCCCCAGACTGAGGAGGTAGAAGTGAATTCAAAATTATACCCGAACTCACAAAGAGCATCTGATTATTTCTAGTACTAATCAAATCATTTCTGGAGCATCCATAAAGGCCAGGACTGGTCTTTCCACACTCTAAATGGGGGGAAAGAAAAGGCAACTGGTGAATCAGTTGTATTTCTTTGTGGCTGTAATTTGTTTTGGGGAGCACTGTCTGAAAGGGGTATTGCACAAGTGAACACTGACTAAGACATTGATCATTTGTTCCCTTAGGATTTATGAGAGGTTTGAGCTCAACTGAATGGATGGATGAGTTTCTCATCACACCCTATTTTTACTGGGGAGAAGGGATTTCCCTCCAGCAGACCCAAGTCACTAAATGCTGTCTAAGCCATGTTTGACAGAGAGAGCAGTGACCATTACTTGCCTCTGCATAGAATCATTGAGGCTGGAAAAGCCCTCTGAGCTCATCCAGGCCAGCCCAGGACCAAACATCACCACAGTGGCCAGACCAGGGCACTAACTGTCCTTAAACACTCCCAGGATGGGGACTCCACCACTGCCCTGGACAATCCATTCCAGGCTCTGAGCACCCTTTCCATGAGAAAGGGCTTCTTAACATCCAACCTAACCCTCCACTAGCAGCTTCAGGCCCTGCCCTCTTGTCCTGGTGCTGGTTGCCTGGGAGAAGAGCCTGACCCCCACCTGACTACAACCTCCCTTCAGCAGAGAGGGAGAAGGTCCCCCCTGAGTCTCCTCTTCTCCAGGGTAAACACCCCCAGCTCCCTCAGCCTCTCCTCATCAGTCTTTCCCTCCAGTCCCTTCCCCAGCCTCGTTGCTCCTCTGGACCTGCTCCAGCCCCTCCATCTCTTTCCTGAAGTGAGGGGCCCAGCACTGTCACCAGTACTTGAGGGGAGGCCTCCCCAGAGCTCAGGACAGGGGAGGGGCTGCGGTCTCACAAGCGTTACTGTCAGACTGTGATTAACAAGCCAGATGGCTCAAACCACTGTAAGCAAAGGGAAGACAATTTGTGAGCAGGGTTCTGGGGGATGCTACACCTGGTGGGAGAGCTCAGCAGGCAGCCCCAGAGCTCTGCCAACCTAACTACAAAACTGTGCCCGGGTACTGACTGCTCTCTCTCTCTCTCTCTCAAGGATTTACTGGCCCTTGCTTTGTCTGGGTCCCCAGAAACAGGGTCCCACATGCTGTTGGTGGGGAAGAACAGCCCTGGCAGTGAGCATAAAAGGAAGGGACTTAAATGGTAGGGGGGCTGCTTCACCTTCAGCCCTCAGCCTGCCCCATGGTGATGCTTCTAGCACCCAGAAACATGCAGAACACTGGAAATCATCTGGCATGAACTGTAGGACTTCTAGTTGAAGAAACCTGTCATAGTTACTCCTTTTGATGTCTTGCTCTTTGTCCTCATGAATTGCTGCAGGAAATGGTTTGGATGTTATGATCTCAATGATAGGATAGAGGAAATGGCCTCAGGTTGCAACAGGGGAGGGGTTAGATTGCATCTTAGGAAGAAGCTCTTTCCTCAGAGAGTGGCTGGGCACTGGAACAGGCTGCCCAGGGATGTGGTGGAATCCCCATCCCTGGAGGTGTGTAAAAACCGAGTAGCTAGAGCACTTGAGGCCATGGTCTAGGGGTTAGGGAGGTGCTGGGATGAGGGCTGGACTTGATGCTCCTGGAGGTCCTTTACAGCCAGGATGATTCTATGATGCTATAATAGTAAAAGTCCAACCTACACGATTCCATTACTTGAAAAGCCACCTCAATAAGCCCTTCTGCTGCTCCTATCCAGTTCAAGCTTCATTTCCTCCCACTCAAAAATCCTCTACTCGGCTGGAACACAAGGAGAAATCAAACTGGAACTGTGACAGCGTTGAAGAACCTGCAGTGCCAGAAAGGGTACTTTGCAGGTATTTTCCACACCCGGATTTACCCAAAACACAGCGAGGAGCTGCGAATCGGCCCCATGTCCCTCCCAGCCACCCTCACCCGGGTATTTAAATGCGATTTAACGCCCACCCACTCTCTCCCGCACTCCCCGACCTCCCTGCGGCCCGCGTCTGCCCCTGCCCGGGGGTCCCCAGGGCGATCAGCGGCGGCGGGGGGCCAAGCCCACGGCCAGGGCTGAGGGGACAGGGCCAGGCCCTACCTGGGTCCCTCCGTCACCATGGCCGCTCCGGGAGCGCCCGGCGTTCTGGGAGAGGCGGGACTTCCGCCAGAGCGACCAATGAGAGGCAGCGGCGCGACCCGGACGTCGGTGTCAGAGGGCGGCCCGAGTCCCCCCCCGCCCCAGTTCCCCCCGAGCTGGTCCGTCAGCAGGTGCTGCTCGGGCGGGAGCGGCGCCTGCGGTCCTGGGTTCCGCCCGGCTGGGACCTCCAGGGGTCATTGAGTCCAACCCTGTGCTTAAGCAGGACCATAAGACCTAAGACAGGTCACACAGAAACACATCCAGAGGAGGAGGCCCCACACGCTCCGTGGGCAGCTCATTCCAGTGCTCTGTGACCCTCATAGTAAGTAAGTTATTTCTCACGTTGAGATGGAACCTTCTGTGCTCCTACTGACACCCACTGCCCCTTGTGCTATCACAGGGCACAAGGGAAAAGAGAGTGTCTCTCTCTTCTTGACACCCAGCCCTCATGGATTTATAGACAGTGATTAAGTCCCCTCATAACCTTCTCCTCTCCAAGCTGAAAAGTCCCAGATCTCTCAGTCTCTCCTCATAAGGCAGGTGCTCCAGTCCCCTGACAATCCTCACGGCCCTCTGTTGGACTCTGTCAATCAGATCTCTGTCCCCCTTGAACCAGGGAGCCCAGAACTGGACACAACACTCCAGCTGTGCCCTCACTCGGGCAGAGTAGAGAGGGAGAAGAACCTCCCTTGATCTGCTGGACCCCCTCTTCTTGATCCATCCCAGGATTCCATCGGCCTTCTTGGCCACAAGAGCACAGTGCTGTTCTGTGGAGAACTTACTGTCCTTAAGAAATCCAAGATCCCTCTCCACTGACTCCATAGATGGTCCCCTGCCCTGCACTGGTGCATTGCACTGCTCCTTCCCACGTGAAGGACTCTGCACTTACTAAACCTCACTAAATTCCTCTTAGCCCATCCCTGCAGTCTGTCCAACCCTGCCTGAGTGGCTACACAGCCATCAGGTGAGTTGGCCAGACCGCCCAGCTTAGTGTCAGCAGCAGACTTGCTGAGGAGACGCTCTGTCCCATCATCAAGGTCATTGATAAAGATACTGAGCACAACCAGACCCAGAACAGATCCCTGGGGGACACAGCTGGTTACAAGTCTACAGTTACAAGGATCAGTGATCGTTGAAGGTCACTGATTGTTAGGTTTGATTGTAACAATTCTCCAGTCTTTTAATAAGCAAAATACACTGGAGCTGTGAATTTGTTGCAGCAGGGCTGCTGTTAGTGAGGGTTCAGATATTGCAGGAGAAAGGATAAAAGCACTCAAGACCTTCCTAAAACAAAAACCTCATCACATTCTGAAGGGTCTGATGGCAGTGAGCTTTTCCAGCTCCAGAACCAAAGCAAAATGAAAGGGATGAATCACTAATTGTATTTACTGGATTGAAATGGAAACATAGAGGCCAGAAGGTGTTTTATGTCATGTGAACCTTACTGGAAACTGTAGTCTGTTCAGTCTGGTCTGAAAATCAGCTGGAAAAAGGACTTTCAGACCATCCTTCCCACCAAACTGTGTCAGGATGAGCTTTAGCCTGATGAATTCTTTTCCTTGCAGGACAGCAGTTGCACGAGACCTCTGCCCAAGCTCTGGTGGCCATTTCATAGAATCATCAGGGTTGGAAGGGACCCCGAAAGATCATCCAGTCCAATCCCCCTGACACAGCAGGATCACCTCACTGGAGAAGCCATGGAATCAGCATCACTCAGGGTTGGAAGGAACCATCATTTACCAGGTACCTGCTGTTTATTTTAAGCAGAGTGGCAGAGTTGTTGGTTTGGTGCTGGCATAGTTGATTGAAACCAAGTGCCCTGCAGTGATTATACAGGGACTGACTCCTGCAGCAATGGGTTAGGCTGGAGCTGCAATTAGAGGAGGAAACTCATTGAACTAAGGCTTCACATTGGTGTTTTGATTTGGATTCTGTTTTCTTAGGTAACGTCGTGCAATTAGCAACAAATTCCCCACTGGTTTCAACCTGCCTGTTCAGCCTTCACACATGGGATGGGACTGAGCTGAAACGTTAGAGGGGAAGGACACAGAGCTGCTTGAGCCACAGAGATGATGGAGAGTGGGGAGCATCTCCCTGTTGAGGAAAGGCTGAGGGAGCTGGGGCTCTTGAGCTCTGAAAAAAAAGAGCCTGAGATGTGACCCCATGGATGTTAATAAATATGGAAAGAGTGGGTGTCAGGAGGATGGAGCCAGGCTCTGCTCAGGGGCACCCAATTATAGGACAAGGGGCAGTGGGTGTCAGCTGGAGCAGAGGAGGTTCCACATCAACGTGAGAAGGAACTTCTTGCCCGTGAGGGTGTCAGAGCCCTGGCAGGGGCTGCTCAGGGGAGTTGTGGTGTCTCCTCTGGAGACGTTTCAAACTCACCTGGCCATGTCCCTGTGCTGCTGGATCTGGGGGATCCTGCTGTGGTGGGAGGATTGTACTGGATGATCTTGCAAGGTCCCTTCCAATCCCTGATGTTCTGTGATTCTCTAATCCACCCTGAATGAAGGATGGGTTGTTTTGGGACACCTTGCTGGTCAGTGTTGTTCCAGGAAGATCAGTCCCCTCTTTTCTTTCTCCCTTGCTCTGTCAGACCAGGGCTGCTCTCTTTTTTAGCATTTTAACACTTCCGTTCAAACATCCTGCTGCTGTCGCTGCCTTCCTCAAGCACAGGAGCCTCTTTACCAAGGGAGCTGCTTGGGCTGGTGTTTGGTGACATCTGCTTTACTTCAAGCATCACTGAATGCAGCTCTTCAGCCTTTTAACCCTATTCTCTAGGGCAACAATTTTGTGCTCTAGTTCTTCCAGCCTCTTATTTAACACCTTTGGATTTTTTTTATCCAGGGAGGATAAGATGTCACTTCTCTCTTGAGAAAACCTTTGGTTGCTCACCCTAACGGTTAAAGATCTGTGCAGAAATCCCTCTGGGCTTACAAAAGCCTTTCCTGGGGAGAAGATTCCCAAACTACCTTGATCCGAAAGCTCCCAATTTCCCAGTGCCTGTGGCTGGAAAATGGAAACGTTCAAAGAGCTGGGGCATGGCCAGAGATGTTCTTGTCAGCCTCTGCTACAGGAGAGCAGACTCTCCTCCTTAGACTGGGTTCATGGGAGTGAATGAAGACAGACTGGGGCATTAGGGGAAGAAGCTTGTGGTGGAAAACAGAGGTAGAAGGACTTCCTGGGGCTTTTCCATTCATTGTCCCTGCAGCTCTGTGCAGATCTGTGTCCCTGCTGGGCAGTAGAACCAGCAAAGTGGTCTTGACTTATGTGCCAGTTCTGGTTTGGAACTGGGATCCGACTCAAGGATATCAAACTCTTAGAATCATAAAACATTAGGGATTGGAAGGGACCTCGAAAGTTCATCTAGTCCAATCCCCCTGCCACAGCAGGATCACCTAGACCAAGTCACACAGGAACATGGCCAGGTGGGTTTCAAACGTCTCCAGTGAAGGAGACTCCACAACCTCCCTGGGCAGCCTGTTCCAGTGCTCCGTCACCCTCACTGGGAAGAAGTTCCTTCTCATATTGATGTGGAACCTCCTATGTTCCAGCTTACACCCATTGCCCCTCGTCCTATCACTAGATGACACTGAGAAGAGCCTGGCTCCATCCTCCTGACACCCACCCTTCACATATTTATAGACATTAATGAGGTCACCCCTCAGTCTCCTCTTTTCCAAGCTCAAGAGACCCAGCTCCCTCAGCCTCTCCTCATCAGGGAGGCACTCTGCCTCCTTCCTCATCCTCGTTGCCCTACACTGGACTCCCTCCAGCAGCTCCACATCCCTCTTGAATTGAGGGACCCAGAACTGGACACAACACTCCAGATGTGGTCTCACCAGGGCAGAGCATAGGGGGAGAGGAACCTCTCTCCATCTGCTAACCACCCCCCCTTCTGATCCACCCCAGGATGCTGTTGGCCCTCTTGGCCACAAGAGCACACTGCTGGCTCATGGTCATCCTGCTGTCCACCAGGACCCCCAGGTCCCTTTCTCCTAAGCTACTCTCCAACAGCTCAGTCCCCAGCCTATACTAGTCCCTGGGGTTGTTCTTGCCCAGATGCCAGACTCTACACTTGCCCTTGTTATACTTCATCACATTTCTCCCTGCCCAGCTCTCCAGCCTGTCCAGGTCCTGCTGAGTGGCAGCCCAGCCTGCAGGGGTGTCGGCGACTCTTGCTGGATACCTGGTTGTGAGTCGCTCAGCTCTTTTCTCTGGGTTCAGTTTGCTGCATCACGGGGTTGGGTCGGGGTTGGTTTTTTTAGCACAACCAGCTTTTTTTTTAAAAGTTAGTTTCGATGAAGTTTGGCTCCAGGTTCCAGTTGTTTGTGATGACTCTCTTTCTCCAAGCCCTGCACTGCAGCATTTCTGAGCTCAGTGTGAAAACAGTGCAGGCTCACGCTGCAGCTCTGCCGTAGTATTGAGCTGCAGATCCCTGATCTTTGCAGGGAACCCACAAGCTGGGGAACAGGGAGCAGTGTCCTCTCCTCCTGCAGCCAGAGATCCTCAGTCCTACACCACAACCATTATCACTGAGTTGAACAGCTCCTGGGGTCACAGTGGTGTGTCCCCAGCACTGAACAGAGACAGAGCAAAGCTGAGGTGCCATTTCCATTGCTGGGGGGGCAGCTCTGGCCTGGTGTCTGCAGAAATATCTCCTACCTGATGGCCAGAGACCCAACCCCATCTTCCCCTGCTGTCTGTAGAGTGGTGACAGCAGGTAAGTGCTGAGGGCTGCCCCCACCCCAGAGCTGTAAGGGAGGTGTGCAGCTTACTCCTGGTCTGCTTTCGGGTGGGTTAGGAAGGAGTTAAGTGACAACAGAGGGAGAGGCAGAGCTATTGTTCAGGCATCCCTAGGTCCAGGCTGCCCGAGCTCTATTCCCGGATCTGCCTCTGGCTTCCTGCGTGACCTTGGACCGGTCACTTACCTTTTCTTTTCTTTAGCTCCCAAGTTATATCATGGAAATCAGCCTCTTCCTGCGGTGCCTCTTGCCCTGAGGGTCTCGGGGTGGCTGAGATTCCCTGGGGGGAGATGATGGAAGGAGGAGAACACAGGGTGATGCTGGGAGGAGGAGACCGCGATTCCACTGGAGAAATCCTTGAGTCATTTTCAGACCCGTTCTCCCCACGGGCTGTGCTCATGAGGGTATGTGTTTGTTGGGGTTTATTTCTCAGGAGGCAAAAACCTGCACTGAAGGTCCCAGTCCCACTCTGGTCGCCGCAGCAGCTGCCCCAGCGCGGTGCCAGCTGCAGCCGCCCCGTCCTGCACTAGATGGTGCTTTCGATCAAAGATTGGGACCGCAGCCGCAGCTCTGCGCTGACTTTCCTGCTCTTCCCTCCCCGGTCTCCATTCCTTCCCTTCTTCCTTCAGTGCTTTACCACTGCTGCCGGTTATGGAGCAGGGCTGATGTGATGGTCACACAGGCTCCGAGCCCCCAGCACCCACCAGTTCCACCCGTCTGCAGGGCTTTGTGTGCTGGAGCGGGTGGCAGCGCTGACGGGCTGTGGCAGAGGATTTAATCCTTTCTGTGTTTTCTATTCCCATAAGGAAAAAGGCTTCAAAGACCAGGTCCCCTCCCCTTTCTGCTGGTGAAGGACATTTAGGGAAGCTGGGGGAACACAACTCCAGCTCTGACGGACGCATTTATTTAACAAACCACTGCCTCTCCCTACCTTAGCAAGACGATTGTCAGCATTTAAAACTGAAAGGGAATTGCTGCTTTTCTATCCATCTCTGTATTCAGGAGACGGTCACCCAGCCAAGGTCGTTGCTGCTGCTGCACACCAGCATCCAGCAGCATCCCCTCCCTCAAGTGAGCACTGGTTTCAGGGAGGCTTTTCCAGGTGAGGATTGGAAACAGGCTCAAATCTGCCAGCACAAAGTCCCAACCTGCTGCTGGGCAGAGAAAGCAGCAGGAACATCCTTCCCTTTTCTAAAGGAGGCAGAGGAGATGAACGAAATAGAATCACAGAACGTTAGGGATTGGAAGGGACCTCCAAAGATCATCCAGTCCAATCCCCACATCACAGCAGGATCCCCTAGATCCAGTCATTAGGGATTGGCAGGGACCCTGAAAGATCATCCAGTCCCATCCCCCTGCCACTGCAGGATCCCCTAGATCCAGTCATTAGGGATTGGAAGGGACCCCGAAAGATCATCCAGTCCATCCCCCTGCCAGAGCAGGATCCCCTAGATCCAGTCACACAGGAACAGGGCCAGGTGTGTTTGAAGTGTCTCCAGAAAACCACAACCCCCTGGGCAGCCCCTGCCAGGGCTCTGGCACCCTCACTGGCAGAGAGGCTGTTCAGGGTGTTCAGTATCATGAGCAGATGCTTCCAGTGCAGACACACGTGGGGTTCACTGTGAGGGTGCCTATCGGTGTGTTGGCACCACCCCTGGCAGCACCTGCAGGGCAGAAGGGGCTGCCTGGCCCCAGCACACACAGCCCAGCATGGGGTGTCCCTCCCCAGTCTGCTGCGCTCACCTGCAGCCCTGATGTGGCTTCACACCCACGCAGCCCGCCGTGCCCCTGCCTTGATGCCAGGCTGCCCGGCACACGGCAGACCTTCAGCCCGACCCTCCCACCTGCAGCAGCTCTGCCCTCACGAGCTGGCTGTTGCACGGGTGGCACTGATGTCCCCACCGCTGGCACTTGAGCTCCTCGCAGGACCAGGAGCTGACAGTGATTGCTCTGCCACTCCCTGGTTGCCATCCTCCTGCTGCACATGCCTTTGTAAACCCTGGGTCAGCATCATAGGGATGTGAGGAGGAAGTTCTTCACCACCGTGAGAATGGTGAGAGCCTGGAATGGGTTGTCCAGGGAGGTGGTTGGGGCCCCATCCCTGGAGGTGTTTAAGGCCAGGCTGGATGGGGCTCTGCCCAGCCTGGTCTAGGGTGGGGTGTCCCTGCCTGTGCTGAGGGGGTTGGAACTGGGTGATGGTTCCTTCCAACCCTGAGTGATTCTGATTCCATGGCTTCTCCAGTGAGGTGATCCTGCTGGGGCAGGGGGATTGGACTGGATGATCTTTCGGGGTCCCTTCCAATCCCTGATGATTCTATGAATTGCATCACTGGTGCTTCCAGATTGCTCTTCTTTCTTCCAAAATGTGTTTGGTTTGTTGTTGTCCTCCCGTGGGTTTTGCCAGCCTGTCCCAAAGTACCTGGAGCTGAAATGTAAGAGCCAGACACCTGGTCAGGGGGAGAGAACAAGCAGTTTCCTCTGAGCAATGTGGCTTTCCCACCCTCCCCTTTTCTCCAGTCCCCAAGTGTGACAGAGCCAGCAGCTCCCGGAATAGTTTGGGAATGAAATGTCACCGCTTGAAACTGGTGAGTCACTTTTTTGGGGGGAGAGAGAGAGGAGGGTTTGAACACAAAATCTCACAGTGTGTGTGGCAGAGCCTCTCCTGCTGTGTACAGAGAGACTTGGGAAACCACTCGCTCCCTGGTGATGGAGTCCGGGTGCTTTGAATCAAAGCTGCTGGGTGTGTCTGCAGGAGGATCCCAACCCCACTGCCAAGTGCAGGTGTCTTCCCGAAGGTGCCCGTCGCAGCTGGATGCTGGTGTCTCCTCCAGCAGGACTCCGCTGTGTCTGTCTGACACCAAACTGGCAGCCAGTCTCTTAATTAATCTCCCTGCACTGCTGTGAGGTGTGTAATTACAGCGAGACCTGACTTCAGCAGCCACCCGAGGGACCAACAAAAACTTCCTCACGGGAGCAGGGAGGAGCAGAATCTGCTGGATAGAGGGTTGAGGAGATTTGAGGGGAGGTTTACTGAACAAAAGTGGGTTCTTAATGCTGGTTTCTTCTCAGAGTATCACATCCTTAGGGTGATGCCTCTAATATACTGTGTGTTAGCATCATCACAGAGCATTAGGGATTGGAAGGGACCTTGAAAGATCATCCAGTCCAGTTCCCCCACCACAGGAGGACCCCCTAGATCCAGTCGCACAGGAACATGTCCAGGTGGGTTTGGAATGACTCCAGAGAAGGAGACTCCACAACTCCCCCTTCCAGGGCTCTGGCACCCTCACGGGGAAGAAGGTCCTTCTCACATTGATGTGGAACCTCCTCTGCTCCAGCTCACACCTAGTGCTCTTTGTTCTATCTTTGGGTGACCCTGAGCAGAGCCTGGCTCCATTCTCCTGACACCCACCCTTCCCATAATGATCAACATTCATGGGGTCACCCCTCAGGCTCCTTTTTTCCCCTCAGCTCCCTCAGCCTTTCCTCAGCAGGGAGATGCTCCCCTCCCTTCATCATCTCTGTGGCTCTGCTCTGGACTCTCTCCAGCAGCTCTGGGTCCTTTTGTAACTGAGGGGCCCACAGCTGGACACAACATTCCAGATGTGGTCTAAGCAGAGCAGAGTAGAGGGAGAGGAGAACCTCTCTGATCTCCTAAACACTCTCCTTCTAATCCACCCCAGGATGCTTTTGGCCCTCTTGGCCACCGGGGCACTAATCAGGGAGTTGTTTTTCCTCCCAAAAGAATCCTTGGAATTTTTTTAATCTTGCTGTTTAAAAACACCCAAGTGTCAGTGGCTGCAAACGGTGGCCATGGTCTTGCACAACAAGAGCTATTGTTTATCAGAAGCTGAATAGTTGTCTCTCCTTGCCCAACCCCTGTCCCATGGCAAAGCTATTTAACCAAAGGCCAGCAGGCAGGATTCCTTCCCCAGGGTGCATTAACCACAGGTCTGCCCAGTAGGTACCAAGAAAGTCTTCAGCTGAGTGCCCCAGCAGAGGAGGAGCTAGTGGTGTCTCCCACAGAGCTCCAGCACTTCCACTGTCAGAGGTCTCTGTCCAGTGCCCAAAGTCCTTGGGGTGAGGGCTGGACATGATGATCCTGGAGGTCCCTTCCAGCTGGGATGATTCTGTGATCTTAAAGGTCTTTTCCAATGATTCCATTCCTTGAGACTGGACTGTGTGTCACTGCTCTCAGCCCCGTGGATTCATCCAAACTGCCAGGCTGCATCACTGCCCCAAGCACTGAACCATGGTGGCCACGGAGAAGATTCCATGGCTTCTCCAGCGAGGTGAGCCTGCTGTGGCAGGGGGATTGGACTAGGTGATCTTTCGAGGTCCCTTCCAATCCCTGATGATTCTATGATAAGGCTTCCCAGCTACTCTGCTCCAACAGCACTGATCTCTAGCTGAGGGACAGGAAGAAGCTGGGAGCAGTGACAGCATAAACACCCCAGTGGGGGCTGGCCACCCTCCCCTCAAGCCCCACCGTGGGTGGCATCCGAATACGAGCTGGGAGTGAAACTCCCCAACTGCCAGCCAAGCTGAGCAGTGAACAAGGGGGGCGTTTGCAGTCCCTTGGGGACTTGATGCCATCTCTGTTGGAGCTGGAAGCCTCTCTCTGTTTGAGCTGGTAGCAAGACTGGATGTGTGCACTTCTATCTCCAGCTGGAGACAACGTTAACTGGAAACACGCTCTGTCCTCGCTGGGTTCTACAGGAATCATCTCTGGCTGCAGGAGTTTGCTGCTTAGCTTGTGATTTTGGTTAATACACAGTAAAACAAGCTCAGAGACAACCTTGAGGAGCCCAGTCAGGGTGCCATGCCATGGACCTTTATGTTGGCAGCAAAGGCTGCTTCTCTGCCCCACTCTCTTCCCCACATCTCCATGATGGAGCCAGGCTCTTGTCAATGTCATCCAGGGATAGGATGAGGGGCAGTGAGTGTGAGCTGGAACAGAGGAGGTTCCACATCAGTGTGAGAAGGAACTTCTTCCCAGTGAGGGTGACAGAGCACTGGAAGGGGCTGCCCAGGGAGGTTGTGGAGTCTCCTTCACTGGAGACATTTAAAACCCACCTGGATGTGTTCCTGTGTGACTTGGTCTAGGTGGTCCTGCTGTGATTGGACTGGATGATCTTTTGAGGTCTTTCCCAATCCCTAACCCTCTGTGATTCTATGTCATCACTGCCCTTTTTCCTTAATTCAGATGGTTTTGGTGACCCTGCTTGTGCTGTGGGCTGGCAACGGGTTGAACCAGCAGCACTGTGGCAGCTCCCTTCTGTGGCAGCGACTCAGGAGTAAGGAACCTCTCAGCTTGCAGTCCCCTGGCAGAGAACTCCTAAGACAGTGCTGCAGATACTCCCTGTTGAAAAGGAGCTTGTTCCTCCCAATGAGGTTGGTGCCCTTTCAGATGAAGTAACAACAGATGAATTTACTGAGCATCCAGCTGACTGAAGCACTGAATTCAAGTCTGAGATGCAGCCGATGATGTCTTTAAGGCTGAGAGGATTTTTGCCCAAATCAGGGGATTTCATCACCTTCTGTGGGATGTCCCAGGCTGCCCCACACATCTGCAGCCTTGTGGAGCTAATGTGTGCAGACCTTCCCAGCATGAAGGAGCATTGCAGTGACAGAGCCCTGGAAAGGGCTGCCCAGGGGGTGGTTGTGGAGTCTCCTTCTCTGGAGAAGTTTCAAACCCACCTGGACATGTTCCTGTGCAACTGGATCTAGGGGATCCTGCTCTGGCTGGGGGATTCATAGAATCATAGACTCATAGAATCATTAGGGATTGGAAGGGACCTGGAAAGATCATCTAGTCCAATCCCCCTGCCACGGCATTGGACTGGATGATCTTTCAAGATCCCTTCCAATCCCTAATGTCCTTCTCTGGAGACATTTGAAACCCACCTGGACATGTTCCTGTGGGACTGGATCCAGGGGATCCTGCTGTGGCTGGGGGATGGGACTGGATGATCTTTCAAGGTCCCTTCCAACCCCTGATCTTCTGTGATCCTGTGATTCATTCTGAAAGTCCAAATTACTACTGATTTGAGTTTGGAGGGGGAGAAAAAACCCAAGGACTGAGCTGAGGTTGGACATTCATTAGCAGAGCATTGTCAGAACACAATAGGAAACCAGACAAAAGCCACTCCAGATTCTGTGGCATTTCCTAAAGTCTCCCTCTGGCAAAGGGCTCTTCCCTGCCAACCCTTTTGCATTGTTTTTGTTAATGAAGAGAAGCTGAACAGATGATTGTTGCATTGTCCACTAAGTGATTCATTTACATTAAATAGGGCTCCAAAAGGAGGCTGGGGGTGAACTTTTTCAGTCCCTTCAGTTATTTATTTGTACAGTTTTTTAATTATCATCTTTTAGTTCTTCACCCTACGCTGTTGTTTCCTCGTTGCTTCAGATGTGTGACACGGGGTGTAGCTCCTCTGGAGCTGGGGTCTAAGGAGCCCTGATGGAAGCAGCAGCATCACTGCACTGCCAAAGGTGGTTCATTTTTGAACAGTCACCTGTAGAAAACTGCTCCTGCTTTGGGCTTGGAAAAGAGGAGAATGAGGGGCGACCCCATGAATGTTGATCAATATGGGAAAGGTGGGTGTCAGAGGGATGGAGCCAGGTTCTGCTCAGGGGCACCCAAAGATAGAACGAGAGACAACAGCGATGAACTGGAGCAGAGGAGGTTCCCCATCAATGTGAGAAGGACCTTCTCACCCATGAGGGTGACAGAGCCCTGGCAGGGGCTGCCCAGGGGGGTTGTGGAGTCTCCTTCTCTGGAGATGTTTAAAACCCACCTGGACATGTTCCTGTGTGACTGGATCTATGGGACCCTGCTGTGTCGGGGGGGTGGGACTGGATGCTGTTTCGAGGTCCCTTCCAATCCCTGATGATTCTATGATCTGCAAGTCCCTCCTGTGCTCAGTCCCTCTCTCTGAGAGCTGAGCTCTGAAGCACAACCTTTGCTGCACAAACCGTTGCAGTTCCGCTGACTTCCTCATCTCATCTCTCAGCTCCCGCTGGATGTCTGCTCCGAGGCTTCTTTAGGAACCCAGGGCTTCCAGCCCAGTTTCAGGCTTTTCTCACAGAGGTCAGAAGTTTTCTTCTGCAGGGTGTGACAGCTGCTCCGTGCCCCTGGGCTTTCTGAGAGCGCTGCAGCTAGAAGAGCTGCAGTGAGAGGAGCTATTCAGCCTCTAACCCACATCCAGTACTGCAGGTCCACTAACTGGGGTGTTCTAATGGGCAGGGGCGAATGACACTGACAAAGGGCTTTTTGATGGTTGAAGAATTTAGGGAAATCAGCACTGGAGGCCTCTCCATCTGTCTGAGAGGCTGTGTGACTTTGCATTTGTTGAATAGCTGTAGTTACATCTCAAAAGCCCTGACTTCCTCTCTACTCTCTTCCCCAGTTGGAGCTACCACAGGGGTTCCCTGGGCTTTTGGTTCTGCCCCTGTGAAAAAGCTGAGTTTGGGGCAAGGGAGCAAAATAGGGAGGCAGAGAGGGGAAGGGAACCGTCCTGATCGCGTTGAGTTGGTGGTGGAACATGGTCTGGGTTTGAATCTCCCAGGGAAGAGCCTTTGCTGTCTTCTCTCAGTCCATCTCCACACAGTTGAGTGAAGTCACCAGTCCTGCACCTGGAGAGAGAAGAAAGAAGTTAGTTCTGAAGGGTTTGTATTTCTGTATTGCCAAGAAGTGGAGGGGGTTAGAAGATGGAGAGAGGTTCTCCTCCCCATCCACTCGGCCCTGCTCAGACCACATCTGGAATGTTGTGTCCAGCTGTGGGCCCCTCAGTTCCAGAAGGACACACAGCTGCTGGAGAGAGCCCAGCGCAGAGCCACAGGGATGATGGAGGGAGGGGAGCATCTCCCTGCTGAGGAGAGGCTGAGGGAGCTGGGGCTCTGGAGCTGGGAAAGAAGGAGCCTGAGGGGTGACCCCATGAATGTTGGTCAATATGGGAAGAGTGGGTGTGAGGAGGATGGAGCCAGGCTCTGCTCAGGGGCACCCAGTGACAGGACAAGGGGCAGTGGGTGTCAGCTGGAGCAGAGGAGGTTCCACATCAATGTGAGAAGGACCTTCTCACCCATGAGGGTGCCAGAGCCCTGGCAGGGGCTGCCCAGGGGGGTTGTGGAGTCTCCTTCTCTGGAGATGTTTAAAACCCACCTGGACATGTTCCTGTGTGACTGGATGTAGGGGATCCTGCTGTGTCGGGGGGGATGGGACTGGCTGACCTGTGGAGGTCCCTTCCAACCCCTAGCACACTGCGATGCCTCCACAAGAAAGACAAACTAAAAAATACCTCTGTAACAGGAGCATCTAACAGGGAGTTTCCAGATCCCTTCTGGGAGAAGCTTGAGTGAAAAGAAGGGGGTGGTGAGTCTTTGCTCAGTGAGCCTCAGAGGAGGAGGCTGACTGCGTTCGGCTACAACATGGGCTAAGGAAGCGGGACAAGGGCGTGTGAACAAAGACACCACTCCTAGCTCTTGTTTGCTGTGGGCACAGCAGGTGATGGATGGGATTAGTGAGTGTTTGACCATAAAGTTGTCCATTCCCTCGTACATGGAGGCTGTCTGGGGTGTTAGTCCATTTGCCTCAGCATCTCAGCACATAGCCTCCCTCACCTCTTTGAGCTGGGATGACCCTCTTGGGTGGCAGAGACACATGGAGATGGTATCATGCTGTTAAGATCAGTGTGATATTACATCAGGTATCTTGTTTCCAAACCCTCACAGCTTCCTTGTGGTGCTGGAAACTAGGTGTGAATGACTGGGTGATGTTGAGGCTACAGATTGCCAGAGAGCAGGGTCTGCTCAAAGACTGGCTTCTGAATTCAGATTATCTGGTGGCTGCTTTCTGATGGCCCATTGTTGTATCTGGCTGAGAAAAATCCAAGACAACTTGATTTGATCACTCTTTAATTTTAGCCATCCTGATGCCATCAGGACTTCCTTCTTTTGAGAAGCTAAAAGAGTTGTTGATGCTGGAAGAGGTTGCCCAAGGAAGTTGTAGCTGCCCCATCCCTGGCAGTGTTGAAGGGCAGGTTGGCTGGGGCCCTGAGTAACCTGCTCTAGTGAAGGTGTCCCTGCCTGTGCAAGGGGGTTGGAACTGGAAGATCTTTAAGGTGCCTTCCAAACCTGGCCATTCCATTCCATTCCATTCCATTCCATTCCATTCCATTCCATTCCATTCCATTCCATTCCATTCTTTTCCTTATTCTATTCTACTCTGTTTCTTATTCTATTCGGTTTTTATTTCTATTCTATTCTATTCTGTTCTATTCCTTAGCCTTATTCTATTCTATTCTGTTTCTTATTGTTATATTTTGTTTTTTATTCTATTCTATTCTATTAATTTAATTTCTTATTCTTATTCTATTCTTACTCCTGTTCCATTCCATGTTACTGTTACAGGGGGTCTCCAGTATGGCCACAGCTACACTGGCAGGACATACTGGATGCTGCTGCTCTGCAATGTGAGGGTATAAGCACAGTCCTTCCATCAGCCCTATACTCTGTAGGTGCTTTGCCACCAAACCTTATGAACTGGGGAAAGAGTCTCTTACTGCCAGGTACCACACATCGTGGCACCACCAAGGGAACAGCAGTGATTCTCTCCCGAGATGACAGTAGCAGCAACGGGGAACTGGATGGCGCCTCAAAAATCTGCCGAGTGAAGGTTTCAAGGTTACAGCTCCTAAGTCTGTCACCAGCGTGAAGTGGAAATGGATTCGTAATGCAGCGGTGTTCAACCGCCACCTGCCTGGATGCAGCGTCCTCCCGGCTCTTGCGCAAGAGAAGCGCCAGCAGAGCCTCCTGCCTCTGCTGCCTCTCTCCCCTCACGAGTGATGGCAGAATTCCCGTTTCCTCTTGCCTCACCCCACCATTACGTAACCCCCCGGTGTGTGTGAGTGTCACAAGAACCCGGCCGAGATCACAGTGCTTTGCACTCCCGTTTCCTTCTATAGGAAAAGGCTGAAGGGCCACCCGCTCTGGCCATTCGCTAAGGAGGTTTCTTCCCTGCAGAAGCCCTAGGAGAGCAGGGGAGAAGTGCAGAGGGACCATATATGGTCCTCGGGGCGAAGGGAGCAGCGCACGGATCCTCCCTCTAGACCCCAAAGGCCTCGGTACCCACCGAGCACAGGCGGCCCCGTCCCGGGAGCGGGAGCTCTGCCCCGGGAAACCACTGAGCGAACAGCGAAAGCGCCGGGACCAGCGGATGTGACAGCAGAGCGGCCCCCGCGGTGCAGGTTGCCTCTAGGGAGGGACCGCCCCCTCAGCCGGCTGTAGCCAATCAGGTCTCGGCTTGGAGCGTGACTGACTGTCATTCTGGCCAATAGCGCAGCAACACTCGCCACACAGCCCCGCCCCTTCTTCCCGTTGGCCGGATGTGCTGTCAATCGGCCGGGCCTTTCCCGCCCCTTTCCGGCTGGGGGAAACGCTCGGTAGGAAGGATGGGGGCGGGGAGAAGAAAAGCAAAGCGACCAATGAGGAGCTAGAGAAGGAGCCCTTAGCGGCGGAGTGACAGGTGGGGGGACCAATCGTGATGCGCCTTCCCACCCCAGAGGGCGGCGGGGCAGAGGGACGCACCCACCGCCCCTTCGCCGTTGGTCTGTCCCAGCGCGGCCTGGCGGGCTGGGTTGAGTTAGCGGCTCGGACCATTGCTCGCGGCGGGCAGAGGGGGGTGCGGGCGAGGAGGAAGTAGGCGACGAAGGAGGCGGGGGGGCGGTTTAAAGCGACA
>VXBP01003075.1:0-108603 GCA_013400115.1 Rhinopomastus cyanomelas | reverse complement strand
GCCGCCTCGGCCCGCCCGTCCTCCCTCCCTGCCCACCTCTCCACGGGCCAGCCGGGCCTGAGACTCCCCAGCTCCGTCCCCACCCCGAGGGGGCTCCCACACGCGGGGCCTGGGGGAGGGAGAGAGGAGGAGGAGGCAGCGTTCCGTGTCTGCGGCCTCCGGGATGGCGGGGTTGGGGGGTCACCGGGATGTAGGCTGCAGTCAGCCCCGGGGCCTCCTTCCCTCTCTCCTTCCCTCCCCGCCACCTGCCCCGGCTCTCCGCAGCGGGGCCGCACCGCAGCGCCGCCTCCTCCTCCCGGAGGTGCGGGAGGCAGCGAGGGTTTTCCCGGAATACGGTGGGGGAAGGGGAGGCCCGGGGCAACGGGCACGTCCGGGGCTGCGGCGGAGCTTTGTGCCCCACGGGGGCGCGCCCGAGCCCGGGGGGCTGCGGTGAGGCCGCCCTGGGGGTGGAGGTGGGGTGGGTGGAGGTGGGGTAGGGTGGGGTGAAGGGACACACACAATGGGTGGGAGCAGGTCTGCGGGGTGGGGATGACCACACCGGTTTGCTTTTAGTTTTCTTTAAAAGAAAATGGAAAAAAAGCTGCTCGCGATTAAAATCCACTTGAGAAAGGGATTCCTGGTGTTGGGAAGAGGAAGGAGACTGAGTCTTGAGTAGATGGTGAGAGGAGTGTGTTGGTGCTTGGGGCAGGCAAACACCAGGCACAAAACATAAATCCCTGATAATATGGCAGAACTTGGGAGGGAAGAGGACTTTTCCCCACCTACCTTCTGAAAATCACATCCCTATCCACATGATTCTGGAGGACTTTTCTCTTAACTGTGCAACTAATGACGCTCTCTTTTTTTTCCCCCCTCCTTAGAATCAACCCGTTTTTAACTTCAAAGTGACTTGGCAGATTTCTATCAGTCATCCTGTTCACGGCTCAGGAGGGGCAAGCAACAGCTACACGTAGCTGAACTTGGTTTTTGGGACAGCACAGATTGTGTTTGGGTTGAGGTGACCCATAGAGAACTTTCTGATCCCGGTTGCTTTGCATTAAGCTCCTCAGCTTATGACTCATACCAGTATGGGAGATGTACTCCAGGGATGAGGCAGATAACCTTTTCTTTAGAGTGTTTTTGTTCATATTCTCAGGACAATCCAGTTTTCCTGGTTTTTTTTCACTTAGAGGGAAACATCTGAGAAGAAATGTGTTGAGTTGCTTGATGGCCCTGCGTAATTTAGTCACGCTTTATTCAGTATTTATAACCCCCCCGCAAGTCAATCTTAGAAGTATATTAGTCAAAACCTGTTTTTATTTAGCCTTTGGTCTGTCAAAATACCAATTGGTGGATAATAGGTTATAGCTTAAGTGGAGGAAAAAATTACATGTGTGCTGTGAAGGGAAAAAAAATGACAGGTGAGGCAAGAAAGATGTCTGAGACAAATAGAAATCAAGTGTTAAGAGGGAGAATGAAAAATTTCATTAGCAGCATTGCCACTTTTTGAAGAAGAAAAGCTGATGTGGAGCTTCCTTCGTAACCTGCTGCAGCAGTTTGGCTTCCTTCTTCTGGAATGTAATGGTAGCGATGTGCTGCTCATGGCCTGAAAAAACAGCTGGAAATAAATATTCCTCTGTAATCAGTCTGTTCTCACTTCCTCTTTGCACAGCCAGGCTTGCAGAGCAAAACAGGATCACTTCAGAATTATCTGTCATCTCATGGAAAACATCAGTTTTCCAAATAGGTGCTAAAAATGGTGGGGTTTTCCCTCCCTTTTCTGTAAGGCAGATAACCAGTCTGAAAACAGTTGGCTTCCTGGATTTATCCCATGTGAGATCTGTGGGTGTACGTGGTCACGTATAGGGAGATGCTTTCCATGTATAGGGAAATGTTTTCCACATACAGGGAGTTGCTTTCGCAGCTGGATTTGGGAGGCTCGATTCCTGGTCTGTAAACACTGAAGAAAGTGTGTGAGTGTCAGTTATGGTACCTAACCTCTGCTGCATATGGGCATGAGACCTGCAGAATGTTTCCTTGCTGAGAGGCTCTGTGCTCGTGTATTCCTTACAGCTTTACATGTAAAATCTGATCAGTGCTATTTTCTGTTGGAGGGATGTTTATAGTAGCTAGAAGACAATCCTTTGTCCTTTAGTCTTTTACATGTACATATATATAACGTGTAGCATCACAGCTCTGCTTCAGGGAACCTCTTGGTGAGGACTGTTGTTCCTAATCAAAGCAATGAGGAGAAATTACGTGTTTGGTCAAAGAGGATTTTCTGTTGGAAAACCAAGGACAAGCTCATTCATTTTTCACAGAAAAGACTCGGCGTAGGGAGTTGATCGTTCACTGGAGGCGTTGATCAGTTTAAGGGTTACCTGGACCTGGATGTGAGAGTTGTGTTGGCTGCGTGGTGACAGCAGATGTGAACTGGTGGGCTTCTAGAATGTAACGTCCTACCACCTCCTAGAGCTGACTTGAAAATCTAGATAGCAACGACAACTGCAGGGGGCAGAAAGTGTCTGTTTCTCCTGCTTTCCTTATGCTGCCTGCTGCATTATGCTTTGGAAGACCATTTTAATGCTGCTTACTGTTTGCTGTTGGTTTTTAATACATTACCTTTTCTGCAAATAAGCTTTTATGAGCCTCAGCTCTCAGTTCAGTATGTTTTACAGCCAGCATTTTGAGTGGAAGAGCTGTAAAGCAGCACGGTTTATAGTTGGAAAGCTGTCGCCTGATTGTGTGTTTAAATTGTCAGTCAAAAGCAGGAGGTGATTTTGCAGATACCTTTGTAGATACTGGGATTCTGGTGGAGGTTTTAGATGTGTGTGTGCTACTGAAGGGCTGTCTGCACTGGGATTTGAACTGTCGTCACAGTGGATCAGTGTACCTACGTGAAGGAAGGAGGCCGTAGCTTGCCTCAGCTCGCTGCATCTTGGCCAGAGTGATAAAGTGCAGCTCTTGCGGTACAGGATGTGGTAGGCAGTGGTGTAAATGTGCTGCTGATGGTAAAGCCTAAGCAAAGCCTTACCCTATAACCTGGCTGTCACACTGAAGGATGCAACTGGAACAGGAGGAGAGGAAGAAATCTGAAGAATGCTGCTTGGAGTTGTAATAATTGTGGTTAAAAGTCGGTGCAAGATTTCAGAGCTTAAGCTGTCTGCAAAATGGCACAAAAATCAGGGTTGACCGTCTTGGCTTTAGGACTTTGACCTGAAACCCCTGATTTTTAATTTGCCATAGTTAGAATCTGTTTAATAAGCTGATGGCAAAGCTCATGTTTCTGTAGGTCGTGGATTTTACCTTGAATATTTTGATGTGGAAATTACCTCACCCTTAATTAACCAACACTGTGTAAAGAGGTCCTTAAATTTGACACAGCTACCCTCCATTCAGGAATTACAGAATGGACAGAGGATGCTAAAAAGACTTTTGCTGGCCCTTCGTGTCAGCCTTTTCCATTTTTCTGTAGGGTCACTCTTCAAATGCTTTCCTTTAGAATTACAGCTGAGGCAGGTAGTTGTTGGTCCCCACCAGTGAGCAGTTAGCCACATAGATGCATCGTTGCATCGAGGAGTTGGTAACTAATGGTTTCAGGGCTTGAAGGGCAGCTGAATTTACAACTAAGTTGTGTCTTAGTGGACGATACACCTTGGAAGAAAACTGTCTTGTTCTGAATGCTTCTTATGATCACTGCTCTGAAAACACTCTTGATGATAAACTGGTTGTTGTGACCACAGTAATGATTTGCCCAGGCTCCTGTCTGCTTTTGAACCTCATGTAGGGTCCTACATCTGGGTTGGATGGATGGAGAACAGTCCAGAGGAGAAGGATTTGTGAGTTTTGGTAGAGTAGAAGCTCAGTGTGAGTGCAGCCTGGAAGGCCAACCGTATCCTGGGCTGGGATGTAATTATCCCTCTACTCTACTCTTGGAAGACCTCACCTGGAGTCCTGCAGCCAGTTCTGGAATTGCCAATACAAGAAGGACATGGAACTGTTGGAACTGTCCAGAGGGAGGCCGCAAGGATGGTCGGAGGGCTGGAGCACCTCTCCGTGAGGACAGGCTGATGGAGATGGGGATGGAGCCTGGAGAGGAGAAGGCTGTAGGGGGATGTTATAGGAGCCTTCCAGTACATGATAGGGGCCACAGGAAAGCTGTAGTGACTTTTTACGAGGCATTGTAGTCAGAGGACAAGGGAGATGGGTTCAAGCTAAAAGAAGGCAGATTCAGAAGAGTTATGAGGAAAAAACTCCTTTCTGTGAGGCTTCTGAGGCCCTGGAACAGGTTGCCCAGGGAGGTTGTGACTGCTCCATCACTTGAAGTCTTCAAGGCCGGGTTGGGTGGGGCTGCGGGCAGCCTGGTCTATTGAGAGGTGTCCCTGCCCTTGGCAGGGGCTTGGCACTGGGTGAGCTCTGAGGTCCCTTCCAGCCTAAACCATTCCATGATTCTGTGTGGAATTTCAGAATGTTTGTTCTGTGCTTCTGCCAGTAGATCAAAGAATAATTGCCTGTCAGGGGTTGTACGCTCTCATTGACAGCCAGTGTGTTCTGGTATATTTCTTCCTGTTTGAAAGCTGCTGTTGTCTTCTTTTTTTCCCCCTTATTCTCTCTTCACATGGACTCTCCAGACTGATGCTTTCAGATAAGAAGAAACATTTTCTTATCCAGGTGATGACCTTTCTTCAGGAGCCCTCCTCCCCATGCACTTGTGACCTTGGTTCCTTAGAATATTTAACAGATCATTGATTGATGGATATTTAAAACTGGAATGGCTTTGCTTCATTTCTGAACTTAGAAAATAGAAAAACCTTAATAGTGTATTGGCAAATAAATGCTGTGTCATGTTTTTGGTAGCAAGTACTGTGGTTCACAGTTAAGTTCTTGCTAGAATGACCTTGCAGTTGACAGGATTAAGCTAATGGTGGAACTTCTTGCCTCATTCCTGTTGAGGCATGCTTGCTCTCCTGCTTTCTTCCTTACAGCCTGGCCCCATATACCTGTCCAGGAACAGGGAAGTGTTGCTTAAGTGGTTTACTTTGTACTATAACAGATGAGCAAGGGACCTTACTAGGCTGTGCTGCCTTCTCAAGCTCAGTGTTTTGATTGCTTAAATGAAAATCTTAGCTTGTTTTTCTTTAACAACTTTCAGCATATGCACCAAACTTCTGGATTACAAGTCTTGTGGAGAACCTGAAGAGGAGTTCAGGATCTGAGAAGCATGTCTCTCTTTTCAGCTGCCTTCTCTGGTTTGGCTGCCTCTGTAAACTCTCTGATCCGCTCAGGAGGAATGTTCTTCTTTGCCCTGATTTGTGGGGACTCCCTTCTCCCTTGAAATCCCATGCCAAGTGTCAAAGTCAACCGCAGGCTTCTTTGTTCTGGAGGTTTCCAGGTTCATAGCTGAGCAATCTTCTGTAGCTCTTAACCTCTGAGGACTGAAAAGTTCCTTAGGCCTGCCGCAGGTAATGTTCCCTTTCCTCTTGGTGTGAAAACAGGACCTTTGCCGTGAGAGATAACCAGACGTGAGGTTTTTAGCTCCAGACACAGCAGAGCCTTGTGCATGAGGACAAGCCAGAATGAGAACGCTCCGGTGAGCTTGTCTCTGGCGCCAGAGAAGAATCTAAATACAAGACCTTCCTCTTCCTAGTGGTGTTAATCCCTATTTCATATCATCTACAGAGTTTTTTAAATAACTGCTTGGTTTCTGTGCCAGAGGTTGGAAATTAATCTTGCGCCGTGAACTCTGAGGTGGTAAATAGCAGTTCTCGAGTTGTGGGGTCTGGACCATTGGGACTTACCCAACGCTTGACTGTGTCTCTCTGAGGTCATCACTTGCAGTCTGATTTAAAGGTTACCCAGATCTCTTGTCACTGAAGCTGACTCATGAATAGTAGTTGCACTGAAACTGTTTGCTCATCGTGTTTTTTCATAATATGGGTGGGGAGATAAGCAGCAACAACAGATGCGGTTTCCCCTCTACTTTTGTTTGTTCTTTGTTGCAGAGTAAAGATGGATCTACATAAACTGGTGAAGGAGGAAAACAGGGCCAAGCTGCACTAGAAACTATCTTATTTTCTGTTATCTTTTCATCAGTGAAGGTTTGCTAACAGCCAGGCTGTTTGTTGGGAGCAGCTGTATCATCTCTTTAATTTTTTCAGCAGAAAACAATCTTCTTGGCTTGATACTGAAAATATTGAAAGCTTTCAGATTAGGATGACACCTAGTAGCGTGAAGGTGGGCAGAGTGTAATGGCTTTGTTTGATTTGTTGCACTAGCTGTTGAGCTTTATTTTAAGCCATCAAAGCTTTAAACCCTAAACAAAGAGTATCTGATAGCCTCATTTTTGTTTCAGGCCTTAATCTGTAGCATTAACGTGAAATTGGAGTTGCAAATCAGTTACAAACCTTCTAGTCTCCCTCTTTCATCTGAGCATTTTCTGTTTTGGTAATTGGAGTAACAAATCAACGGGTAAACACTACTGACTGCCGGTGGTAGTTGCCTCCTTGTGAATTACTGACTCCCCTTCTCACTGGTTTACTACTGCTAGAGTCTCAGTGAGAAGGGAAAAAAAGGGATGTTTTCCTTGGGGATGTGCTCTGGGGATCCTGCTTCGTAACAAATGCTGTTGCAGCTGTTTAATTTGATTCCCAACGGTGGCTGATTTGTTTTAAACCAGAGAAGGATTAACTTGGTTTAAAAGCTTGTGTTTCTCACACTTAGCTTAGCACCCATAGCTCTTCCTTTTGTGTCTGTGTGCAATGAACTGGGAAATGTGGTTTCTTGATGGCTTATTCTTGGTACATGAAGGGGTTTCTTTTAGGCTGTACCTTTCCTTTTTGTTTGTCCAGTAGCTACTTCATAGAAGACTTAAACGTAGCAACATAGGAACTTAAACAGGTTAGAAGGCACTCTAGAGGTCATCTAGTTCCAGCCCCCTGCTATGGGCAGGGATCTATCTCACGTGAAAATGTTGGATTAGGGTTTTTTAATTCTTGTGTTCCCATGATTCTGCAGGTACCCACAATGTCTCTGTAGCACATGGTGGCATCTAAGAAGGGAAGGAGATGTATGCGTTCTCTTGATTCTATATTGGTTATAGTAGCATCACCATGAAGGCAATTTGAAGGTGATGTATGGATTCTGCTCAGTTTACGAGAACTGTTATTTTTCTTCAGAATCATAGAATCATCATTTAAAAGATGCTTAAATGCAGTGTTGGGGGATATAGTTTAGGGGTGACCTTATAGAGTAGGATTGGTGGTTGGACTCTATGATCCCAGGGCTCTTTTCCAACCTGAATGATTCTGTGATCAAGACTGGACCTCCAGGATCATCAAGTCCAGCCCTCAAAGACCCAGTGCTGTTAGATCCTTCCTAGATTTGCAGAGAAGGAGCTGCCTAGAGTGGCTGTCCAGTCTCTCGTTAACCTGTGAGCGGTGGAGCGAAGAGAGCGAAACACTGTGGTGACATTACAGTTTATGTTCTCCTGGACTGTGTTGTCAGCAAGCAGGGCTGGAGTGTAGGGAGAGCCATATGTTATCTGAGAGGCCTCAACTGGGAACCTGTCCTAGCAGAAGCAGTTCTAGAAGCTGATAGATCAGTTCTGACTGGATGAAAGCTGTGTCTGGGTGGTTGTATTCTTTTACGTATCGATTTGGCAGTCCTTTATGTACACTCTGCTTAATTCAAGAACTTTGCTGCATTAGCTACTAATATAATCAATGTTGTGGAGAGTTACTGCAAAATGAACCTGCACTCTGGTTTCCAAGCAGTGCTACCATGTTAATGCAACTTGCACAGCAGCTCTGGAACAGTCTGTGGTTTCCTTTAAGGCTGGGACAGTCGCCACCATGGCTCTCCCTCTCTCATCTGAGGAAAAAGAATTAATTTTCTGTTTCAAGAACTGTTTGAATATGGGTAAAGTGAACTGTTACCAGACACCAGTTGACTCAGAGTAACTGGAGATTCACTTTATCAGTGGTAACTGATTAGCAGCAAGCAGTCTGTCTTGTCACATTCTTTTGTGTGTGACATACAGCAAATGCTTTCTTCCCCGTTCTCTTAGGTAGAATGTCACTCTGGTGGATGTGTTTGGTGTTTTGCTTTGTGTTTTTTTTAGACTCTAAACCTCTCAGCTGTATGTAACACTAATCTAAAATCCTCATTTTCTTTCTGCCTGTCTCTGCTGCTTCTCCAGGTTGGCAAAGATAACTTTTTCCCCCATTCTCATTGCTTAATGGTGCTTGAAATGATTGTAGCTCTTCTTCTGTACAGTATCGCTGGTGATGTCAGCGTATCGCTGGGAATTATTTCTCTGAAGGTCTGCAGCGTACAGAGTTTGTTGCTGAATAAAAACATGAGGTGTTAGAACAAGGTGAAACACACACACAAAAAGAAGATGCAGTAAGAAAAGTTTTCAACACATTTAAAAAATATGTAGGTGTTGTTATTGCAGGTTCTCCCATCCTGTGACAAATTCTGTCCTGGCCATGTTCGTGGGTGACTTGAGCTAGGAGATCCTGCTGTGGCAGGGGGATTGGACTGGATGAACTTTCAAGGTCCCTTCAATCCTTAATTCTATACAATTCTGACTTTAAGCATGTCACATGTTTAATGACTACACTTGATGATCTTAGAGGTCTTTTCCAGGCTCAGTAGTTCTGTGATTCTGTGAAATATATTAAATATCCTCATAGGAAAAGTAGTAGTGAGAAGCAGCTTGCTGACCGTGACAATGCCTGAGCAATAAAACCAGAAAGAAAACCTGGTTTTTAACTGTGCTCACATGGTCTTGTTCTTACGCCATACTGGTTTGCACCTACATGTAAATACACAACTATTTGTAAATCCCATGAGTTGTATTTACGTGCAGTTGAATTGCAGAGATGGTGACTCTACACTGCAGTTAGGGGATTATTAGAATTGCTCTTCTTTTTCATGAACTTCTTGATCTGCAGTTCTGTGTTGCAACTCTGGCCTGAGTATATGAAGCCAAGTTTTCAGAGTCACAGAACATGAGGGATTGGAAGGGACCTTGAAAGATTATCTAGTCGAGTCCCCCTGCCACAGCAGGATTCCCTAGATCCAGTCACATAGGAACATGGCCAGGTGGGTTTTCAATGTCTCCACAACTCCCCTGGGCAGCCCCTTCTAGTGCTCTGTCACCCTCACTGGGAAGAAGTTCCTTCTCTTATTGATAGGGAACCTCTGATGTTCCAGCTCACACCCACCCACTGCCCCTTATCCTTTCATTAGATGACACTGAGCAGAGCCTGGCTCCATCCTCCTGATACCCACCCTTCACTTATTTATAAACATTAATGGCATCCCCCTTCAGTCTCCATTTCTCCAAGCTAAAGAGACCCATCTCCCTCAGCCTTTCCTCATCAGGGAGATGTTCTGCCCCTTTTGATCCATAGGTCTCTGTTAATCCACAATGTAAAGAGTTGTGTCTATAAATCCAAAAGTTAAACAGTTAGTCATGACTTTATTTTTGCCTGAACACATGAAAAACCCTGCGGTATCTGGCTGTAGTTAACTGTTGGGCATGATGGAGTATCAAACACCGCCGTGGCACCGAGTTCTATTTGCAATGATTGCCTCGCTTGTCACTCACAAGTTCATGCATCCAAGTAGCCTTTTTTTAAATAGGATTTGGCTTTGGATTCGTCTTACTGAATTTACTGCTGGGGCTTTCAGATCTGTGTTTTGCTTTTGTTTTGTGTACAGACTTGAATGCTGCTAACCTCAATGTGTGTTAGCACAAGGAAAGAAAACAACATCTTAGTCTTTCTTTTTCCTCCCCCTGCCTCATTTTCTCCCTCTAGAAAGAAAAGACTACTCTTTCCCTCCTTGTGTCTTGGACTGACTGCGTGGTATTTCACATGACTTGGTGTTTTATGATTTGTGCTGCAGTCCTGTGCATTCAGACCTGCTATTCCCATGCAAGGGAGATTTTAAGGCACCTTCTTAAGAATGTGGTTGGTAAATAAAGGTGGGATTTATTGCTCAGCAGATGTATGACTACTCCATAAGTGAAGACAGCTGAGATAGCTGACGGATTTCAGAACTGTATTTATGTTAGGTGAGCCTTGGTGACCCAGTGCCCTCCAGTGACAAATGCAAAATTTGGCTTAAGGGTTTGTGTTTTCCTTTGCTGTGCTTCATTATCTTCATATTACAGCCCCCTCCTGCTCATAAACTGGATCACTGTCCTGCTTGGCAGCTACTGACTGGGGGAATTCTCCTATAATCTTGTTTTCTGTACATTGCTGACTTCTGCCATGCTCTTTTAGCAAGCATCTCCCCCAAAAAAGCTTCTTATTGCCTGTGTTTATCAAAATGATTCGCAGTTGCTTGGCCATTTGTGACTGTTTTATGGGTTTGATTGTGCGATGATCTTAACTATGATCTGGGGGACAAAACAAGGAGAATAGTTGAGAGCTACTGCAGTGGTTTGCATGAGGAAGACCAAGGCACCCTTCTGTCGTTATGAGCCTTTTCCCTAAGAAAGTTTATCTTGCACTTTGTCCAGCGTAATTTTATCCTGCTTGTCCTTGCCCTTAGTTTCCTTGTCACACAGTAATTCTGCTCCTTGTAACTCTGCTTGGACCCAAAAGTTCCAGCCTTACCCCAATAAATTAAATCTTCTCTGCATCTCTCAGTAACTTTTCTGTGTCGATTCAGTTACCGGAATCGATCCAGATGTGCACGTGCAGAAACGTTGCTCTCAACCGCTTCTCTCCTAATTGAAGGAACCTAAATCACAAAGCGCAGCGGAGTGGTACCAGAGGTTGTAATTACACCGAGTGTATCCCTGTATATCCGTGACACAGTGCCAAGTATGAAAATGAAAAGTATATGTGGAGCTGTAGAGAAATTGCTTTACCACACCAAAGTGAAGCTCTTGCTCATCCATGCGGTTAAGTATTTTACGGACAGGAAACTTGAGGGGGGAGATGCTGGTATGTCTGAGGTCATGGGGACGTCGCATAATTGGAATGCAGGTTTTCAGCCCCTTACTGAAAGATTTCAGGCAGTAGGAAATGGGTTTTCTTGTCTCTCTTAGGCTGTGAACTGTCAAGAGTCTGACTGCTGAGAAGCAGAACTGAGGTTCAGCAGTAACACGAAGAATTACTTGATAACAGCAGTTCTTTATGAAACACACGGTTTACTCTTGTAAGCACGGTGTACCTGTGTGTTGAAGCTGTTTTTCAGATGGGCTGCTTTAAGCAGTGTTAAAAAACACAAGCAAATGATGTAAAGGAGAAGATGAGTTAGCAAATCTGACAGATTTTACAAGCTTGCATTAAAATTTAAAGCCTAGCTTTGCGTGTGGGTACTAGTGAGACACGAGATCGTGATGGAATTGGCAGATAGTTTGGATGAGAAAAATGCTGTTGAGACACAGGACAGGGCAATACTGGATTTACCAGAGGAGGGCAAGGGCTGTGTAATGCGGACCTTTGGCTCATCATCAGCTGAAGACAAGTGAATGGGAATACAAAATCCAGCCCTCTAGCTGTGGGTTTATGTGAGTCTTTCCTTAACAGTCCAAGGACTTGCCAGCTCTTGGCTCCATGTTGTTGCTGTCATACCATTCACTGCATCGTGTTGGTGTGATAGTGCTCTCAA
This sequence comes from Rhinopomastus cyanomelas, assembly GCA_013400115.1. Classification (NCBI taxonomy): domain Eukaryota; kingdom Metazoa; phylum Chordata; class Aves; order Bucerotiformes; family Rhinopomastidae; genus Rhinopomastus; species Rhinopomastus cyanomelas. The sequence continues at coordinate 96,990 of VXBP01003075.1, read as the reverse complement.
CCAGAAAGAACAAATAAAGATGAAGACTACTTCTGTTCTCAGTAATATTTCACCTGGATTGGCTCTGTGTTTTGTGTCAGCATAGGGGTGAACAAACAGCTGTAGCATCAGTAGCTTGAGGGCAGATGCCAGCATGATGGGAGAGGACCAGAGCAAAGACGTTTGAAGGCTACCTGTGGCAGTTTGAGAAACAACCAGTGTGAATCCTCTGCCTTCTTCTGGATGTGGCCACTGACAGACTGACTGACTGTGCTAGGATGTTCTCCAGGTACTAAAGGTTTCTTCTGTGTAGTGTGGCTAGTACTACAATCAAAAGGCTCTGTGGAATCACCTCTGCTACTGCTGCAGCCATGTCATCGTACGTGCTGTTCTGGGTCTTGCAGGCTGCTGTGAAGGTGCTTGAATGTGCTGAGCCTGATACGTGAAACTTGTGTTAGAAGTCATTAGAACTTATTCCTTTATGCAAATAATTTGCTTCTACTCCAGTTTCCTTGTGAAAAATGAATGAAGCAGGGAGTGTAGGGTGCCTGTAATCTGGGATCAGCTATTACAGAAAATCCACTTTTCATATTATGTTTAATTTAATGAAATGAGTAGTGTTTTTCCCAGTCATCTAGTCACGAGCTGCTTGTTCCCTTTGTTAAACAGTCCTGTCTCTAGGTTTAGAGTTCTGTCTCACTGAATCAAACCTCTGTTGAGATGTTTGAACTTGTTTTGGTTTCTTTTCTGAGGCGTCTTGTCACAGGGGTGTGTGCCTAGATCATGCTCATGCTGCGTATATTTGAGGATGATGGGATAATGGGATTGTAAATGAGCTCTTTAAGGTACTGGTTTTCCTCTGGCCTACTCCCTTGTGTAGTCTAGAGCAGCCCCAAGGCTGTTGTGAGCCGTGCCAGCTGGCTGTGGCCCTGCGGGACTGGTGTGCCAGATGGAGACAGCAGGAGAATGGCAGCACTCCAGTAAAACCCCAACATGCTTCCCAGGGTCGAGGAGAGGTGCTGGTTCTGCAATGCCATCAGGGCATCTGGGGGCAAGTGGTTGTGCTGGTACTCGGTTACTCTTGTACTGGTGCCTGTGGGTCTTGAGGAGGTGCATAATACAGGATTCAGCTTGTGAATCATTTGAGTGTGTTAGCATCTCCTTCCTCTCCTTTCTCCTAGTTTTGTGCTTCCATACTGTAGCTGTGAAACACTAAATTCCATAGCTCCTACAGATAACCACACAGAAAACACAAAAACCCATCTTAATATTGAGCAAGCGCGGTGCTTCCTGGTGTGGTGCCCTGTGTCTTTTCCTCTAACTACTGAAAAATGCTTTTAGTCTCCTTCTCTGGAGACATTTAAAACCCACCTGGATGTGTGACTTGGTCTAGGTGATCCTGCTCTAGCAGGGGGGTTGGACTAGATGATCTTTCAAGGTCCCTTCCAATCCCTGACGTTCTGTGATAGAGCCCAACAAGAAAAGCCTTGTTAACTATTATAATTTCTCTTATTTTTTTAAAATTAAAACAAATATGTAATCTCTGTTTCACTGCCTGAGAACAACAACTTTGAGCATGCTCCAAATGAAGGATACGTGAAGTTTTTTCCAGACTTTATAGTTTTTTACTGAAAGAAATTTATGTCTTGGGAACTACAGATGTCACTGGTATCCTGTTACTTGCAGTATGTTTAGGTGGGGCTGCTGGTCCACCCTGCGTGTTCAATAACAAGCTGAGTCCAAATAGTCTTCCAGCAGCACTGGAATAGCCTCATGTGCAGCACATATTCCCTACAAAAATATGTGTTTGAAAATCTCCATCTTGGGAAGATGAGGGCAGTAAATGGGTGAAACTCAAGAGATGTATCACCTGAGCGCTGCTTGAACATGGGCTTTTTTAGAGGTGCTGGGATACACCAACTTACTTGCTGTTTCGTCACTCTGACGGAAGGCTTTGTTCTCGTTGCCCCATTAATGCAGCTAACACTTCTAATCCAGCAGCCCAAAATAGCTGTCAAGCCTGGATTTTACTTTGGTGGCACTTGCTGCACAGATAGTTGATATAACCCAAGATGCTGAATTGGAGCTGGAAAAGAAAGCTCGTACAACTGAGGTGTATAAAACTCTTTTGGTCAGATATTTCAACTGTCTGATGCAAATTGTGTGAACAGGAGCCAGCAGTGTGCTCAGGTGGCATGAAAGGCCAATGGTATCCTGGCTTGTGGGGGTCACCAGCAGGATTAGAGATGGCATTTCCACCCTGGACTGGCCACTGGGGAGGTCTCCCCTCAAGTACTGGGGGCAGTTCTGGGCCCCACACTTCAAGAAAGATGGAGGTGCTGGAGCGGGTCCAGAGGAGCAACGAGGCTGGGGAAGAGACTGGAGGGAAAGGCTGATGAGGAGAGGCTGAGGGAGCTGGGGGTGTTTAGCCTGGAGGAGACCCAGAGGGGACTTTTTCCCTCTCTCCAACTCCCTGAAGGGAGGTTGTAGTCAGGTGGGGGTCAGGCTCTTTTGCCAGGAAGCCAGCGTCAGGACAAGAGGGCAGGGCCTGAAGCTGCCAGGGGAGGGTTGGGTTGGGTGTTAGGAAGCCCTTCCTCATGGAAAGGGTGACCAGAGCCTGGACTGGACTGCCCAGGGTGTAGTGGTGGAGTCCCCACCCCGGGAGGTGTTGAAGGGCAGACTGGATGTGGCACATTGTGCAGAATGAAATGCCAAAGAAGCTGCAGATAAAGTGTTGAAGGACATCAGCTGCATCTAGTAGGCAGCAAATCAGTTATGAAATGCGGCTAGCTGGTGAGAAGAACCAAGTGTCATGGCAACAAGATAATGGAGAAGGCAACAAGTGAAGATCAGAGCATGGGAACCACTGACACCTGGGCATAGGGTGATGGAAAGGGGTTGGAAAACATGTAAACACTGCTTGCTTGTAACTAACCTCACAGGTGCAAAACAGCATAAAAAGGCTACACACAGAGCAATAAACATCTTTTTTTTACCCTGAAAGAAGAACCTGCGTCGTCTGCCGCTGCAGCCCTTAGTACTTATGGTCTAGGGGACTGTGGTGATGTTAGGCCCTGGGCTGGGCTGGATGATCTTAGAGGTCTTTTCCAGCCTCAAATCATTCTGTGATTCTGTGAATTTACTTGCAGTAATAGACCCTTTGGATGAAGGTTGATCCTCCCAACTAACACTGCATTCACTTCCTTGGTACAAGCCAGTGTTAAAAAGCTTTAGATGCCCTTCCCTGATTTTTTTTTTCCCCAAATTGACTTCAGTTACAGGATCTGCTTCAACTCAGTGTTTACTCTTCTTTGCTAGACTACAGTTTTGTTCCCTTTTAACTTACACAGGAGCTTCTCATCTCAGCGCATCGGAGCTCATTTCCTAGCAAGATTTATCAGGTGATTTGTGATCACTTCCTTAGAAAACTCTGAGCACATTATGCTTTTAATTCTCTCTTGTGCTGTCATGTTTGAGAGCACAAAGCTGTATTATGTCTACTCACAGGTGTGTGTTTGAAATAAAGCTTTCACACAGGAAAGCTGTGCTCAGTGCAAAACCAGGTGACTGTGATACCCTCTACACTGTTCCTGTCATGTTAACATGTTCTGTATCCTGCTACTACCAATAGATTGTGAATTAGGTTCTCCTCCCCCACTACTCTCTGCCCTGGTGAGACCACATCTGAAATCCTGTGTCCAGTTCTGGGCCCTTCAGTTCCAGAAGGACACAGAACTTCAGGAGACAGTCCAGTGCAGAGCCACAGAGATGATGGAGTAGAACGCCTCCCATCACCAAACCCGATCGAAGAGCAGAAGTTGCGCTTCACAGTCCTGTCAATTCCATAGAGCAAAAGAAGGTCTAAATACAGTCAGTGTTCCAGCAGGAAGAAGATTTCAGTGATGTTTTCTTCAGCTTTCAAGGCTTTCTTCACTCCCCTCTAGAGTGTTTCTTTAAAAAACATGCAGTAGAGCACTTTGTTTTCTTCTCTTTGTGGTCAGTTAGCTGCTGAAGTGGAATGGATGGCCATGAATCTGCCCAATAGAGCTCCTTAATAGAGTTGGATTTGATATAATACAGTCTCTGACCTTCCAATGAGGCCAAAGCTGGTTTTGAGTCTGCACTTAAGTCAGCTAATGGTGTGTGGAGTTGTAGAACTCACAAGCTTTGACAAACTCTGCAACTGAGTGTTTTGTACAGTTTGCACCTCCCTTTCCCAGTAGCTTGTTTCATGGCAGGTTTGTTTGACAGGGAACTTTGTGTTAAGCAGGAGAAATCTGGTGGGTTGTTTCCTGATTGTTGTTCTGTTCTTTGGAGCACATCCTCTGTCATAGGCACTACCTTGTTTTCAATGGCTGCTCTTCCTTTCTTCTACAACTTGAGTTTCCCTTGGTGTTCCTACTTTTTTGGCTCCATTTTTCCCTGGAATTTATCTGTTTGTTTACAGTGAAGGCAAATGTCTGCGTTTGTGTCCTTAATTTCCTACCATGAGCCCACCCTTTGGAGCCTGATCATGGAGCACTTACTCTTGCCACGCTCCGTGAGCAGACTGCTCCTCATGCCAAGGTTGTAAGTGTTAATCTTGCTGCAGACTGGGGTGATAATTCATTGCTGTCACAGCAACACATGCTTGAAGTTGCTTCTTGCCAGATTTGTTGGCTATATGCTACACTAGAGAAAATTATTTCAAGAGTCTTACTGCATAGCCAGATGCTGTAGAACGAGTGCGGTCAACCTCCCCCTCCTACTTTTCTTTGACTCTTCTGACTTCAGGAAGGAAAAACTAGTACAGAGCAAAATGCATTCCTGTGGAACACTAGCAAAGGGGTGGATGAACATCTGACCACGCTTAGTTTTTCTGGAGTTGCTTGTAGGGAAGTTGTGTTTTGTGTTCAGTGGAAAAAGGAAGGAAAGCTGTTCAGTTATGGTAAGGAGAAATTAAACGTGTCCCCTCTTGTTTTAATTGTGTTCTCTACAGTAATTGTAAGCTGGAACAGAGGAGGTTCCACATCAATATGACAAGGAACTTCTTCCCAGTGAGGGTGACAGAGCACTGGAAGTGCCCAGCAGGGTTGTGGCGTCGTCTTCTCTGAAGACCTTTAAAAGGCACCTGGATGTGTTCCTCTGTGACTTGGTCTAGGTGATCCTGCTGTGGCAGGGAGATTGGACTGGATGATCTTTCAAGGTCCCTTCCATTCCGTAATGATTCTGTGATTTAATTTGATGCTGTGGAAGTTTTAGGTTTTCTTTGAGAGCAAGAACAAATGCTTTGATTGGTTTGATCCCAAAGAACTTCTGCCATCTGCACCCTTATGAGCTTTCAAAAGAAGGGAAAATTGATGAACTCTGAGTTGATAACGATGAGATATCTGGGCACTGGCCTGTAAGATGCTCTTTGGTTTAGTTACAACTACTTCAGCCAGATTAGGGCATTGTAACTGTAACTCGCTTGGAATTTTTATTCTGGGCTACTCTGAATGCCCAAGGATATGTATCCTGCTCCTGGAATTTATGGCTGTAGTCTACAGACTGATTATAAAGATGATGCTGTAAGACAGGTCGCAGAGTACAGGACATCGCTGTTACAAGGGGCATCTGTCCCTTGAAGGCTTCTACAAGCCCTTACATCAGTAGTCTTTGAGTCTTTGTAGAGCTCTGAAGAGGAAAGTTGGTGGCATTTTGGTTTAGGTTCTGAGATCCATGTATTTTCCCTTATACACACTGTAAAACAACTGTCACTTACTTAATTGGTAGCTTCAAAAAACCTACTACATTTTGTGCCCAGTGGATTTTTTTTTACCAGGGAAGTGAGACTTACTGATTTATAAACCTGCTAATATGCTTTTCCTGGTGTGTTTCCAGCATAAACCTCATAATGGCCAGTGGCTAAGCATTGTGTCACCAAGAACTTTTTCCTCTCTCCATACTTACAGATGTTGCCATAGAGGTTATGTTATTAGGAATGTGTTGCCCTAGGTCAAGATCCAGGTGAAAATGTGGTTCTGGACAGGTTTTCTCTAGTATCACCTGAATTACATCTGTCGCTCAGAGTCATTCAGGTTGGAAAGGACTCTTGGGAACATTGAGTCTGACCATCAACCCTGCTCTACAAGTTCATCCCTGAAACAGATCCCCCAACACTCCATCTAAGCGTCTTTTAAACTCATCTAGGGATGGGAACTCAACCACCACCCTGGGCAGCCCATTCCAGTGCCTGACCACTCTGTGAAGAATTTTTTCCTGATGTGTAATGTAAACCTCCCCTGTTGGAGCTTGAAAACATTCCCTCTTGTTCGCTCAGCCTCCCCTACTTTCCATTCTTTGTTGCCTCAATTATTTGCGCTACCGGATTGTAGGAAACACTGTCTTGACAATCAGAGCAGAGGAGGATCTCTGTTAGGTGTGAGCAAACCACCTCTTTACCTGGCACTGACAGCTTTTCAGCTACTTTAGCTGTACTCTCAGGTTTCTCACTTCAGTCCAGCTATAAAGACCGTGTGTTTGTCCACAAAACATTGCAGTGTTTCTAACAATACAAGCAAAGAAAGAGATGAGAAGTAGAAGATCTCCCTGGTGAGGAAAGGCTAAGGGAGTTGAGTCTCCTTAGCTTGGAAAAAAGGAGATTGAGGGGTGACCCCATGATGGGGGGGATGGAGCCAGGCTCTGCTCAGTGTCTTCTAATGATAGGACAAGGGCAATGGATGTGAGCTCGAACAGAGGAGGGAGGTTCCACATCAAAGTGAGAAGGACCTTCTTCCCAGTGAGGCTGACGGAGCACTGGAAGGAGCTGCCCAGGGAGGTTGTTGGAGTCTCTCCCTTTGGAGATGTTTAAAACCCACCTAGATGTGTTCCTGTGTGACTTGGTCTAGGTGATCCTGCTGTGGTGGGAGGATTGGACTGGATGATATTTGGAGGTCCCTTCCAATCCCTAATGATTGTGTGGTTCTGTAGGGGAACTCGGGTGCCACGTTTGCTCTGCTCTGTGTGAGATGACTGGTGATCTGCAGACACAGTACTTCCCTCGTGTATCGCCTTGTTGTGCTTCAAGCTCTTAACTGGTTTTTCAAGTGAAGGATGCCAAGGCAGTTCTGGTTTTTGCTCAGACTTAGTAATTCATTTTCTCCCTCACTCCCATGTTTTCCCTTGTCACCCCCCCACCCCAGAGCTGTACATGTATGCCTCAGTCTTTCATGTTTCTGGGTACAGCTCAGACAGCCCGCTCCTGCTGCTGGGGGCAGCCTGCACAGCCCTTGGGAGCTGATGAAAGATTTGAGTGCTCTGCTGTGTTTCTGGCTTCCACTGACACGTCTGAGTAAATGATAGACTGAGGCAGAGTCTGTCTTGCGGTGTGCATTATAGATGTTGAATTTATTACCGGTACCATTTATGTGAACGGGGGTTTGTTCGGAACAAATTGCAAGAGGAGTTATCTTTTCTTAGCAAAATGCAGCTGCCACTGCGGTTATTTAATAGCAGATACAACTGCTTGAACCAAAGCTGAGCTGCTTTGCTTGTGTTACCTTTGGGAAGGGATCTGTTAGTGAACCAGCTAATGCCCTGACCAGCCAAAAGTGTCCCTCAGTCTCACTTAGTTTTGGGAACGCGGACAAACTCAATCAATGGAAGAGTGAACTGAACTTGCTGCAGAGTCATTGTTAGAAGCTGAGAACAAGAAATCATTAAGAGTTTTGAGAATCACTGAATGTCCCTGTAGTGTGGGGAAGGACAAGGAAAGTAAATAATGATAAATAGCCCAGTTCCCTCTTTTCCAGTGAGACGGCACTTTCAGATCTTCAAAGCAGCAGTTCCCTCCCCTCCCAAATTCAGTTGTTCACTTGGGAGACAAGGCATTTCAGCTTATCTGTTTGCTTGAACTGATTGATTTCAGACCTTGGTCCTTTGCAGCAGTGGGGCCCAGCCTGTGTTGTCCTACCTTTCGATGATGTTTCCCTCTTGGAATGCAATGTGGTAACTCACTGAGATTGCATCAGCTGGATTCCCTGCTGTAAGGGGAAGCGGTGGGTACCAGCAGACCATCCTTGTTGATTTGAGGAGAGAAGTGAAATTCAGAAGGGAAAGCAGAAGCTGATTTGAGCTTGATTTTTGGGGGTTTAATGGTATAGCCTCTTCTATCAGCATCAAGAAGAAAGGAACACTCTCTCTTCAGTTGTGTCAGACAGGACAAGGGGTAATGGATGCCATTGTGGACAGAGGAAATTTCACCTCAACATGAGGAAAACTTCTTTACAGTCAGGTTTATTAAATATTGGAACAGGTTACCCAGGGAGATTGTAGAATCCCCTTCTCTGGAGATGTTTCAGACCCATCTGGATGGAGTTTTGTGTAGCTGATTTAGGTTTTTTAGGCAGTCCTGCTTTTCAGTAATTTATACCCTGCTTGGGCGGGAGACTTGGACCTGATGGCCTTTTGGAAGCCCCTTGCAACCCTAATAAACTGTGTAAACCTGGTGTCCATCCTAGTGATGTTTTCTCTCATACATGAAGGCCTGTTGCAGACAGTGTTGGCCAAGTTTCATTTCCTCAAAGGATGTTAATACTGTTAGCAGAAATTGTTGTGTAGACTGAACCTCTCCATCGGCACAAGCGCAGCCTTCTCATGTGGATGGCCCTTCTCACTCTTTCAGCACTGCGTTTAAATTCTGTGTGGAGTCTGTAGCTGCGTGTAGACGGAACAGATGACTTTCTCTGCTGGTGCACACGTGTGTGTTGGAATCCAAATTTAAATCCACCTGACAAAACAAAATCTTCTGTCATTCTGAAACCCAAGAACCTGTCAATCTCATGTTGTGGTAGCACGTAAGGTGTCTTGATTCTCCCCTTGATTCTGTTCTGTTTCTTGATTCTCGTTCTTGCTGTTGACAAGAATCTTGAAGTAACACGCTGAGTCTCCTTCTCTGGAGACATTTAAAACCCTCCTGGGTATGTTCCTGTGTGACTTGGTCTAGGTGATCCTGCTGTGGCAGGGGGATTGGACTGGAGGATCTTTCGAGGTCCCTTCCAGTCCCTAATGGTCTATGATGATTCTGTGACTATGGGGAAACCAATTGGAATTTTTTTTAATTGGAAAACCAAATTAATTTTGGTAAGTCCCTCAAAAGCTTGTGGTATTGAATGTCTGCTAATCATTTGTTAGGAGAAGTTAGGGAAATTTTTCTCAAAGCACTAATTTTGTACAGCTTTCCTAATTATTGTGTTGATTTTTTTCCTTTGAAGCGTAGACTTGTGCCAAAGTACACCGGGGTGTGTTTGAACAAAATACAGAGCAATAAAACTGTGATTGTAATTTGTGTATGATCAACTAACGAGGCAGTAATGTTATTAGTTTTGCCTGCAGTCTGTGTTTGAAGTGTGTGCTTGAATCTTTCTTAAGCCTGCGCTTCATTAAACTGTCTGGACCATTCCGTCTTGTCTGTCAGAGGGTCTCTCTCATCAACTCAGTGTTTTATATGTAGATGTATGTAATTATTTAAAAAAAAGAGACTGGTTTAGAAGTTACTTTTGCTAAAGCTTTTCCCTTCTCCACAGTGTCTTAACTGTAGTAGAAGAAGAACATCGCTTAGGTTGTTCCAGCCTGTGTTTCAGATGTTAAGTTACAGGTACACGGAGCATTCACTGTTCCCTTCACAGAATCACAGAACGTTAGGGATTGGAAGGGACCTTGAAAGATCATCAAGCCCAATCCCCCTGCCACAGCAGGATCACCCAGATCCAGTTGCACAGAACACATCCAGGCAGGTTTTAAACACCTCCAGAGAAAGAGACTCCACAACCCCCCTGGTCAGCCCATTGCAGTGCTCTCTCACTGAAAGTGCAGGGTTCCCAGATCATCCCCGACCTCCAGGGCAGAGCTGGAGAAGTACCTTGAAGGAACGGGTGAAATCAGAGCATTTAACTCCTGCTGAGGTCCCGGCACCCGCACACTTATGTTGGACTTGATGATCTTCAAAGTCTGTCCCACCCGAAATGATCCTACACTTTTGCTGCCTCCTCGCACAATATAGCTGCTACACTATAGAGCAGTGGCCCTCAATTTCATTGCCTCTGTCTCACACCACTCCCCAAATCCTCTCTGTGGGTTTTGCCTTGGCAATGGCTGGTGTCCCAACGCCAACTACTCAAACAGGGAGCTGTCAAACTTCCCCCTGCACCCTCCAGAGAGTGCATGTGAGAGGCACCTTGTTTACGGGCTTGACACTGGGTATGACTTAACCAGCTTTGACAGGGGTGATCCTATTTATAGGGGACATTCCTTGTATTAGTGTTGATCGTACAGTGATTTCATCTACTTCATTCTACCAAAAGTATAAATAATTAAGTAGTTTAAAAATGCATTAATCATTTCACTCTGTGTCTCGTGGAGGACTCCTTTTGGACTTGATCTGCTGTCACTGTCGACAGAATCCCAGAATCATTCAGATTGGCAAAGACCCCCAGGATCATCAAATCCGACCATCAACCCTACTCCACAAGTTCGCCCCTAAACCAGATCCCCCATCACTACATCCAGGCGTCTTTTAAACTCATTAAAAGCAGGATCTGACCATGATAAGAAATGCATGTTGGTATTTAGAAGCCTGTAAGAACAGCTATTGATTTATTTTTGGTGATGTTGCTGTTGGATAGAGCTTAGGGGTTGCACTTCTTTGGCCAATATAAATTTTTCCAAATCTTTCAACTTTTTAAAGTCTCCATTTGAATGTAGAGGCTTTAATACTCTATTTCATTGCACAGAGGTATCACTGTCATGGCTTTTTGACTCCACACACACACATCAAACACACTAATTAAATGTATTATACCCCACACATCTGTAGTCACTGGTAACTTGCTTAATCTTGGGGAGAAAAAGCAGAGGATGGTAATAGGAGATACCTCAGGGTGTGTGGTATCCAGTGTAGTACAGACTCTGTGCCTTCTCTGCTGTCTTAAGGATCAGGTTCACTAATTTAACAAGGAGTTAGAGGGAATCCAGGGTTTGCTGTGTTTTGTCAGAGCAATGCAGCCAGGCCACGTTGCATCACTTCCCCTTCCCCTGTATCTTTTTTGATAGCTTCTTAGGATGTGAATGGCTGTCAGTGGCCTCCTCTTGTTTGATTAGAAAAGGAATTCAGTAGGATTCTGTACAACGTTAATGGCTATTCTTATCCACCCCCCCCTTTTCTAAGAGACAGTTTGGCAGCAAAAGAGCTGCGTAAAGCCTTGGGGGTAAAGAACCACTGCTATCCCTTGACATTGTGGCTGCCCTATCTCGAGACCAGGTTGGATGCGGCCCTGAGTAACCTGGTCTAGTGCAAGTGTCCCTGTCTGTGCAGGGGGGTTGGAACTAGATGATCTTTAAGGTCCCTTCCAGCTCTGGCCATTCTATGAAATAGCTGCTGTTTCTGACTGTATTTCCTCAGTAGAAGCAGAATGTAGCTGCAGCAGGAGAGAGTATCTCGTTTTGCTGGAAAGATAGAACTGCTGCAAACAGGTGAATGGGGTCAGTGTTCTTCTTAATACCTGCACCGTTCTCTGCGCCCTCCCTGAGGGGCTTCTTGAAGAATGATGGATTTAGTGGCCACTTCTGAAAGATTGTCAAGGCTTTAGAGTGCTGCTCTTCAGTCTCTTCAAAAAACATGTTAGGAAAAACTTCACAGTGTCTGCAGGCCTGTTGTAATATTTCAATCCACCTTTGTTTTGCAGCACGCTCATTATTATTTGGAGCTGAAGTCTGACGAATATGTAGACTATGAAAGGATGTACTTTTGCTAGTTAATTAACATCTACAGCCACGGAGGATTTGTTGCAGATTCTCCAAACCCCCATTTCATGTATGTGCAGGGCAATGACCATTTTAAATATTTATCAAAGATACCAAAATCTGTATTTCAAGGTGTTGCTGCTGACTGCCTTGTAATGCCTGCAAATCCTGAGAGGTAATAACCCCTTCTCTGAGGAACTGCAGAATCATGTCTTATCTGTAAATGGACTTCTGGTTATTTCAACCCATTATCTGCTTGCCCAGCAGTTTTAGGGAACTGGAATTCATTTGAACAGAACGGCTTTTTCTTTCCTTCTCCTCATTACCTAGCACCCCCCTTTGCAAAGAAGCAGGATTTTGGTTACCTCTTGTTTACATATTGACCTGTGATATCGAACTTCTGGTGTTCAGAGAGCTGTGCCTTAGGGACAAGTGTTGAGCTAGTCCAGGAATAATTAAGTTACGTGCTGTAAAAGCCCTTCTGTTTCAAATGACCACCTTAGATTCTAAACCAAATAACAGAGCAACTTGCTTGCACAGTGGTTTGTGAGACTTTACAGCTATCGTCTTTTTTTCTAGAAGTGCTTTTTTTGGGTTTCTTACTGAGAATTTAAAAGCTCTGGTGATCCAGCTTTGTCTCTGGTTTTCAAGTCAATCTTTTAATAAAATCTCATCCTGCAGGCAGCGCTTGCTGCATCGGTACGCAGAGTAGTTCCAGTGATGTTGGTGTAACTCACTCCACATGTGCACAAGCCCCATGTTTTGGGATTATCATCAAGATGTCAGTATTTTTTGCTGCAGACACTGCAGTAGTCTTTTTCCAAGTCTGAATTCTGGAGCCTTCCTTTCACGTCCGTTTTGGAGTGTTGGGTCAAACCTGAAGCTGTGCTTGGAAGGCTGCTTGGATATTGCCTTCTCGTCCTGTTTTAGACTCAAGCAGGTATTTCCTTTATAGCTCTGAGTAAGCTCTGCTGTCCTCAAGCGAGTGTGCTGAGGAACAGTGGGTTCTGCATCCTCATGAGACCAGACTGTGGCAGTTTAGCTGGTAAAGAGAATTCTTGCAGCTTGTTCCAGTTGTGGCAGCTTGGTTAAAGTGAGGTTAATCAAAATTGCAAGGTCATTCACTACATCCCAGCCTGCCTCTATAGATTCCGTTGACACCCAAAAATCTCTGTTCAGATGATCAAGAAAGATGATTTGATTTTGTCACAACTGCTGTCTGCAAATAGCTCAATCATGTTTGCCACCAGAGCTGCGGCAATTTGTTCCGCCAGTGCGTATTCTGGTTTTGAGTAGTGTCTTTTCTTTCAGTTGGGAGCCCTCAGATCTATGGGTTTTGCTTTCTGAACAGATTCTCTACCTCACATGAATGTTGTATTTATACAGTTCAAGTTCTCTCCTGCATCCTGCTGCCCATGAAAATGTGCATGCACCCAAGTACCCTTAAGCTTTTCTGCTAGAACAAGCTGTAAATTATTATCTGAGTCATTTTTCTCTGAAAGCAGGCTGCTGCTTTACTGTACAGATGCTCTCTTGGTAAATGAAACACTACTTATCTTAATTACCGGTGTTAACGGGTGTGCTGTGGGCCCGGTAGTTGCTAATGTCAGGTAGAATCTGAGTTACGTCGTTTTATGCTTGACAAATGTGACAGTAACTGTTGTTCTGACTGTCGCGTCTGAATGAATCAGTGCCACGTGCGTGAGGAGTTGCTGGCAATCACCTGTAATGCAGAAGCAGACGAGCATCTTCCCTTCCTCCAAGCATCCTCTGCAGCCACTGGTATTGCTGAAGTGCCTCGTGCTGCTAATTTGTGTTAGGTGCCTGCGCTCCGGAGTACTTGCTGTGAGTAATGAATGTCTTGTTGTGCATATTTATCTCTTCTGAAAAGTTCTCTGCTCCTACAGAACCCACGTGCTTCTGGCCGAGCGCATGAGGCAAACTGCGGAATGTCTGCGGCATTAAACTGACGTAGTTAAGAGGTTGTCTAAGGCCTTGCTCTATCTTTTCCATCGTACAAACAATACCTGTGTTCAGATACTAGTTTTGGATAGAAAACTGAGGTGGAGCTCAGTGTGTCTGGCATTAATACCATGTGAGGTACCTTCTGAAACCAACTTTGCAGGAAATTGAGTTTCAAATTCGCTTTACTTTCTTGTAAGCAGAATGGTTACCCTGCTGCCCAAGGGGGTTCTGGAATCTCCTTCTCTGGAGAAAACCCTCCTGGATGTGTTCCTGTGCGACTTGGTCTAGGTGATCCTGCTCTAGCAGGGGAATTGGACTGGATGATCTTTTGAGGTTCTTCCAATCCCTAATGTTCTGTGACTCTGTGATAGTTCTTTTCAACAGCAAATAGCCAGAGGATCAAAAGTGAGACATGAAGTTGGCTGAAACAGTTCTGATGTTATTTGCGATACTCATGTCTTGCAAGATACTGTTCTGCTTTAGATCATTTGAGTGTTTTCTGCAGAAAAGTTAAAGATTTGGTTTTAAAAAGTTGAAAAAGTGGTTGCTCCCCACTTCTTCATCCTCCTCCTCGGTGCTTCTTTCCATCTTGATGTGTATCTAGTGGGATTGGTTTATTCTGGTATGTGGAAGGGGGGAGTTGAAGTGTCTTGAGACCTTTCTTCTCCAAATTGAGCCAGTTGTTTCATTGCCTGCATTCGTAAGTGGTTTGGTTAAACCCTTCCTTGGTGTCTGACACTTTACATGGGAGCTCTTGGCTGAAATATAGTTGGTGGCTCTGACCTGTGACATCGATGTGACCCAGGTAGGACGTGCAGGGATCCAGATAAGGACCTCCAGAACACTATACCACTGCTTCTGCTGCAACAGATACAGAGAGGGTAGGATTATTTTTCTTCTTGAAGCAAGAAATGGGCTGGTTTATAGAATTTGAAGGGTTATTTGAAGTTGGGAGGTCGAGCTGTATGACTTATGTAAAAGTGAAGATTAATTTTTACATGAATGGAGAAATGACCTTTTATCTGAGCTAACTGCATGTGTGTGCAAATATTCTAGTAGCTGGACATTGCCCAGGACAGCATTTCAATGTTTGTCATGTTTCTTGTACCAGCTGCTAAAGGACTTGCCTGCAGCAGTGGTACCTGAGAAGTTGTTGTGTTCACCAGAGTTCCCTTTTCCTCCTTTCTTCACAGGTTGTGTGGGGTACCAGTGTGGTTGGTAAATTTTTAATACATTTTTCTTAGAAAAAGAGACTGAGAGGAGACCTTATTGCTGTCTACAACTGCCTGAAAGGAGGTTGTAGGGAGGTAGGGGTTGGTCTCCTCTCACAAGGGACAAGTGACAGGACAAGAGGGAATGGCTTTAGGTTGCACCCGGGGAAGGGTAGGTTGGACATGAGGAAAATCTTCCTGGAAAGGGCCCTCAGGCCTTGGAACAGGCTGCCCAGGGAGAGCGTTGAATTGCCATCGCTGGATGTGTTTCACAGTCATGGAGGAGCTCAGGGACAGGGTTTAGCAGTGGCCTTGGGTCACTTGACTGGACTCTATGATCTTGGAGGTCTTTTTCAACCTTGACAATTCTGTGGTTCTGAGTTCTGCTTGGGATTGGTGTTGAACTGAGTGTCCTATTACAGATCAGGGCTAAAGGCTTGTGGTTAGGACTGTTCCCCTGCTTCCCTTCCAGTTAGTTATCACTGCCACCACTTGATTA
The DNA here is from genome assembly GCA_013400115.1 of Rhinopomastus cyanomelas. Taxonomy (NCBI): domain Eukaryota; kingdom Metazoa; phylum Chordata; class Aves; order Bucerotiformes; family Rhinopomastidae; genus Rhinopomastus; species Rhinopomastus cyanomelas. The sequence continues at coordinate 81,576 of VXBP01003075.1, read as the reverse complement.
TCAGAAATAGGATGTCAGGAAATCCTGCTTTGATTAAGTTTTGTGTCATTTTTAATTCCAAGAATTATCACTGAGACAGAAATGCCTGGTCCCAGATTCACTGGACTGATGAAAAACACTTGAACTTGCCTGTAAACTTTCAGGAAGACTTCCCCTCTCTTAGTGAACCTTTTCTCTCTCTCTTCTTAATTTCTGCATGATTAATCAAAGAGTAACAGGAGTAATTCATTAACTCTGACAGGCAAATTGTCTTCTACATCAAAGTGCTGCTCTCCTAGCTCTCTGTCAGTGGACAAAATTAAATCTGTAATAGAAATCTTAATGCCTTCACCAAAGAGAAATTGAAAATGTTATGTATTATGTAGGATGTTGCTCTTTCTTGCTTGCAGGGCACAGCCCTTAAGGCTGGGAGAGAATCAGGAAGGTGAGAAGGTTTGTGGTGTGAATACTTCCACTCCTCTGACCTGTATTAAAGCAGTGCTTTGGAGCAGAGGAGGTTCCACATCAATCTGAGAAGGAACTTCTTCCCAGTGAGGGTAACAGGGCACTGGAAGAGGCTGCCCAGGGGAGTTGTGGAGTCACCTTCACTGGAGACATCTAAAACCCACCTGGCCATGTTCCTGTGCCACTTGATCTAGGGGATCCTGCTGTGGCAGGATTGGACTGAATGATCTTTCGAGGCCACTTCCAATCCCTAATGTTCTGTGATTAAAATCAGGTCTGTCTCTTTCATGGAGGCATACGGCTCTAAAAATAAAAAGCTTATAAGATGTTCTTTGGCACCTTTAAACATTTTTCTTTGTCTCCTAACCTGAGCTTTATTCTAAGAGCATCCTGTTGGGGAACGTGGAGCAATGTGCGTATTATGTGTTCTGAAGTATTGTCAGAGCGATGCACCGCGGGGTGAAACAACGGCATCCTGTCGAAAGCTGTGTCTTGATGGTTCCTGTCCTGCAGAACTCTGAGCGGTTGCGAGAACTGGAATACTTTTAGGATTTTTTAAAAGTCATTAGCCTGAGCTTTTCAGCTACTTAAGTAAAAGCTGTGTTGCTTTTCAAAAGGTCACCATTGTTTAGAGCTGGCTACCAGAAGTGATTCTCAGAACTCCCCAGCTGCTTAGTAAGAGAAGTCTTTGCCCCATAAAAGCATTGTGCTGGTGTTAAAGTGTTTGTTTGGTTTGGTGTTTATGTTGGTTGGTTGTTATTTTGTTGGTTGGCTGGTTTTACTTGTCCTTTTCTTCCAAAGGTACTAAGAGGTTTAGCATTTATCAGCTTCAGTAGCACAAAGGTGAATTGGATTTTATCTTGCCAGCTTGGGTAGCACTTTTGCTGAAATGGCTCCTTCCTTTCCATCTTTCATATTTTAATAGGGGTATTAGAATTTTATGAAACCTAATTAATTCAGAAAGAAACTGGGGTTTACACAGAGGTTGTGTAATGCTTGTGGCTTTTTCCTGCTTTGTGTCAAGGAAGAAGGGGGTGGTTTAGGTCCTGAAAGTAATGTGATCTGCACTTAATTATACTTTCACCCTTCTTCTACAGCCCTTCAACACCTTCCTTTGGAACAGAAGAGGGGAGGTGAAGCTTTTCTAGAGACAGGCTTCTCGTTAAAACTCAACTAGCAAAACTGCAGAAGTGGAGGCGCCTGGGTTTTGGTTTTATTTTGTCCTGTAAAGAGCAAGGAAAAGAGGGAAGAACGATCTGCTGTTGATATGATGAAATAGGCCTTCACTGTAATTAACAGCCTGGGAATTTTTCTGCTTGCTTTTCTTACCCCTGCGTTGTGAAAGCTCGAAGTCCTGCTGGGATTTCTTTTTTGGAATGCAGAGGTGTGTTCTAGCTAAAAGCATGTGCCTTGCCTAATAAGCTTTCCTAGCCACTGAGCCCAGCTGGCTGCTGCCGTCTGTATTTGTTTTGTCTTAACTAATTTTTAGATCCGTGCTTTAAATTAAACTAACCCTTGCATTAAGCGGCAAACGGAGCGCAGTGTCCATAGATGAAACCAAACACTATAATCTACTAATTTTTGTTTTCAGTGAGTGCAGCCTTATGTAATCACATCCTACTTAAAGGAAGATGTGGAAGACTGGTGGGATGTAAGTGGTGTTAAGCTGAAATGATCAGCCTTTGTGGAAGTGAATGTTCTTGTTGAGTTAAGAGTTTAGCGCTTCCTCTGGTAAACAAGAGGAGGTGAGAGAGCAAAGCCTCCCTGGTCAGCACTAAATGTTCTTGTTAAACCTTATCTTTTGCTGTAGGAGAGATGCCATCAATGTGTAGAGCTAAGCTGGAGTCTACTCATGGGTTAATTTTCAGGGTTGTTGCTGCAGTCTTGCAGCTACCTCTGAAGTTGAGGCAAGTGCCAAGTACTCCCAACTCTGAAATGCAGCCACGAGTCTTTCTGGTTTGATCCAAATGACGAGTGAGAAGAATAAATGTTAGAGGATGAAGGATGGGATAGAAATTTCCTTTCAAAATAGTCACCGCTTACAAGTCTGCAGCAGCAACACTGGAATTGCTGCTGTAAGGTCGTTCCTCATTTGTCTGTGGAAATTAAAACTCTTACGCTCCCTTCTTGTATCTCACCTTTTGTAATTGTGAGTGATGTGAGGTGTTTTCTTGGAAAGTCCTGCTGTGGCAGGGGGATTGGACTAGATGATCTTTCGGGGTCCCTTCCAATCCCTTATGATTCTGTGATTCTAAGCGCTGGCCCATATGTCTTTGTGGCTTCTGTGATTGCTCACGAGTTTTGGGACTGTTGGATCATATGTCCTTAGCTGTAGGTACAGACAGACCTACAGTGGCTGATACCTGTAATAGATGTGATGTTGTAACGTTGGCTTTGGTCTCCAGAGATGCAGAGCCCTAGCCATGACAGTGCTCCTTGTAGTAGTGGTGCTTCCATGCTTCTGCCTCCCTGGGCTTGTAGGTCACAAACCCTCTCAGTTGGGGTTCTGACACGGGTTCCCCTCACCTGTGCAGCCCTTTTCTTCACAGCACCCTTATTCCTTGTTCTCTCCTCCAGACTGTCCATGCCTGGCATTAGCTTAAAGCTGGTGTAGACCTGCCTCTTCTCTGGACTCTTCATGTAGTATCACCCAGCTGTTAGGTGCCAGAGAGGAAGTAAAATGCAGCAGCTGCTTGGAAGTTCAATGACAACCCCCCCAACAACAATAAAAACCACCAACAAAAATGTATAACCCTGTAGTAAGTACAGACTTCTTCCTTCTAGTAAATTCATGGTGTTTAAAGCAGCTATGAGTAGAAGCTTCTCCCTTTGCTGCTGACCTGCCCATGAGTGCTCTCCTGTTCTCCTGTCCATCGTAGGCAAGAAGCCTGGGCTGGCTCAAGATGCAGGTTTGAATCTGATGATTCTCCACATTGCTCTTCAAATAATTACATTGCAGAGAGGCTCTAGACCCTTTTTTTTGTCCTAACACAAATGTCAGTGGACAGATTTAGGACCTGGATGTCAACTCCATTCACTTACAGTTTGCCTCATGTTTATTAAACTGTGACTGCTCAGAATGAAAGTTAATTTACTGAAGTAAAAACTGCTGGTGATGATGCCTCAGAAAGATACAAATAATTGCATTTGTAATTACACTATTAAAAAAGGATCAATTTGTGGCTAAAAATCACCCCTTTCTTTCCTCTGACAGCACTTCTTCTGTCCAGAATAAACTATGTAAAATATCGGATTAATTTCTCTACACTCCATTTAAAAATCTCAATGCAAAAATCCGTCCTCTGAACAAACTGGTGACACTAATACGTGAAATGTGTGAATGGCTTACAGGTCTCTGAGAAAGGAATGTGTGGAGTTTTGCTTAATGCTGTGGTCTGGTGCATTTTAAGAATCCCAGCAATATGTTGTTGAGTCACTGGATGAGAGAGAGTGTGAGGAGGAGTTGACCACGAGCTAAAAAGTGGCTAGAGGGTTTTTTCGTTGCTTCCTGATTCTATTTAGGGAGTTTCAGATTTCTTTACTTGGAAACCACTGTACCCAAAATCCTTCAGAACAACAGAATCACAGAACATTAGGCATTGGAAGTGACCTCGACAGATCATCCAGTCCAATCCCCCTGCCCCAGCAGGATCCCCCAGATCCAGTCGCACGGGAACATGTCCAGCTGGGTTTGAAATGTCTCCAGAGAAGGAGACTCCACAGCCTCCCCTGGGCAGCCCCTTCTAGAGCTGGAATATCGTGTCCTGACTATAAGAGGCAATTACAGTGCTACCACACCCCTCCTTCCAATTCACTCCATTAACAGGCAGGTAAAATGAACTTATTTTGCAAAGCAAAGTTCCAAATGCAGCATGAAGTGATAAAAGGTAATAATTGGCTGGATGTCCTATGAAAAAAGATAGTAGCTCTTTGCTGAGAAACTGTCGACCACCTTCCTTCACACACAGTGTGGTTAATGATTGTTCTGTGGAGCTGCAGCAATTTTCAAACTCATTAAATGGATAAGGGAATACATTTTTGATACGAGATTGTTTATTTCTCAGAGTGGTTTTTTTCTAAAGATGCTTTCATTTATCTTACCAGTCTTAGTGTGATAAACCCAAACTCCTTTTGCCTTCCAGAAGATACTATGGGCTTATGTTGCTTTAATGACAGTTGTTCTAGACAGGTGGAGGTCAGGCTTTTATCCCAGGCAACCAGCACCAGGAGGAGAGGGCAGGGACTGAAGCTGCGCCAGGGGAGGGTTAGGCTGGATGTTAGGAAGCCCTTCCTCTTGGAAAGGGTGTTCAGAGGCTGGACTGGACTGGCCAGGGCAGTGATGGAATCCTCGTGCCTGGAGGTGTTGAAGGCCACCCTGTCTGTGGCCCTTAGTGCTCTGGTAGACGTGGTAATGTTAGGTCCTGGTCTGGCCTGGCTGAGCTTAGAGGGCTTCTCCAGCCTCAAGCATTCTGTGACTTGTGTGTCTGTGGAGCTCACAGTATCCATCTGTCTCCATCTTAACATCCTATAAACTACAGTTCTGACCACTTCTGTCTGAACTTTGTAATTTTAGGTTTGCAAATTTGCATGGAAGTTTTCTGGTGAATGAATGGGCCTCTGATTTTGCTCTAGTGACATGAATTATGAATTTGTTTTGTACTCAGATACGAGGCAATAGTGAGCATCAGAGAATTTGCTTTTGATCTCTGGACTTTCCTAGGCAGTAACGTGCTCGTTGGCTTAGAGTGTTCCTGTGCATAGGTGGCTGGGGAACATAAATATGTCGTAAGATGCTGATATCTTGATGCCAGGAGTGCTACTGGACAATCAGGATTTACAGTTTGTCCATTAGAGTTCCATTTTCTGCTTCATGTCAGTAAAGACACTTGAGACCCCGTGACCGTTCCCTCTTGCTTTCTTCAAAAGACTTGCGGTGCAATTTTGGAAGATGCTTCCGCTCTCTGCTGGAGGCTGTTTCATGTGTGTGGTTAATGGTCTTTTCTGTGTCAGCGTGATTCCCTGGCACCTTTTTACAGGGGAATGTGCTTCTAGGGAATGGTTTGGGCAGGAGAATCAGCAAATGTTCTGTAGAGTTCTAGTAAAAACAAAAAGGCTGATTTTATTATTTTACAGTCATTTCTCTTGTAGCTGCTGAGAGGGGGGCTAAAACTTGTCTTGGGCTCCTGCTAGACAACTAGAAAGTTTGATTATGGCAAGAAGAGAGTTTGGCTTGTATGGCTTACTTGTTTTTTATACCAATCCTTGCTGAAACCCACAAATTATCAGACAAGTTGTAAGTAGTTGGAGAGCAGTGTAGGATAAAGGGACTTGGGAGTTCTGGTGGCTAGCAGGATGGCCGGGAGCCAGCAATGTGCCCTTGTGGCCAAGAAGGCAAATGGCATCCTGGGGTGGAGCAGAACGGGGCTGGTTAGCAGACTTCAAGAAGTTCTCCTCCCCCTCTAGTCTGCCCTGGTGAGACCACGTCTGGAATGTTGTGTCCAGTTCTGGTCCAGGCCTCTCACTTCCAGAAGGACACAGAGCTGCTGGAGAGAGTCCAGCACAGAGCCGCAGAGATGATGAAGAGAGTGGAGCATCTCCCTGGTGAGGAAAAGCTGAGGGAGCTGGGTCTCTTAAAAGGAGCCTGAGGAGTGACCCCATGAATGTTGATAAATATGTGAAGGGTGGGTGTCAGGGAGATGGAGCCAGGCTCTGCTCAGTGTCATCTAATGATAGGACAAGGGGCAGTGGGTGTGAGCTGGAACAGAGGAGTTTCCACATCAGTGTGAGAAGGAACTTCTTCCCTGTGAGGGTGCCAGAGCCCTGGAAGGGGCTGCCCATGGGGTTTGTGGAGCCTCTTTCTCTGGAGACGTTAAATCCCACCTGGATGTGTTCCTGTGCAACTTGATGTAGGTGATGCTGCTGTGTCAGGGAATGGGACTGGATGCTCTTTAGAGATCCCTTCCAGTCCCTGATGTTCTGTGATTCTGTAATGAACTTCTCTGCTGCCTCGTGGCTCACTTTGCTGCAGTAAATATAGAAATGCTCTGAATACTAACTCTTAAAGCCTTGACAGAACAGGACATAACTTGTAGGAAGCTTTTTAAAAGCAGAAATGTTTTCTACCAGACTAGTGCTTTCTGGTTAGACTCAAAGGTGGATCTACCCCACTTAGTTACAGCGGTAGGTTTGGTGTTTTTGAGAAATAAATAGTTGTCGTAGATGCACTCTGTATTGCTGCTGATTTTCTACTAGTCTCCCTTTATTGCTGAGAGTATTTGTCTCATAAATAAGTCATGCCACGGAGAATCTGTGCTGTAGCATCCTCCCATCCATCTTTCCAACTAGCAGAATTGCTTTGACTTTGATGTGGACTAATTAAGTTCACATATTTCTGTGGACATCTTAGAGGAGCAGCTGAAATATCTTTTGCTGTATCTAATAGAGACTGTAGGACTTGTTAGGGCTTTGATCCTTCATATCCTAAAGTTTCTTTTTCCTTTCCTTCCTGAAAGGATGCTAGCTGGGGTTACTTCCATCGGAGTGGTACGGCGAACTTCCTGAGAGCCTACCTGTTTCCATGCAGAGAATCCCATTTCTTCCTTTTCTGCAGGGTAAACCATGATCTCTGCAGCATGGCTAAGACTCTGTGCAGCATCAGGCAGGTTTGTGGGTTTAGCTTCTCCTCCAGCTGCCTCACGTGCTCGCCAATGAGATCAATACATTACCTAATAGGACACTTGCAAACATCTCCACGATTTGCTGACGGGGAGGGAATAGTGAGGTAAAGTAATAGATGTATTTTTTCCTTTTAATACCAGATCTCGGAATCCACTGCTGCAGAATTGGCAGGGCCCTTGCTCTCATGTGGAAATCACCACTGCAGTGGTGCATTGCAGGAAAGAGATAAAAATCAGTACACAGAACATCATAGGTATTTGGGGAAGGAGACACGTTTTGAACCTTGAGCAGCTTGACAGGTTTTCACAAGGCAGATAGGCTCCCTATGCTTAAAAAGAAGTCCTTCTGCAGAAGGCTCTGCGATTTAATTTGAATAAGATCCATTATTTAAATGGTTTAGAAGCACAATAGACTCTTCAGTGCATCTTTTATACACTACTTGAGAAATCATTTAGATTTGTAAATGCTAGTGGTGGGGATGAGCACCTACGGAAGAAGCGGCAAATAAGCAATTTCAGCATCATCATTTATATTGCGGAGAATCACTTTGCTCTTGATGAAATACAACTTTTTACTACTGCCACTATATATGGGCAACCCAACACTGCATCTTTGGAGCATCCTCCTGGTTTACTCATCTGGCTTGTGCTCACCATCTTTTCAACTGTGCAACTTTATTTTTCACAGAATCACAGAATAATCCTGGTTGGAGAGGACCTCGTAGATCAGAGTCCAACCAGACTAAAGGATCTGTGGTCCCTTCCAACCCTGAGTGTTTCTGATTCCATAACTTCTCCAGTGAAGTGATCCTGCTGTGACAGGGGGATTGGACTAGATGATCTTCCGGGGTCCCTTCCAATCCCTAATGATTCTATGGTTTCTTCCTAATATCCCATGCAAACCTCCCCTGCCTTAACTTCAGACCATTTCACCTGGCTTTGTCATTAGTTGCTAAGCAGCAGAGGCCAACACCCACCTCTCTACAACCTCCTTTCGGGTAGTTGTAGAGGGCAGTGAGGTCCCCCCTCAGCCTCCTCTTCTCCAAACTAAACCTGCCCAGCTCCCTCAGCCTCTCCTCGTACAACTGGTTCTCTAAACCCCTCGTGAGCTGGGTACCTCTGCTCTGGACACATTCCAGCATCTCAACGTCTTTTCTATGAGGGACCCAGAACTGAACATAGTACTTGAGGTGAGCGCCCACAAGGGCCTGGGTGCTATTTCAGCCTTGGACCTGCTGTGGTAAAACACTGCCTAGCTGCTGTTTTGTGAAAGAAAAGTGGGGAAATGTTAGATTAAAGGGAAAAAAAGCTCTTGGCGTGATTCAGAGTAAGAAAAGCTGGTAGAGGTTAACTAGCTAATCAGATCCTGTTCCTTCCCTGAAGCAGAATTTTAATTTCATCACATTTCTCCAGTTTGAGATTGATTTGCACCACTTGCTTGAGAAGAGCCCTTGAACCAAACTGTTTCAGAGTTTGGATAGACTTTGGTTACAACATGTGTGTCACTGCTGTTTGAAGATGTTTCCACCTACAGCTGAGCCAGTGGAAGAAGTCCTGTGAGTGCTCCTCATCAGCACTAAGTCACCCATTTCAGTTTACAAAAATGTGTTGGCTGCAGACTGTGTGAGATGGAAGCAGAACAGTTTAAACCAGTCCCTTCCAGTAGGAAGGGGACAAATAAGTTGAGCCGAGTGATGTTTTGCCGTTTAGTTTCTGAGCCCTGTTGGAGCTTTGATCTTATTGAATGAAAGACCACATGAAAAGCAAGTTGTCATTCTTGTTCTGAATCCTTGGGAAAACTGACTGACTTGAAGCAGCTCATTTAGGAATGGGGAAGGTCACTTTAGGACAGGGTGATCCTGATGTGTAATATTAGCAACTGCTACTGCTTCTTTCGGGAAGAAGGCTCTAGGAAAGCTTTTCTGACTCCTGTAGATCAATATTTATACGTTCTGATCCAGTGTTTGTGGGCAAGGAAGGGGAGAAAAGGAGGTTGACTTTCTGAAATACCTTTCTGTGACTTTTTTTTCCCCTCCTCTCTTTCCCTTTACTGATCTCAGAGCAGCTGTAGGATGTTTGGGCACAGTGGAAAATGGTCTTTAACAGTCTGCTCTAAGTCAGTGCACTCAGGAATTCAGAAAAGCATGTGGAGTCATAAACCCTACAGTATTATCTGACGCTTTGGTATGTATAGAAGCATTTTTAAAGCTTTTTATGTGGGACCTATTTGCTGTCTGAGTTGGGGTTTTTTTTGTCTTTAATGGATTCAAAGCTATTTGAAACGTCTTTCTTTCAGGTCAGTGAGTCTCTGTATTTCATACTGCATCTTTATCCAGCTGCTGCTGTGTGCAGTGTTACCCACATTTTCCTTAACGGTGCTAGGGAAGGTTGAGGGCTGGAGTAGCGCTGCCATGCAAACAAGTTATTAATGTGACTGCTCCTTGTGCTCTAGAACTGCTCAGGAGGATCCGTTCCTATTCCCCAGAAAGATTCAGAGAAGGAAAGTCTTGGGCTGTTGATGCATAAGTCAGTAGACACCAAGATAATTATTGCCTGTTGTGTGGAAGTTTAGTCCAGCCTTGTGATTAATCCAGACAGTGATTTCAGAAGATGGTTTTAGTCCTTTCTGGCTTACTCCAAGTTGCTTCTTCCAGCTGATGCATCGAGAAGATGCTTCAATAGGTGGTTTCTTGCCTCATACACTGTGAGACAGCCCCTCTGCATCATTTGTGCCCTGTGCACGCAGAGCATTTACCTGCGTGTTCCTCTGTCTCTTGTCTTTGCATCAGTGTTCTTTGTTGCCAACAATTCATCTTTAACGAGCCTTTTTCTACTGTGGAGCTAAGTTGAAAGCACAGTACCTGTCTTTTAGTCTTCCCACCTTGTGAGCTGTAGTTTCCTATGACCAAAGGCACAAGATAAATACTGTCAGAACTCTGCAGTCACGTTTGTGGTTAATTTTACACTTGGGAGGACCTGCTCATTAACTGGAAACAGCCTAATTGGTCTCTTGTTTAAAAAAAAAAAAAGGTACCTGAGTTCTACCATTATTATTTCTCTGGATGGAGATCCTAGGCCAGTCAAAATATTTGGCTGACGGTGCTTTGGTTCCTGGTGGGTCGGGCATGCTGCTGCTGTGGCAGACTGTCACTCCTGCACAAGGTAGCTCAGGCTGCTTTATTAATTAGAATCAACTCCCATTCTCCCCAGCCTCCAGAGGATTTGTCAGCCTGGCATCAGAGCACCACAGAACACTTAGCAGAGAGAGAGGCTGGTCATTGCCAATGAGGAAATTGAGATCATTTGTCAAATCCAAAATATGCAGCTGAAAAAGACAGAACAGGATTAGTGGTGTTTTCAAACATTCAGACCACAAGGTACTAATTAAGCAGAACATTCAAAATCACAGAATTATTGAGGCTGGAAAAGATCTCCCAGACCATCAAGCCCAGCCCCAGGACCTAACATTACCACGTCCCCTAAGGGCCACAGCCAGGCTGTCCTTCAACACCTGGAGAGATGGAGACTCCACCACCACCCTGGGCAGTCCATTCCAGGCTCTGATCACCCTTTCCCTGACGAAGGGCTTCCTAACATCCAACCTAACCCCCGGTGCAGCTTCAGGCCCTGCCCTCTCGTTCCCTGGGAGAAGAGCCTGACCCCCACCTGACTACAGGATGTTGTAGAGAGGGGAGAAGGTCCCCCTTGAGTCTCTTCCAGGCTAAACACCCCCAGCTCCCTCAGCCTCTCCTCGTCAGACTTTCCCTGTAGTCCCTTCACTCTGATACCAGAGGTCTAGTTTCCTTTGTGTGGTTGCTCGTGTTGCTTTCGTGTGGATAGGAGTGTGAAGGGTCAAACCCTGAAAAAAACAGAGGGGGGGGAAAAAACCAGCCTTCAGGATTTGAATTGCAGAAGAGATGAAATCATTCCTTCTCCAGCAACTATTTTTTTTTCACAATCAGATTTTGAGGTTGTAACAAGCGAGTTCGATGTACCTGTTACTTCACCTTATCAAAAGACAGTTCGTGTCCTTGCTGGGCTGCAGCATCTTGAATAACGTGTGATGGAAAAGTTTTATCAGCCTGGAAAGGGAGGGGAGGGGTAAAAAAGCTTCCTCAAGTTGCTTTCTAATATCTTTCCTAACACATTCCACCCTTTCATTTTTCTTCCTTGCAGTTTTTTTGCTTCCAGGCAGAACTAGGATCTGTTGGAATTAGCTGTGGGTTAATCTAATCTGCCCAAGGACAGCAGGCTGCTCAGATGTCCTAATGCTGTGTTTTTATTTACACTCTGCTTGAGAACCACCACGTTACTTAACAACTTGGGCTGTTCTGTCTATAATTATAAAGTGTGATATCGTTGGCTTCAAACTTGTGCTCAGATGGTCAGAGCCAAGCGTCCTGTTCACAGATTAGGAAAGATGGGGAGAGGCGTCTTCTCCCTTCCACACCTGATGGCGATACGGGGGCCAACAGATACCACGATGCAGAGCAGGCGCCTTAGGTTTAGTATTTGGTTGTGGACAGAGCTGAAGGGCTTTGCTGCCTGCCCAAACATTGAGAATTAACCCAATGTAAGAACTTTGCTTGGCTTTTTTCACAGAATCACAGAACGTTTAGGACTGGAAGGGACCTCAAAAGATTGTCCAGTCCTCCCGCCACAGTAGGATCCCCTAGATCCAGTCACACAGGAACACGGCCAGGCAGGTTTTAAACATCTCCAGAGAAGGAGACTCCACATCCTCCCTGGGCAGCCTGTTCCAGGGCTCTGTCACCCTCACAGAGAAGAAGTTCCTTCTCACATTGATGTGGAACCTCCTGCGTTCCAGCTCACACCCGCTGCCCCTTGTCCTATCATGACACTGAGCAGAGCCTGGCTCCATCTTCCTGATGCCCACCCTTCACTTATTTATAGACATTAATGAGATCACCCTTCACTCTCCTTTTCTCTAAGCTTGAGACCCAGCTCCTTCAGCCTTTCCTCATCAGGGAGATGCTCCACTCCCTTCATCATCTTTGTGGCTCTGTGCTGGACTCTCTCCAGCACCTCTGTGTCCTTCAGGAGCTGAGGGGCCTGGCCCAGAACTGGGCACAACATTCCAGATGTGGTCTCACCAGGGCAGAGTAAAGGGGGAGGAGAACCCCTCTCGTCTGTTAACCACCCCCCTTCTCATCCACCCCAGGATTCCATTGGCCTCCTTGGCCACCAGGGCCCATTGCTGGCTCCTGGCCATCTTGCTGTCCACCAGCACCCCCAGGTCCCTTTCTCCTATTCCCAAGCTGACTCTCTGAACACTTCAACTACTAGTTGTAGCGGTAGTAAAAAACCCTTTACTAGTAACCCTGACCTTTGAGGCGGGAGACAGCATTTACATTATTGATGATGTATTAATTAGAAAAAGAAGTAATAAATTGACACTTCTAAGGGGACAATGTCTTAGTTAAGACTTGGTTGCAGAAAGAGCGCGAACAATACTGAAGTTGATTTTGATTGTTTTGTGAAGCTGATGTGTCAGAAATGGACGCTGACTCAGAGCAGCTCTGAATCATCCTATCAGCGTGTGGAGGAGTGATTTATATGCCACAGAGAACTGCAATCAGTTGCCTCTTTTTGTTTCTTAACAATTAAGAACGCGGCTGTGAAGTTGGAAGGATTTAAATGTGTGGAGCATCGCAGCAGCTCTGCTGATGGGTCTGTGGTACGGCACAGTACAGCGAGTCTTGGAGTAAACGTAGAGTAAGAAGAGAGAGGAATGTTGTCAGGCAGATTTGACCTAAATTTGTTACTCTTGATGTGCAAAGAGTACTCAAGAGTAATAAATCTTGTCAGCTGTGGTTTAATATTGGCTTTCTCCTCCCACAGGGCAGGAAGAACACTGCTGTTGGAGCAGCCATAGGGTCTCCAGCAAAGAAAGAACCAGTGGTTGGCTTCATGACCTTTTGTGATGATCTCCTCTTTTTTTTTTTCTTTCAAAAACTAGGCTAGGGGAGCATGCTGTTCATCACTCAGCACACCCTGCTATGTCTGCGTTACAAGAATTGGTTGCAACGTGGATGCATAAGGATAAAAATAGAAGTCTGTGCCTAGGCTGTAGTCTAGACGTGGCAAGGTGAATAGGAGAGGCAAAAATGGGCAAAGAAGAGTGTCTGCACCCAAAATGTGCATGTTCACAGAATCACAGAGCATTAGGGGTTGGAAGGGACCTCAAAAGATCATCCAGTCCAATCCCCCCACCACAGCAGTCAGACTGGGAACTCTGTATAAGTGAGGAGATGCTTAAATTTCCCTTAAAAAGGGCTTTTGCACATGATGTCTGAGAAGTTTTAGTTTGAAGTATCTTGTGTTTCTGTTTTGGGGGTTTATTTTATTTTCCCTGTTCTGTGGTTGAACTAATGAATGTTGTAACTTTAAATCCATCGTTTCCCTGTTGTTCATGTAAAGGGTTAAGAATCCCAAGGAAGCAGAGGTTTACTGAGAGAGCTGTCACAGGGTTCTGAGGCCCTGGGTCCAGCAGTTGTTTCTTTCTCCTACCAGTGCAGGGATGTGGCACGAGGTTTCCCAGGGAGGTGGTTGAGTTGCCATCCCTGGATGTGTTTAAAGATTGTTTGGATGAGGAGTTGACTGATATGGTTTAAGGTAAGGTGAAGAAATTCTTCCTAATATCTAGTTTAAACCTACCCTGTTGTAACTTGAACCCGTTGCCTCTTGTTCTATCATTAATTGCTTGTGAGAAGAGACCAGAACCAGCCTCTTCACAACATCCTTTCAGGTAGTTGTAGACAGCGATGAGGTCCTCTCTCAGCCTCCTCCTCTTCAAACTGAAGAGCCCTAGCTCTTTCAGTCTTTCCTTATAAGATGTATTCTCCTGGCCCTTCACCAGCTTGGTTGCCCTCCTCTGCACCTGCTCCAGCACCTCCACATCTCCTTTGTATTGAGGTGCCCAAAAGTGGACACAGTACTCAAGATGTGGCCTCACCAGTCTCAAATACAGGGGGACAATAATCTCCCTGCTCCTGCTGGCCACACTGTTTCTAGTACAAGCCAGGATGCCATTGGCCTTCTTGACCACCTGGACACTGCTGGCTCATATTCATCTTCCTGTCAGTTAGAACCCCCAGGTCCCTCTCTGCCAGACAGCTCTCCAGCCACAGCTCCCCAAGCCTGTAGCCTTGCAGGAGGTTGTTGTGGCCCAAGTGCAGGACCTGGCACTTGGCCTTATGGAAGCTCCTGCAGTTGACATTGGGCCATCGCTCCAATCTATCCAAGTCTCTCTGAAGAGCCTCCCTACCCTCTGGCACATGAACACTCCCACCTAACTTGGTGTCATCTGCAAACTTACTAATGATGTACTCTATGTCCTTATCACGATCATCAATAAACATGTTAAACAGAGATGGTCCCAACGTCCCACCTGAGGCCCACCACTCATGACAGACCGCTAGCTGGGTTTAACTGCACTAGCCACCACTGTTTGGGCCCATGGGTTCAACCAGTGTTTTATCCAGCAGACTGTGCTCAACCAAGTCATGAGCTGCCAGCTTGCGAAGGAGAATTCCATGGGGAACAGTGACAAAGGCTTTTCAAATGTCCAGGTAAACAATATCCACAGCCTTTCCCTCATCCAATGGTTGGGTCATCCTGTCGTAGAAGGAGATCAGGTTCATCAGACAGGACCTGCCTTTATTAAACCCATGTTGACTGGGCCTGATCCCCTGGTTGTCCTCTGATCTCTTAACCTCTCAAGCCTCCCACTGTCGTGTTAGCGTTTCCTAGTTCATTGTGACCCTTGAGCACCGTTTTCAGACTGTGAAAGGTAGGAGGTCTTTGGCTTCTGAATTTGTAACTGGCGACAGCTCTGTTCTCAAAGTGCTTTGATATATTTAGTGTGAGCGTAAGAGGCAAAGACTCCTCAAGCGCCCCAGTGGAAGACTTCTTAAAAAAGATGTTTTCCTGTCATGTACAATTAAATAAATATGAGCTGCTGAAGGTACTTGTGAAATCGCTGGAAGAACAGAAGGACAACTTGCTGTAGCTCTGGTGTTCACCTCTTGCTTTTCTTACTCTGGTAGCCCCACAGGGATAACGTATTGCCACTCACGTTGGTTTGCCATTCATTGATCCAAGGAGCCAGTGGAAGTCGAAGTGGGTTTGTAGGTTTTCAGAACTGATGCTGTGTGACCAGTGTGACCTCCTTGCTTCGGTTGGAACTTGAGCTGGCCCAGGATAAAAGGGGAGTTAGTTGGGCCTATTTAGTTTGAGGAAGAGGAGGCTTAGGGGAGACCTCGTTGCTCTCTAGAGTTACCTGAAAGGACATTGCAGAGATGTTGGTGCTGTTTTCTTCTCACAGGTAGTTAGTGACCCAGAGGGAAGGGTTTCAAGCTCCAACAGGGAAGGTATAGATTAGACATTGGGGGAAAAAAACTCTTCCTGGAGGGAGTGATCAGACTCTGGGATGGGCTGCCCAGGGTGGTGGTTGAGTCCCCATCCCTGGATGAGTTTAAAAGTCCCTTATATGTGGTGTTGGGGGATCTGGTTCAGGGGTGAACTTGTAGAGTGGGGTTGATGGTTGGACTCGATGATCCCAGGGGTCTTTTCCAACTTGAATGATTCTATGGGAACTGCTAAGGGCAAACCACCGGCTGGATGCATGAACTTCCTCCAACTGCTGTTTTGATTGTAGAATGGGAAAGTTACAATAAACTGTTCTGACAATTTGGGAAGACTTGAAGAGTTAACAGCCTAATTTTCGACCTGCTGGTGCAGACTGCTTCTTTTTACCTGGTTTCCTGGCTGTTACTGGTACCCGGAGCAGGGCAGCCTCTTAGAGCTGGGCTCTGTTGGCCTGTGCTACAGGTGATAACAAGTTCTGTTTTGTGTGGAGAGCAGAGCACTTGAGACTGGGGAGAATAAAGCAGAGAAGAAGTAGGGAGCAGAAGATAATGATAGGGGGAGCAGATTAATGATGGGAGAGGTTATGGAGGGAGGTGAAAACTCTACATTTATATCTCAGGTTAAGGAAGGGGTGCTCTGGACACAGCAGAGAAAGGAAGTGACAGGTTAGTTGAGCAGCCAAGATGCTGGTTGACTTCCCTGAAGCATCTTAGACCATAAGCAAGACCCGACTTGCTTTTTAAACAAGTTGAGTTGTGTTTTAAAGCAAGCTTGTGCCTTTATGGGTCTGACCGATTGCGATTACTCATTTGCAGTGCTCTGTTTCATCTTGGGCTGTAGCCTCAAGAGATGAGACAGGGGTGGGAGTATTATGAAACAAAGTGAATTTGATTATTTGGGGTGGAGCGAGAGGGTGGCAGCTTTGTTTTAACTGGGCAAATTGTTTAAAAGCACAGACAGATGAGAAGGAAACAGCTAATCTGGTTAAGAATAGCCACTTTGGGTTTGGATATTGATTTCTTTCCTCACTCAGTGTCTTTTAATCTTGTTCTGTTATAATTTTAGGAAGAACCATCTTGAGCTCGACTGAACACATAGGAAACGTGGATGCAATAGGTGCCTTTAAATCACCGATCAGGCTTTTAACTTCTTACATTTTGGATTTGCCTTAACTTTAATTGAAATAAAACCTCTTGGGCTGAAAAGGCAGAACACTGACTATCTGAAAATGATCATTTCTGCCAGGCTTGTTATGTCACCTGTTTACATTTAATGCTGAAAGATTTATTTTTAGCCGGCTCAGTAAAATAGCTGGTTGCTTGCGTTGTTGTCATAGCAGCAATCTTAACAGATAGGCTGATCCTATTTAGCTTCTGCAGCCAAAGAGCGACCGTTAGGCAACAGTTTGACAGTTCTGCAGTATTTTCTAAAGATGGAAATTGTGCTGGTGGCGGTGACTTTTATTTTATTTTATGGGTTTTTTTTTTTGGCCAGCCCAACTTGAAAGTCTTTCTCTCTGTAGGTGTGCGCGGTAAGATTGCACCGAGCTATTTTCATCTCACAGAACTTAGGAGAACTTCGCACACACAACATGGGAGACTGAGGATTGGAGCCTTCATTTGTAGAAGGAATGATGTGCTGCAGCATACTGCAAACTTTTTTGCTGGTTAGTTTTTTAACAGCCATGAGTATTCGTAAAGGAAAATGCCAGGCTGGAGAACAGGTTATTTATTCAGCACTAATTTTATGGGTTGGCAGACTGGGCAAATATAACAGAGGAACTTTGGTGGGGAGGGGGAGTTACTTTGGCTGAAGTGCGCTGGCTGAGTTAGGTCACAGCTCAGTGTGTTAGTAATTCTGATTCTTATTTTAAACAGTTTACACTTACAAAGTGCCCAGGGGGATTGTAGATTCTCCTTCTCTGAGACATTTAAAACCTGCCTGGCCGTGTTCCTGTGTGACTTGGTCTAGGTGGTCCTGCTGTGCTGGGGGGATTGGACTAGATGATCTTTCAAGGTCCCTTCCAGTCCCTAATGTTCTGTGTGATTCTGTGATACACACAGTGTATCAGAGTTGGAAGGGGCCTTCAAAGGCGATCGGGTTAGAAAGTTATCTGTTCTGTTTACATGCAGCTACATGCTCCACACAGAATTTAAACACAATACTAAAAGAGCAAGAAGGTCTGTCCACATGAGAAGGCTCTGTTCGTGCAGATGGAGAGGTTCAGGCTACACAACAGTTTCTGCTAACACTACAATGTCCTTTGGGGAAATGAAACTTGGCCAACAGTTTCTGAAACAGGGCTTCAGGTATGAGAGAACATTGATGGGATGGGCACACAGTTTACACACAGTTTAATTAGGGTTGGAAGGGCCTTTCAAAGGCCGTTGGATCCCACCCTCCTGCTCAAGCAAGGTACAAATTCCTGAAAAGCAGGACTGCCTAGAAAACTTAAACCAGCTGCTCAGAACCACATCCAGCCGGGTCTGAAACACCCCCAGAGAAGGGGACTTCCCTGGGCAACCCGTTCCCATATTTGATAACCCTAATTGTAAAGAAGTTTTCCTCATATTGAGGTGAAGCTTCTGGTGTTCAAGCTGACATCCATTACCCCCGTCCTCTCTGATGCTACTGAAAAGGGAGTATTCCTTTCTTCTTGGTACCCAGATTGACAGAACCAGCTGTGCCACCAAAACCCCAAAATCAAGCTCAAATCTTCTGCCTTCACTTCTGCAATCAACATGGATGGTCTGCTGGTATCCACAGCTTCCCCTTACAGCAGGGAATCCAGATGATGCAATATCAGTACCCAGCCCTCCTGCACTTATAGACAGTGATTATAACTAAAAAGTCCCAGTGTTCTCAATCTCTCATCGTAAGCCAGTTGTTCAGACTCCCAGTCATCCTCATAGCTCTATGTTGAGCTCTCTCAATTTATTCTCTGTCCCTCTTCAACTGGGGAGACCAAAATTGGACACAGGATTCCAGGTGCAGCCTCACTAAAGCAGAGTAGCTTCCCTTGATCTGCTAGACACCCTCCTCTTGATCCATTCCAACACCCTATTGGCCTTCTTGACCACAAGGGCCCACTGCTGATCCATTTTTAGTTTGTTATCCACACAACCTCCAAGACCCCAAGCAACACAAACATTAAGAGGAGTTTCTATATAGACAAGCAAAGGAAAAGTGTTTTCAGGTCAAGTCTGTAAAACGAGGAGCTATGTCTGTAAGTGATCTCTGTGGCTCTGACCAGTTAAAGTTTCTCTTAAACAAGTGTTTGAATGCAGTTGCTGTTGTCTGAGATGAAAAGCGAAGGTGCTATGAGTGGTTCTGCCTGTCTGTGTCTTCCAGTCAGCTGGGACTGGACCTGAATTGTTTTCAGCGTTTTGGAGCAAAGGACTTACTCCTTCAAACTCTCTTGAGTCTCTTGCTAGACAGACTAATTTTTCAAAAGATGTGTTAAGTACCTGAGTTTAATGCTAAAGGAAGGTTTGGGGTCTGGTCTGAGTTAGAACAGAACTAATTCTGTTCAGTGGTTTATACTTTTCAGCTCGATCTCTTCTAACTAGCTGCACTTTCTGCAGCTAACGATGTGTTTGTGCTGCTCCTGCAAGTGATAACACTGTGTGCTTGCAGTTACTAGCAGGAGTAGTTGTGCAGAAAGGCTCTTGCTCAGACTTGTTCCTATGGAGACCAAGGTCACTGCTAAATCTTGTGTGACTGGTAAATCTTTACCCCCTCTCTGGAAATATCACAGTATTACCAAGGTTGGAAGAGACCTCATAGATCATCAAGGCCAGGTTGGATGGGGCTCTGAGCAACCTGGTCTGGTGAGAGTGTTCCTGCCCATGGAACTAGATGGTCTCTGAGGTCCTTCTCAACCTAAGCCACTCTGTGATTCTGTGTGACGCATTGGGGAGCAGTCAGTGAGAGGCTGCACCTGCAGGGAGGAGCAGACAGGACAGGTGGTCCTGTGCTGACCAGCAGGGTCTTCTGTCCCATAAACATAATGTTTGGCATAAAGCTGAGGGACCACAGGAGTCAGCAATCTGCTCTTGGACTCCTTTCCTCTTCCCTCTTGCCTGCTTCCCCCTTTGTGTCTCTTCTTCAATGGCCAGTGTCCAAGGAGGACTCTGTTGTGCCTTTAGTCCCAGTCCTGAATCCAGCTTCTGCGTCTGGTTCCTGTCTGCTGCTCAGTCCAGTCTTGGCTTCCGCAGCATCTGCATCAGTGGTGACAGGGATGTAATTGCCAGCAGTGAGGCAGTTGATCAGGTTTATGTGTTGCATGTTATCATGAGGTTCATTAAAGCTGCTGTAGGTTTTTTTTCCAGTCCTTATTCCCTTTCTCTTCTTTTGGTGAGGGAGAGGGGCTAATAGAGAGCAGCAGGTCATTCTGCTGGTACAGGGACAGAAATGCCCAGGTGAAGCAAGGGCCTGGGAGAATTGTTTGTGTCTTAGCAGCAGTGTCTGCTGACCCTGCTTCAAGTGTTTTGTCAAACTACAGGCTGAGAGTTGGGGTTGACTATCATCTGCTCTTAGAGCTGAGACCTGCTCCTTGTCAACTGCTGGGATGCATCAGAATTTTCTCCGTGAATGTGTCTACTGGTGATTTCTTCATGTGGGTGTGGAGCTGTTGCCCTTCCTGGTCTGCAGCACTCAAACAGCATCGAATGAAAGGGAAAACTGGCTGTTAGATCTGTGTCCCTTCAGCTGGCCTTGGAGATTCATGCCTGTCACTCACAGTCATTGTCCTCTCTTCTCTTCCAGGCAAAGTCGTGCATTTGTCATATGTGTGGTGCCCACCTGAACAGACTCCACTCTTGCCTCTACTGTGTCTTCTTTGGGTGTTTTACAAAGAAGCACATTCACGAGCACGCAAAGACAAAGCGACACAATTTAGGTAAGTTACCGCCCCGAAACGCTCACGGGTGCTTTTTAACTGGCTCTGCTACCTCTCTCAGTTCCAGACCACTAAAGGTAGCCACCTCATGAGACCAGGAGATCAATTTTATTTGTGTTTTGGGTCAGTTTACTAGTGTGCTTACATTTCTACTGCACTTAAAATTTGAATTATTTACCGTTTACTATCTCATTATTTAGGAATTAATATCTTGTGTGGGGAAAATAATGTAAAATATAGACAGATTGTTTTTGCTGATAGTGGTGGGGTTAGTGCCTTGAAATAGAGTGTTCACTGTTTTCAGGAGGTCACATTCACCTTCTTTTCTTGCTGAGGAAGAAGATCACTCCTATCACAAAGAAGACTAACCAAGTAACAAGCACAATTATTTATGCTTTAAAAGTTTTGGGTTTTGTCCTTTTTTCTGTCCTGACTTGTTTCCAGTGGGATCAAGAACCTAATTAAGAAGAAAAGAGTTGTTTGACTGAAGTGTCTTTCTTACAACTGCCTGTAAGTTGGTAAAACACCAGTAAGTTCTTCTGCCCTGTCAGCTTTGGTGCTACAGAAGTTTCAAAAGCATCTGGGTTTATTTCCATTTACTCATTGCTTAAAGTTTAGAACGTTTTATAGATATAATGAATAATCCTAATGATTTGATATTCAAATTCTGGCTGTGTCAAGAAGGATGGACACAGTGTACAACACCTCATTTTTCTTTGGATGCAAACACATTCCTGTTGGAATGATAGAAGAAACAGGGAAAAAACCTCCCATTCATTCAGCCTATAAATGATTTCTTGACCAATGTGGCCACCATCCTCATTTAATTTATCCTAAGTGCTTGTGGAACAAACTGTTCTTTATTTTCCATTAGGACAAACATGCTCCAGAAGGCCAGTAGTGCTGTGTACACCTGTACTTAAGAAACTGTTGTCTGAGTTCACTATTTAGAAAAGGTTATTTAAACCAACAAATCTTTATCACAGAATCACAGAACATTAGGGATTGGAAGGGACCTCAAAAGATCATCCTGTCCAATCCCCCTGCCACAGCAGGACCACCTAGACCAAGTTGCACAGGAACCAGGTGGGTTTGAAACCTCTCCAGAGAAGAAGACTCCACAGCCCCCCTGGGCAGCCCCTTCTAGTGCTCTGTCACCCTGACTGGGAAAAAGTTCCTTCTCAAATTGATGCAGAACCCGCTGTGTTCCAGCTCACACCCAGGCTGAGAGCTCTGTGACTGAGCTTACAGGAGAGGCAGCTCTCAAGGTCTCATCAGTGTGTAGAAACAGCTGAAAGAATGATGAAGAAAGGTGGAGCCAGGCTCTGTCCAGTGGTGCCCAGTGACTGTACAGCAGGCAGTGAGCACAGAATGCAACACAGGAGGTTTTGTGTCATCGTCAGGGAACACGTTTATGCTGTGAGGGTGACTGAGGACTGGAACAGGTTGCCCCAAGATGTCACAGAGTCTCTATCCTGGGATAGAGCAGCCAGGACATGGTTCTGCACTACCCTGCTCTAGATGCTCCTGCTTGAGCAGGAAGGTTGAACAAGGTGCCATCTACAGGTCCCTGCCAAGCTCAGCTGTTCTTTGGAAACTGAAAAAACCCCCAACACTGACAGTTTTGAGATTGCACCCTGTAAAAAGGAATGAAAAAGAACTTTTGAAGTCAGTGCATTAGGTAAAATTGTTTGGGAATCTTTACCACTGCAGCAGTACAAAGTACTCTGGGTAAACACTGAGTAAAAAAAAAAACCCTCTTCTGTGCCAAGATTTAAGGTTTGAAAAAACCACAGTGCTAAACTGAGACCATCAGCAGTATTTACCTGTTTATCTGTGGATACTGTGTGAACGTGGTAATATTTTTGCCTCTAAATACACTGTAATTACGAAGAACCTTTCCAAAGTGCTCTACAGTGGCTTGTGTTGTGAGCTGCTGTCGATGCACGTCAGCGTGCTCTCTGTAGATCAACACACACAACTTTCAGCCCGAGTTCTTCAGGTTAATGCGTGTGCAGGGTAGAATTTGCTGTTGTCTGCTGCAGTGAAATAATCTTCAGCTTCCTGAAAGGACAAGCAAAACTGGGCAGGGGAGGGAGGTTTCTCCATAGAGGCGCTTTTGCTTAAAGGCAGTTGTAGTTATTGTCGTGGTATTAGACGGTTAAGACCGTGTCAGATAAGGTGCTTCCCAAAAGCAATGGTCTTAAGATAAAAATATTATTATTGTGCATTATCTGAGCCAGAGAGTAGAATAGAGGGTTGTATCATCCCAAAAAGGATTATTTTGCAGCTAAATCTAATGTGCTTAGTGCACAGATACATGTCATGTAATGATCAGACACTGGAAGGGACTGCCCAGGGAGGTGGTAGAGGCCCCATCCCTGCAGATGTTTAAGAACAGACTGTGTGTGGCACTTGGTGCCCTAGTCTAGGTGATCGTGGTGATGTTATGTCATGGGCTGGGCCTGATGATCTTGGAGATCTTTTCCAGCCTCAATGATTCTGTAATAAATATGAGAAGGAACTTCTTCACCATGAGGGTGCCAGAGCCCTGGAAGGGGCTGCCCAGGGGGGTTGTGGAGTCTCCTTCTCTGGAGACATTTAAATCCCACCTGGCCATGTTCCTGTGCGACTGGATCTAGGGGATCCTCCTGTGGCAGAGGGAATTGGACTGGATGATCCTTCGAGGTCCCTCCCAATCCCTAATGTTCTGTGATTATTCAACCGACTGCTTGACATCTAGTTGTGGAGGTTCCTTTTCTTTTTTTAACCCCATGTTTTGGTGTTGGATTCCCAGATGCACACAAAATGAGCTGTAAAAATATTTTGGTCGTTTGCCTCGTGCTTTTGGTTGCTTTTAGTGCAGCAGTTTTCGTTGGGGAAAATAACGTGTGATAGGCAAAAACCCAAGTGAAGTGCTTTGAAATTTCCCAACGCACAGGAATTATTTTAAAACACTGGGTGACTTTTTGCTGAGCCAACATCAGTCTCCATGGAGACTAGCAGGAGCCGCACACTTAATCACAGTTCGAAGAAGCAGCCTAGTTCTCAACTGTAACAGCTGTCTGAGCACTGGAAGTGATGTTTCTGCAGCTCACTGCAGTATGTTTTCAGGAGGCACTGTGGTGGTGGTTGAGTCACCATCCCTGGATGTGTTTAGGAGTCACTTAGATGTAGTGTTGGGGGATCTGGTTTAGGAGTGAACTCACAGAGTAGGGTTGATGGTTGGACTCTGTGATCCCAGGGGTCTTTTCCAACCTGAAGGCTTCTAGTTCTGTTCAATCTATTCATTGATGACTTGGATGAGGGATTAGGGTCCCCTGTCAGCAAGTTTGCTGATGACACCAAGCTGAGTGGTGTTGCCGACACCCCAGCAGACTGGGCTGCCTTTCAGTAGGACCTGGACAGGCTGGAGAGCTGGACAGGGAGAAATGTGATGAACTATATAACAAGGGTAAGTGTAGAGTCTGGCATCTGGGCAAGAACAACCCCAGGGACCAGTATAGGCTGGGGACTGACCTGTTGGAGAGCAGTGCAAGCGAAAGGGACCTGGGTGTCCTGANTTCTCTGGAGACATTTAAAACCCACCTGGGCATGTTCCTGTGCAGCTTGGTCTAGGTGATCCTTCTCTGCCAGGGGGATTGGACTAGATGATCTTTTGAGGTCCTTTCCAATCCCCACTGTTCTGTGATTCTGTAACACATGTGCTTGCCTTGCTTGCTTTGTAATGGGACTTGGAACTTTGCTCAGTGTTTCTTTTGTGAGGAACTGAGAAATGGGGAATGAAAAGGCCTTGCTCACCCCTTCTGGGGTTCTTAATCTTTTTGGTATCGTCAGATGTTTCCTTTTACCAGCCTGTAGGATCCTGAACTCTTTTTAGGTCTTGTTATTGAACTTCTCTGATTCTCAATGCCCTCATCACGCTTGTTGCCTCACTGCTGGTGATCAGAGTTTCACTCCTGATGCTGTTGCCTATGTGCTTGAAATCCTTCTGGAGCTTTCTGCAAGCTTCAGATGTGATTATTGTGAGTTAATACCTGCCATCAGCATACTCCTTCATCCTTTATAATCTTTGCAAGTAGAGTTCTGCACCAGGAGGAATCTGATGTTGCTTTCCATCCTTATAAAAACTGATGGTCCTTTCCTTATCTCTTTTACAGTTACTCAGTGAAGGAACATGGCATAGTAGTGCAGTCCCAGAGTAGCAGGAACAGCAGGATGACTGAGCAGTAGCTCTAAAAGAGAGGTTGGTGCTGTAGAGAGAGTTCATCTCTGTCCTGATTTGAGTTAGAACAGACCTAATTCAGGTCAGTGATTTTACTTTTACCACAGCAGTGATTCTTGTCTCAGTTTCCTGGTGCAGACTGAAAAATCCTAGGCAGGCACCAAAGGAAGATTGAATTTTGATTATTTTCAGTTTTAGTTCTCTACTGCTGAAAACATTTTCAGAGGAATCTCATAGGAGAAAACAAACAAAATAGGTAACAAATTGAGAGTGGAGTGTTTCTGTAATCTTGCTGGGTGGGGAGTTTTCCCTGCATGCTTTATCTACAAACATATTTAAAAAGTATTTGTCTATAAAACATATATAATCATATATATATTTAATATTTATATATAGTTACATATCTCAGAACATTAGGGATTGGAAGGGACCTCGAAAGATCATCCAGTCCCGTCCCCCTGCTACAGCAGGATCCCTTAGATCCAGTCGCACAGGAACAGTCCAGGAGGATTTTAAACGTCTCTGGAGAAGGAGACTCCACAGCCCCATCCCAGTGCTCTTGTCACGCTCACTGGGAAGAAGGTCCTTCTCACATTGATGTGGAACCTCCTCTGCTGCAGCTCACACTCATTGTCCTTTCATTAGATGACACAAAGCAGAGCCTGGTTCCACCCTCCTGACACCCACCCTTCACATATTGATCAACATTAATGGTGTCACCTCTAAGGCTCCTTTTTTCCAAGCTCAAGAGATGTAGCTCCCTCAGCCTTTCCTCATCAGGCAGATGCTCCACTCTCTTCACCATCTTTGTGGCTGCGTGTTGGACTCTCAAGCAGCTCTGTGTCCTCCTGAAACTGAGGAGCCTGGCCCAGAACTGGACACAATATTCCAACACACACACAGAGAGCTGTAAGAAGAATCACTGCTATGAGGCTTAGGAAAGGCCGTTACCGATACCCCTACTGAATTGCACGAGTCCAGTTACGGTCCGTGAGTTCTGTGTAAACGGTGTAAGCATCTTGGTGAGGAGCCAGCTGGTGCATGTCCATGCTGTTGTGCTCCTGTTTGCTCGAGATAGGCTCCACACACCAGTTGTGCTAATGAAACCACACATTGTGCAGTGTTTGGTTGATGTTTTGCTCTGCTCTGAGGCCCTGCACTGGAGTTAAAGAAATGACAGGTGAAATGGCAGGACTGAGGCTGCAAGAAGCACAAGACTGATTCAGGAGGAGACTGGCAGGCCGTTCGTTGCCGAACTGGTCCTGTTAGAGGACATTCATTATTTATCAGCTCAGGAACTGGTTTTTTCCCCAGTCTGTGCTGACGTAAGGCTCAGTCCAATAAATACATTTGTGGTAAGCTGATCGGGGTGGGTGAGAAGAATAATAGTGCTGGTGGATTAGACTGAAGATCTTTTGGTAGAATGAAAAAAGCTTCTGCTTCCTCTAGAAAACAAACAACTCATTTTTTTTCATGTGATTCAGAGGAAACATGATAAAACCCCCTGGTTTTACAGACTGAGAATGAAGCTGAGTCCAGCTGCTAACGGATACCTGTCTGTTGAAACTTCATCTGTAGAAACAGAACGTCTCCACAAAGGAGTGCCAGTAAAAGTTGTTTAATTTTGAGTTGGAAGTTACTGACTGTAGCATTAATCCTGTCTGATGGCAGTAGAATTCTTCCATAAACAGCAAAGACTCATTATGCTGTGTGGAAGGGGCCTTTGAAGCCATTCCCAGCACAGGGTACTGCAGTGCTGGAGTAGCAGACTGGTTTTTCCTATTGCATCTGGGCTCTGAAAGGGGCAGAAAAGCTCATCTGGGCATTTTATCTGCCTCTTGGTTTAACTTGCAATGTTTTGCTTGATTACAGTGTGGAGAAAAGTGTGTGAAGGTGGTGAAGGCAAGCAGAAAGCAGCATTCAGGGTTTCCCAGTCCTGTCAGAGATGGATTGTGGCAGGCTAGTGTTTCTTTTCTAAGACAATCAGTTATATTATCAAAAAATGAAACACTGGCTTAATCTGTGAAGAGTTTGACATTTTGCCCCCTTGGGAATTACTATTTGGGGTAGAAGTGACGGGGATTAATATAAGAATTGAGGTGTAGGTGAGGTGGGACAAAGAGATGTTGATGATGAGTAAATGGACTAAGCAGTGCATAGGCTCACCACAGGCTCCCCCAGCAGAACCAGTCCTGGTTCACTGCCATTTTCTAGGAATTGAAGAGAAAGGACTATATCTCTGTATGAGATTTCATGACAGCCATAAAGTTCAGAGGTATCGCTTGTGCTGAGGAGGGCTCAGTAATCCTGTGATAAGAATTAAATAACTCTTTGACTACAGTCATAAAAGTGAGATGAAACTTGATAGTAGAAAGTACAAACTCTTTGTACTTCAACATCGTAATATCCTTATGATGCCAGCTAGAGGATCACTGATTGGAAGCAGACGACGGGGACTCGGAAGCACTATTTTCAACAAGAGCAGTGGGAAGATCCAGCAAATGGATGGGAATCAGCAGCTGGGTCTGAAGCAAACAGATGCATGAGGAGCTGGTAGTATGGAGGTAAATACTGAGAACCTTAGCTGAGGGCTAAGGATATTCCAGGTGTGCAGAGAAATCTTCAGGAGTAATTTCTGGTCGGACGAGGAGCTTTGGAGAGCTGTCTTGCAGGAGCTCCGATCTATCTGCACTTACCAGAGCAGCTTCAGCCAGAAGACAAGCCTGCTGCCGTAAGAATGAGGTTGGGCTGCCTCACTGTTGGAGCTCAGCTGTTGTGTTGGAGTGTGCGTCACCCAAGCAGATGAGAACTTGCCTGCAGTTCTTTGCACAGCTCATCCTAGAAGAGGAGCTACTTCTATATGACAATTATTGGAGGTTCAGAGCCTCACCCTGTGGGTGACCTGCATATCCAGCCTGCTCTCCTCCTCTCCATCAGACGTGACTCTGCAGATGAGTGTAAGCAGTTGGTATCATATGGAGGAGCAGCACAAAACTTAGCAGCTGTGAATTTGGGGATTCTAGGGACTGCTTAACAATTTCTGTCCTTTAAACCCGAGTAGTCTGTGCTGGGATCAAGAAGAGGTGCTTTTAGGCAGGAAGATTGAATTCTTTGTGCTTTTCAAAGGTTTGCTGTGAGCAGGGGAGCTGTTGAAGTTGTAGGGTCAGAGAAGGGCAGAGAGAAGACTGATAAAGGGCAAACTATCTAACAGGGAGTGCAGAGCAAGGTAAGTGCAGGCATGCTGCAGGCTCCTCTGGAGTGCAGTGGGTGAGCACACATGTATGATCCATGTGCTTCTCAGTGAAGACAAGGAGCTGGAGTAAATATTTGACTCGTGACCAATAAACATACAGCATTTTGGCCCTGTGGTTCCTATACATTAACATTTTCCAGATTCCATAGGGATACCAGGACATTTTCCTTCATCTTACCTGTCCTGCTTTGAATTTGCATGCTGTTGTAGGATGATACTCTAAACCAGGGGTCCTCAAACCCCTAACCCCCGACACTGTCTGAGGACAGGGAACCAGCCCCATGTTTAAAAAGTTTGAGGACCCCTGCTCTAAACCATCACAGAGGCAAGTGTTGGGCCTAGAGCCCCCAGTTTTATTTAAGTGGTTTGTAGGATCAAATTGGGTACCTGCCATGTTTGGATTGCAGCCAAATGAGTCCCTTTAAATATTAAAATCCTAGACCCCAGTGGAGCCAGTAGACATTTTGGAGACTTTAGTGCACAGCACACAAACCCACTTCTTATCTGTTGGCTTCTGGTGTGAAAAGGAAAAGAAGTTAATGAGTAAAATATTTGCATCTCGAGTACCAGGAGAAGAAAAATACCTTTTCTCTTAAATGTTGAATGAGAGAGCGGAGGATAATGCTTGTTGTTAATGAATATTAGAGATTGGCTATCTGGGGATAAATATTTGGCAACAAAAGGAAATCTGGGGGTTGGTTTTTTTCCCCCCTCGAAGTACCTGCAGCTGTCACTGGTTTCAGTGGAAGCCAGGTTAAATCACCATTTAATAGAACTGGGTTTTCATTTCATTCTTTTTTTCATTTGCCTTTGAATGTGTGACTAGGAGAGTTGATAAGGCTGTGATCACCCTGATAGAGACCTGAGAGGATAAGAGAAGAGAATGAATAGTCTTTAATGTGTCTGTTTTCTGGCTCCTGGCAGAAACTCAAATGCCTCCAAGTCCATTGATGCCTCAGATGGGTTTTGCTGCTGTGTTTTGGCCTCTTTGTAGTTTTGTTTTGGGGGTTGGTTTTTTGGTTTGTTTTTTCCTTGGGGGGAGGATTTATTTCTTACTGAGATAAGATTTTCTTACTGCTGTCATTAGACCATAATATCTTATCAGTGTAGGAATCCTGAGCTGTGTTGCAGGTTCCAGGTGCCAGAAAACCAAGAGGAAAGCAATGAGATACTTGATTTGTGCTCTTGAATCAGACAGAAGAGCAAAAGGAGAGCTGGCTGCAGTTTAGCAAATCCCTTCTTGTGAACTTGAGACTATTATCTGCAACTGGTTTAATGATTAACACATCAGGTGAGAAATTAGGGAATATGAATTCACTTAGGATATCAGCTTGGAAAATCAAAGAATTACTGCTTTGGTCCCCTCTGTTACAGAAACTGAACAGAAACGTAGGCGACTCGCGTAGAATATGAGCGTGTCTTGATGTCAGGGTGATGATGATGGGCCTAGGCTGAGTCACAGAAATTCATAGGGGAATTTGTTTCGATACCGGTAAAAATCGACCTGAATTCTGGGTTGCAGCTGTATTATTTGTTCTGCTTGAGCGCAGCCAGCGTTCCAGGGGAGGTGATTCCACACGGTGATTCACGAACGTGCCGCATCTGATGGAAGGCTGTCACAGACCGTGGTGAATTACCCCATTTTCCACTAAGCACCACTGATTCTGTTCCCCTGTGCCTTCCAAAAGCTGAACGTACAGCCCACTCCCCTGCTCTTTACATGTTGTTCTGTTCCCATCATCTCTGGTCTCTTAAGGTTTTCACAAGGGTGTCACTGGATGCATGTGAAGCAAAACACTCAGGCTTAAACAAAACACCTCACTTGGCTCCCTCATGGAGCGTTTGAAGACCTTCTGCTGCCTAAACTCAGACTTCTCACCCCTGAGCTTGTTGTCTTTCGAAACTTACTGTTGCTTGCGCTGGCGGATGAGGTGGTTCTCATTCGTGTGAGATCTTCTGTGGTGCCTCTTCGTTTCTCCAGGCTGAGAGTTTTATTTTAAAACCAAAAATGAGATCTCTCTTCTTTCTCTCTTGTGTTGCAGCTGCTTAGAATTTTATATATGAAGGGGTACAAGGAGACATCTGACTTTGAAATAAGAGTAGCCTGTTGTCAGCATAGAATATATAACAGTGGAGAAATCCCTTTTCATTCCAAGCAGCTCTTTCAATCTTAACTGACTTTGCCTGTGATCCACAAGCAGTAGGTATTTTGAATTCCTGAGACAGGAAGCTACACTGATCAAATTTAATAAGATAATATTATGATTCTTTAAAAGTTCTTCTGGTCTGTCCCTACAAAGGAAAAAAAGAGACTATTTCTACCGACTGTGTGATGTATTTTCCCAGTGTAATCAGTTCTCTGTGTGTATTCAGCTAAAACTGAATTGGAGTTCGGATTCCACCCGCTCACAATCTCCCAAGAAGGGCAGCAGTAGTGATAGGAAGAGCAGATACTAGAATGCCAATGTCACAGCCATTCTGGAGGAGCCTTCTCAAAGAGATGAGCATCAAGAGGAATGTTGATGTCATGGCAGAGCTGGCAGTGCTTTAATCCGAAACATCTAGGCATTGTTTCTAGGAGTTCCCAAATTTTTCACGAGTTTGAGGCCCGTTTCTGTTAGCTTTGTGATCCCAAATGCTAATGCAGGTGATGACATTTGCTCTGTGCATGTATTTGTTATGTGTGAAAGAAGCTCCAGATCTCCATGACTGTAAAACACATCTGGAAAACCCATCCAGGAATGGCCATTCAACCCCCACCCTGGGCAGCCAGTTCCAAGCCCTGATGGCCCTGTCCAGGAAGAAGTTTTTCCTCTTGCCTGACCTGAACTTCCCCTGGTGCAGCTTGAGGCCATTTCCTCTAGTCCTGTCACTTGTTCCTTTCGAGAAGAGACCAGCCCCCATGCTCCTGTCAGGTAGCTGCAGACAGCAGTAGCATCTCCCTTCAGCCTTTTCCTCTTCAGACAAAGCAGCCCCAGCTCCCTCAGCTGCTCCTCTCAAGCCTTGCCCAAGCCCTTCCTTTGTGCTCTGCCCAGGTCTGTGTGGCTGCCTTGTCTCTGGTGCTTGAGGTAATGTGTCCAAACCCAGTTGCAGCGTTTTGAATGACATGGGAAGTGCTGGCCTATGAACAACTGCATTGTTCACACGAGTGTGCTGGAGAGGGGGCATTTCCTCAAGAGTCCTTCATCAGGTGCCGGACAATCAGGACAATTACTGCTTTTCTTCCACCCCTGTTTCTGTTAAACTTCCTGATTCTTTACAGCAGAAATTCATTCTGCTCTGAACAAGTGGGGTGAATAAGGTGGTCTCGTGTTGGGCTTGATCTTGACATTGATACTTCACCACTCACATGTAAATCCAGAAGACTGGGGAAAGTGAGGAATCCTCTGGGCACAACCTCCACCGGCCCGTTCTGGTGGTAGCTTGAAAGTTCAGTGCTCAGAGTTCCATTCCTTTATGTTCTGCCAGCCCTGTTGTGCTACTTGGAGAGGAGTGGGACCATTTGTAGGATCCCTTAAAAAATACGTGGACAACATGATTTGACTTTGTGTTTTGAGACCGATGCTTTGGATTTTCAATATGCCTTTGAAGACTCTGGGTGACTGGTAGGGCAGTAGATAAGGGAGTAGGTGTGTAACTGTCTAGCTTGTCGCTCCCCCAGTTGCAGAGGGTTTTGGTATTGGTCTCCACTGCAGCTGAGATTCTTCTGTAATCGTAGAGTTGTCGTGGCTGGAAAGAACCTCCAGGATCAGCAAGCTCAGCCCAACAGCAACCTAACCCCTAGACCATGGCCTCAAGTGCTCTAGATCCTCCGTTTTTAAATCCCTCCAGGCATGGGGACTCCACCACCTCTCTAGGCAGCCTGATCCAGTGCTCAGCCACTCTCTCAGGAAAGAACTTCTACCTAAGATCCCATCTAAACCTCCCCGGTGCAACTTGAGGCCGTTTCCCCTCATCCTGTCATTAGGAATTTGGGAGACGTGACCAGCACCAGACTCGCCACAACCTCCTTTGAGGTAGCTGTAGAGAGCAAGAAGGTCTCCTTTCAGCCTTCTCTTCTCTAGACTAAATAACCCTAGTTCCCTCAGCAGCTCCTCGTAGGGGATGTTTTCCAGCTCTCTCCTCAGCCTTGTTGCCCTTCTGTGGCCCAGCTGTAGCCCCTCAATGACTTTCTGATCCTGTGGCACCCAAAGCTGGACCCAGTACTCAAGGTGGGGGTCTCATGAGTGCAGAGTACCATCACCTCCCTTCTCCTGCTGGTTACTCCATTCCTGATCCAGGCCAGGATGCTGTTGGCCTCCTTGGCCACCTGGACACCATACTGACTGCTGTTCAACTGGCTGATGTTCTGCTGAAGGAGTTTATTAAGTCCTGCAAGCACCAGGGTGAAAATTCTGCTCTTTGGTTACTACATGAGGTCGTTCCACAAGGTAACACGAACAGTCCTGACCCTCATCCACAAACTGATGGTGGTCCAGGTAGACAGAGCAACAGCTTGAGGCACATAAGCAGGGTGACAGCCACTAGACATGATGCAGATGTATTTCTGGTAATCACATCCTTTAGTATAAGAGAAGTAACAAACAGTTGGACTCAATCATTGAAAACCTGATTTTGAAGGAGGATGGTGCAGAGGACCAAAAGGTAACAGGTTGTGAGAGGAGTAGCGACAGCCCTTCCTTGATACTGGAGCAAAATGTCATTTCCCAATCAGCCAGTTAACTTGATTTCTTGACTTTAGTTTGCTTAGGGTTGTATAAGAAACAGAAACATGTTCTTAACACTGGTCAGTGTCCATATGTCCTCCTAAAGTGGGGTGAGAAACAAGAAATTAAGACCCTTTGTAACCTGTGGAATAAACTGCTCCAGGGAAAACCATTCCCCTGGGCAACTACCTTTCGGGTTTTCAGTGCTTTGACCCTTCACTTGGATTTCATAGAATCATTAGGGATTGGAAGGGACCCCGAAAGATCATCTAGTCCAGTCCCCCCACCACAGCAGGATCACTTCACTGGAGAAGTTATGGAATCAGAATCACTCAGAATTTCCAGTAGGTGCTTTCTAGTTATTGTAGTGGCCTTGACTAGCAATTCTTGAAGTCTTTGAGAACAACAAGTCAAACTGTGATGTTAAGTCTTGCAGTATCTACAGATAGTCAGTCACTGCTATGGTGCCTTTTTTACTTGTGCCTTCAGAAAACACCCTGTGAATTGCTAACACCTGGAAGGCAGCTAGTTTTTTGTTATCTTTCAGTGTTGCCAGAAGCAGTTGGACGACTCACTGTGACCACAAACATATTTCTGTTTATTTTCTAGTCTTTTTTTTTTTCTCTCCTCCAGATCCTAAAACCGCAGCTTTTACTTTCTGTGGACTGCCGAGAACAACCACCACCTGACCGTGGAATCCTGCTTGAAAATGTCTCTCTAGTTTCTGAACTCACGTTTTGTTTTGTGTTTTTCTTTTCTTTTTTTTTTTTCTCCCCTCCTCCCCACTTTCCCTTCTGTTTTGCAGCCATAGACCTTTTGTATGGGGGTATATACTGCTTTATGTGTCAAGATTACATATACGACAAAGACATGGAACAAATTGCCAAAGAAGAACAACGAAAAGCTTGGAAATTACAAGGTTTGGTTTTCCTGCCTGAATTTCTTGTTTCTGTTTTTGAATCGTACCTGTCCCTCCCATTTGTCAACGGCAAACAAACCGACCAGTCAGGGGAACAGAGAGCTCTGTGGAGATTGCAGCGCAGGCATTGGGAGAGAGAGAGATGTGTAGCCAGTACCTTCCACGAGTTAGCCTGTTAGCTTAACGTGCTCGCCACACCTAGTCACAGCCAAACCATTCGCTCCTAAATGACAAACAAACCCTATAAAAAAACTCTCTGACATTAATCCCGCAGCCCCTGCGTAGTATCAGTCAGATCTGTATTAGGTAGCGAATGTAAGTCTGCTCCTAATAGGCTTATTTACGTGCTGTAGGCGATAAATCTGTTCCCCCTCACGTGAAATGCCACCGTTGTGTGTGAGTTCTTTTTTTTTTGTTGTTGTTTTTTTCTCTTTTATTTTTTTTTCTGAGTAGAACGTGCCAGCTTGCTTACACACCTGTGCTTTCGTGGTTACACGCACAGTATCTATGTAGAAAATATTGACACACGAAAAAATATCTGTACACACATTTGTTTTATTCAGTTTGCTTTCCCTAATTTTTTCTTTTTTAGCCTTCACCCCAACAGTGGTTTCTCACTACCAGTGTACAATGACAGGTAAGAGGCGTGGGGCTGGCGACGCACTTCACTAACAAGCGTCCCTTTGCTGATGATCCTGCCATTTTAGACATGAATCACAGTTAAGAATGCCAGATATATCGTGCAAATTGTTTTCCTCTTGTTTGGGTATGTTCCCCTGGTTGCGTAATTACAGCAGGCTTGACTTCATATGCCCTGTCCTTGATAGATCTGCTCCAAACCCAACCTTTTCTCCTTTTGTTTTTTAACCATTTTTTGGGAAAGGAAGTAGCATTTCTCTCGAACCGAGTCGGTTTTGAGCATCGCTTGTCATCTTCCGCTTGCAGCGGCCTCGAAGGGGGGATGTTTTCTTAAAGTGGGGA
The DNA here is from genome assembly GCA_013400115.1 of Rhinopomastus cyanomelas. Classification (NCBI taxonomy): domain Eukaryota; kingdom Metazoa; phylum Chordata; class Aves; order Bucerotiformes; family Rhinopomastidae; genus Rhinopomastus; species Rhinopomastus cyanomelas. The sequence goes on along the minus strand of VXBP01003075.1, from coordinate 47,080 downwards.
AGTCTGTATTTGAAGACAGACGACTTCTGTCGAGTAGTGACTCGTACTGAATCCATGGCATCCTGTTTCAATGTGGTAGCCTTAGTCAGGGCTGAGATGACTTCAAACCATTCTTAACCTCGTTTCCAATTTTAAAAATAGCAGCTACCATCGTATTAACGAGAGCTTTGCTGATGGCAAATCAAACGGGGAGCTGCTTTTGCTGAGTTCCCACTACGGATCCCGTTCTACTTTCTGCTCGTTCCCCGCTTTGAAGGGAGTTGGGGCAGAGGAAAGGAGGATAGTGAGACTGCCAGCGAGTCCTTGAACAAGGAAACCCAACTTAAAACACTTCTGCACAAAGCACTGCTTTTCAGAGCAAGACAAAGTGGGAACCTGTTTTTAAAGCTTTCGCTTGGACTGCGCAACCCTTCTGAAAGCTCCTTCAAACCCTTCTGAACTGGCTTGTCGTAGGCACCAAATTAATCAGCTACAAGGCAGAACACCTCCTTGTGATGCTGTAGAAGAGGAAGCTCCTCCCCGTTCCTTTTGAGTAAGGAAAGTCAAAGAGGAGTTTCTTCATGACGTTGTGCTTGATTTGTGCCTTCTGGACTGAGGTGCAGTTTGTCCTCCAGTGACTGCTGTAACTTCTCTCTGAGGGTAATGACAGCTACAAGATTGTTCCTCTTATCCCATTGGGCTGCAGAAGTGTGTGATGAAGGGAAGACTCACTGAGTGGAACTGCTGGGCAGCAGACCTCCTCTGCACTGGTTCACTGGCTAATGAATGGCATATTAAACGTATCTGTGTAGCCATGGCTGTTGATACGAACACGCACGTGGTGCCTGCGGTCCCTGGAGAGCAAATCTGTGATGACAAATGAAGATATAAAATGAACAGACCACAAGACACTTCAAATTACTGGTGTACTCGGTCTAGACATTTGAAGTCATGGCATAGAGTCTTTTGGGTTTCTTGCTTCTCACCATGAAACCATTTGTGTTTCCCCAAAAATGTAGGGAGTGAGAAAGGGAGATAAATGGGAGAAATAATGGAGAATCATCTTGGCTTTTCCCCTTCTTTCTCCATTGCTTCATCCATCCTCTCCTTCTCAGAAGAATCACAGAACATCAGGGATTGGAAGGGACCTCGAAGGATCATCTAGTCCAATCCCCCTGCTCCTACAGTGATTGTAAAGGGAGGGGGAACCTTTCTTCTTCCAAACTGAATGTCAGGATGGGTGCAAACCCCAAAGTCTGTGTCTTGGGTTTATATTTCTATCAGAGTTTCTATCAGTTTGCCTCGAGTCGTGTTGCCAGGTTAAAGAACTTCCCACCTGGCCGTGTTCCTGTGAGACTGGATCTAGGGGATCCTGCTGTGGATTGGACTAGATGATCTCTTGAGGTCCCTTCCAATCCCTAATGTTCTGTGATGCTGTGAATCCAGTCTGCAATAACAGACTGTTGGCTTAAGAATGGAAGCATCAACCTCGTGTGTTTCCCTAACTCTGCCTGCAGTTGTTGAAGAGGATTAGGAAGAGCTTTCAGAGATGCTCACGTACCAACACGATGCCTGGAGACTTTAAGAAAAACCCCAAATATCATGAGATTCATTTCATCCTCTTGTACTACTAACTCGTCGTGTGATGAGTCCCCGTGTCCGGCTGTCGTTCGGGGTTATGTGATTTGACTCTGAACCAGGTGCAACTCTACCGGTTATTTTTTCCCCTCTGGTCCTGAATCTTCTGTAGTAACCAGTGAGGTGAAAATACAAGGAGCCCTTTGGATTTTTCTCTGGGTTTTTTTGGGAGGGGGTTAAAAGGATGTTTGCTGAAGCACAACAAAGTAAATAATCTGTATTAATGATTACTTACCAAATTGTGCCTTCATAGACCAGAACCTTCATTTGTCCTTCGCTCATCCATGCAGCCCTGATAAGGTCTCTGAAAAAAGATGACCGTTACTCTGTGACCTAACCAAATGAGTTCTTGGATGGAGAATCCACTTGCTGACTTGACTCTCTGGCTATTTTATAGCATCATTTTGAAGAAATGATGAGTTTTTGCTCCCATAACGCTACTTTCCTTTAATTGTCAGCAGCAGCCTCTGCATGTTTTGCAAATCTTTTGTTTGAGATGGTTTATACTGGGAGTTTTTGGCATGTTTGTGGATGTTGCGAAACCTTCTTCCTTCTCCGTGGGCTTGTTATTTTTAATCTTCCAGCCTTCAAGCCATTAAGAAATGGTTAATGGAGACAGAATAAACAATTCTGTCTTNCCCCCCAATTTTCAAGAGTAACAAAACCTCAATATTTTTGTTTAAATGATGTAGCCAGAACAGAACACTCTAATTTCTGGTTTTGGCTTCAGTCCTGCTCTTTCTAATGAAAGGCTTCTGTAAGAAAGTTTTCTGTCCGTTTGGCTCTGTGTTTGTCGTGGCATTAACCCTCCATGGTTTTCTGTTCCTTTTCATTTCTTTTTCACTGAGCGGTGTTCAATCCCGCAAAGTTAACCCAGCCTGTCGTGTTTAACCCTACTTGAGGAGTCGCTCTTTGTGAAATGCTTCGGTCCCCGTGCTCCAGAAGCACTGAAGCTGTATAATTATACAGAGAGATATATAAATATATGTGACTAGCCCTGCTGACACCTCGCCGCATGCCTGAAGTTGAGCGCGCGTGTGTTTGCAGGGGTGACTTTCCTTACCACTGGTTTAAGCCAGGATTCAAACACATCCAAAGTTTGCTTTTTCTAATTGTGAGACTTCATCCTGTCATCAGCCGACCCTGTGCTTGGCCACACTGAAGCTGCAGTGAACCCAGTTCGAGTTCACAGCCGGCCAGTAGCTGGTACTAACGGAAAATTCTCAAGAGTTGGTTTTGTTTTCTTCTACAAACCCAATTTCTGCAAGATTCCTGCAAGGGGAGTCTTACAAAAAGGGTTGCTGAAGCCATCTAGTGCAAAACCTGTCGCAAGCCAATGCTGTGTCGTACGTGAGCTGTCCATATGTGCGTCTCTGCCGTTGTTGCTTCCTCCGTTGGCCCATCCGTGCCGTGTAGAGCGTTTGAAGCATTGCAGCTGTCTGAGCTCATCGATCTGTTCCACAGTAATTAGTCTCCTTTTCTGTTTTCCTGGGTGATGTAGCTTGATGCTGAACCCTGGCTAAAGGAAAGGGACTGTGTGATTCTGCTGTTCTTCCCTAATGCTTCTTGTGTAATCTGTTGTGGAATCAAAAGCGAGACGGGGTGTAGCAGTGTAAAATAAGGAGCTTCTAGTCCTCAAGAATCTGAAAATGAGACCTTTTTATTACTAGAAGCTGGAGGGCCGGTAGTAACCACGAGTGGAACGGTTTTGGGTGGGTAGCTTCTGACAAGCATAGCTATTCCTGCAAATGAAGATCAAAGAGCCATTAAAATTTAATGTATATTATGCAGAATGTGTGAGCCTCTAGCGATAGCTTCTACTCTCCTCCTTTTCACATGTATGATTTATAATTTATTTTCCGTGGCACAGCGCTGTTTCTGCTCCTAATTGACTGTAATCCTCAGTTTTAGAATAGACTGCCTGTCATCTTTTCATTCGGTAACGCCGCGATGCTTTTGTGGCTCCCCATGGCCGACCCCGCGTAGCGATGTCTCTGTGCCACGCCGAGCGCTGCGGCAGTACTTGGCCGGTCAGCACACGAGCCTTCACCCTTGTGTTTTTCGTGTGTCATCACATTCACACCCAGCGCAGCTCTGTGCTTGCTTCAGATCGATTCTCTGGACGACTTACCTGGCTCATTTCTATGTTGCTTTCCTTTGAACCAAAGAGATGGATTGGAAATGGAGTGTTGGTGTTCACAGAGAATAACGGCAGGTTGTAGCTGCAGCTCGTGAGGAAGGGTAGTTAAGTACTCGGAGCGTTCTGCTTAGTTGCTGGGGCGGGAGGGTAACGTTCAAACCAACTGCTAATGGCATTTGTAGGTGATAGTAGATCTGTCAGTAAACTGAATCTCAAGTGTTAGAACTTGCTGATATCCAGTGCTACACCAGTAGTTGTAAGGAGAGGTTATTATCCATAATGGTGTATTCTAAGACATGTAGTAACTGTGTAGTAATATTGAATCACCAAATGCTGCTGTTCATCTGTAAAGATTAAAGCTGTGTCTGTCCATTAAGTTGGGTCAATTTATTAAATACCTTGTTAAAGCTCAGCGATGAGATTTGTTGGCTCTTCTCTACCTACTGCTGGAGTCATGTCGTGGCTCTGTCATTTCTCCTCCTCTGAGCACAGAGAAATGCATTTTGGAGTCATTCTCGGGCTGGATTTTCTTTTTAACTAAGAGGAGGATTATAACCCAATGACAAAAAATTTATTTGGCTTAGGTATTTTTTGTAAATAAAAAATACTTTCCTGTTTTTCTTTGACTTCTTAATAGTGGGAGGATTGGCTGGTAACCTTTTCAAACAGTATTTGGGGCAGGGAAGGGGCTAAAAAGGAGTCAGTCTCTTGTAGTTGTGCATAGATTGAATCTAACTTAACGGACAGCACGTTGAAAGTTGCTATTTGAACAGAGTTTTTTACTCCTTTTACTAAACAACTTCCTGAAACTTTCTTTTCGTCTCCTTAGGCATTGGAGAGAAGTATTCAACATGGGAGCCAACCAAACGAGAGCTAGAGTTGCTACGACACAACCCCAAGCGGAGAAAAATAACCACAAACTGCACCATAGGTGAGTTCTGGAAACCCTTTCTGACGCCGCTTCTCCACCGCTTGTGTGTTCACAGTTCTGGGTTGTTTTCCCATAAATATTTGTCTGCCCTGCGGTAACTGTGGTGGATTTCCGTAGCCGGTGGGGTAACAGAACAAGAGTGTGTCACGCTACCTTTTTCTCACTGTCTGAGGAAAGGTTATTTGCTCTGTCACTCGAGGTACCGATGATGATTCATCTGTGTAACAGCTTTAGAAAACAGGACTTTGGTTTTCTTTTTGACAAATGAAATGTCTTCACCAGGTCTGTGAAGGGAAATCCTGTAGTTGAGTTATAAACTGAAGCATCCTACTGGTCAATGGGTTTTCACTGACACAATAAGCACAGTGATGTCTTTCTGCTTCACGTTCAGAACTCTAAATGCGGTCTCTTGAGTTTCGTATTGACTTTGAACATCTATCATTGGTTCTCCAGTGTGTGTCCAATAAGCAGTTTTGAAATGCAATTCAAATGTTTGATGTTCAGAGTTCAGTGATCCGGAGCAAAGAACTCTCTGAACTCTGGGTGCGTCTCCTTGCGGCTGGGGAGTGTTTGGGTAAGAGATGGACTGTGATTTCTGATTGTCTCCAGTCACTGGAACAGGCTGCCCAGTGGGGTTGTGGAGCCTCCTTCTCTGGAAACATTTAAAACCCACCTGGCCATGTTCCTGTGCAACTTGATCTAGAGGATCCTGCAGCTGGGATCTTGTGTCCAGTACTGGGTCCCTCAGTTCAAGAGGGACACAGAACTGCTGGAGACAGTCCAGTGCAGAGCCAGCAAGATGATGAAGGGAGTAAAACGCCTCCTTTATGAGGAAAGGCTGAGGGAGCTGGGTCTGTTGAGCTTGGAGAAGAGGAGACTGAGAGGTGACCTCATTGATGTCTATAAATATGTGAAGGGTGAATATCAGGAGATTGGAGCCAGGCTCTGCTCAGTGTCATCTCATGATAGGACAAGGGGCAGTGGGTGTGAGCTGGAAGAGAGGAGGTTCCACATCACTCTGAGAAGCACCTTCTTCCCAGTGAGGGTGGCAGAGCCCTGGAAGGGGCTGTCCAGAGGGGTTGTGGAGTCTCCTTCTCTGGAGACATTTAAAAGTTTCCTGTGCGACTTGGTCTAGGTGGTGCTGCTGTGGCAGGGGGATTGGACTGGATGATCTTTCCAGGTCCCTTCCAATCCCTAATGTTCTGTGATTCTGTGTTGGAACAGGGGGTTAAAACCAGCTTCTTGCCCAGCAGTAATGAAGATTGTTTTCCTACACTGTTAAGTGCACACTAATGTTGTAATGGTGAAGGTGCAAGGTTGGAGCTGTGTAGCTCTAGACACTGGAAGCAGGAAACTGTTTGAAAAGTTTTTTCCTGGGGTTGAAGCTACTTGCTGTTTTGAGGATGCATCACACTTCCATCAGCACCTTGGCTTTGGTCAAAATACACCCTGTAGAAATGCTGAAGCTTCCTAATGCCATGTTTGTAGTGCAGCACATCACATCCAACCCCCCATGTGTGTTTATTTGGAGATAAGGACTGAAAAGTGCAGAACTGTTGCTGGGGGATTGGACTAGATGATCTTTCGAGGTCCCTTCCAATCCCTGATGATTCTAAGGTTGAAAATGCATCTAGAAGGGGAATTCTAAAGGAGGGACCTGTGCGTTTGCAGTGGTGGAACAGGAAAGTTGGGAAAACACCTGGACTTGGAAAACTTCAAGCAGCCTGGGGAAAACATAACCAGTCAGAGATTGCTGCCATCATCTTCCCACTGAGGTTTTGTGTTGTATGAAACTCCCCAGTACATTGTGTAAAGGCTGTTCCAGATTCCTCTAAGATAATCGAAGTGCACAGGGCAAAATACAAGCTAGATAGAATTCTGAAGGTGAACGTGACCTTTCTGAAGCAGCAGAGCACACTCTGTGGTTCGCTTTCCGATCCGAAGGGCTGCTCTGGCTGCTCTTGCAGGGTTTTACGTTTTTCAGCCTGTTTAAAAGGGACGTGTCTGGTTGCATGAAATCTCATACAACGCTGCATGGGCGGGGAGCGCTCACGAGACACAGGGGATGAGGGAAATGACTGATCTCTCTTTACTTCTGCAGGCATGCTTTTAATAATTTCTCCTACTGCGCCCTGAAGCTGTCTGTGTGCTGAAATGTAGAAAGGGAGGGGGGAAATCAAAGCACCCAGGAGACATAATGCAGTTTTGGGCTGCAGTTAAAAGCAAAAGACCAGCTTGCTTTCACAGAAATACTTTGGGGGTTTAGCTGAAGGAAGAAAAGAGCTGCCACTGTCCTTGAGCCTTTTCTCTCCATCTAACCTGCTGCTAAATATACATCTGCTTCGGAGTCTTTTTCCCCTTTGCTTTCCTCACGTTCACTTGTCTGTTTGCAGTTTCAGATCAGTGAAGAGCCTGTGTGCAGACTGAAATGCTGCAGTTATCTGGACATTCCCTTTTCTCTCTTTTTCTAATACTCAGTTCTTTTGACGTCAGGTTTTTATCAATCCCATAGCAGACATTAGTGAATCCAGTTTATCTTCTGAGGTGGGTAAATGACTCTGACTAGGCACGATGTCCGGTCCTGTTGGTTCTGAAAATGAAGATGATGTTGATAACGGTCTGTAACAAGCATTGCACAGCTGTTGATCACTTCTGTTTACAAAAGAGGCTGTTAAAGCGTGACCAGCTGGCTTTTATCTATAAAATACTGTCTGCAAAGCTGTTTTAGGATGAAGGCCAGGGCTGTTTGCTCCTTGCTGTCTTGCCTCTGGAGATATGCTGATGTCAGCTGGGGTGTGACATGTTTAACTGCTCCGTGGTGACCCTCTGGAATGGTTGTTGTGCCAATGCCCACTTCAGCAGCTATGTGAGACAAGTGGATCTGTGTTATAACCGGGGTAGGTGGGACAGGACTCTGAACCCTGGACAGGCATGGCCTTGAAAGGATAAACTTGATAAGGTTGGAAAAGACCTTAAAGATCATCCAGTCCAGCCTAAATCCAAATAAACCGAGTAAACCTAACATCTAGATCATGCCACTCAGCACCTCATCCAGCCTAACCTTGAACACCTCCAGGGACAGCGACTCAACCAACTTACCGTGTACGTGGAGGGCTTGCATTTGGTTTTGAGCCCTAATAGTAGAACACACTGAACTTCAAATTATTCCTATTTGCTGATATCCCACTTAGGTGGTAAAACAAGTTCTGTCGTGGATTCCTCTTGTTATCTGTGTTATTTATGTGACATTCCCTTAGCTGAACGCTCTGCCCTGTGGCAGAACCTGTGCGCGTAAAGGGATTCTCTTAGTCCAGCTTTGGAGCCACCTCGTGATGCTTCTGAAACAGCTGGATGCATCTGCTAATTTGTGAGCTGTTTGAACTTTGATGCAGCTGTGGCATCCTTTGTCTTTCGTGGGCACCGTAAGTGATCTGAAGAATCCTCAGCCATGAAATGAGTGTTCTAATGGAGGCTTGGACTGGTAGTTCATTAGAGGAGGAAATCGCGTGCACGTCTAGCTTTCTGACTTGGTAAAAGGATGTTTCCACTTGTGGGACAATTTGAAACACATTGAAGAAGGAACGTCTTGTTCACAGCCTCATAAAAAAACCAAAACAAACCCAAAACAAAACCAAACCCCATGAGGTCAAGAAAGAAATGTCAGAACCCCTATAAATTTTCCTGGTTCTCTTTTAAAATGGTGTGTGTATCCATCTCATAAATACTTCTGTAGCTAGTAAGAGGCTAGAGTAGGTAATTTTGCTTGAAGCACTAATTTGCCATCGAGCAAATTGCTCTTCAAATGAAAACTCACGTTGGGCACTGCTGCAGGCTACAGAAATTGTGCTGGTTCCTGCCTTTTGAGGGTACAAAGAAAGGGCCATCCCCAGCGTGGCACGCAAGCATCTCCACAGAGTGACTGGGAGCACTCTGCTAGCCAAGTGGAAATATTAAACTCTCTACAGCAAGAAGATGTGTTGAAATCTCCTCGCACACCGTGGGTTTGATGTGGGGCATTTCCTATTCTGGTGGCCCAGCAGACTTGGAATGTTGACGAGTTGCCCTGTTTCAAGACACGGTTCAAACCGTAAACACACGCTCACGAGCAGCATCATCCCCTCCAACCCAGGCAGTTCCACGATATGTCAGCTCAAGACATTCCCAGACCTCACGGTGCCCCAGCTGCTGTAGCGCGGTGCCCTTTTCATTGTGCTGGCACCGTTGTTTTCAGGTGAACTAGGTCAGGCTGAAGAGATGCGAAGGGATGGCGTGTTGTGGGGATGAGTGGAAAGCAGGAATTCCATTAAGCTGTTGTACGTTGTTCTCAGCAGCAGCGCGGAGTCACGGCCTGGACTGTCCAGTTCATAGACTCTTTCTATTCCTAGAAACCCTCATCTTGATTTGGAGTTGGAGCTGGTCTTCAAAGCAGCCTATAAACACAAAACCCTTACATGGAAAATAAGTCTTAGCAATTATTATTAAATTAGAATCTTAGAGGAGAATCTGATCGTTTTCAATCTCCTCTTGTCTGTGAAGAGGCTACCTGCAACAACCGAGGGCAGCGATCGGGCTCCAAGTTCAAAGCAGGTTCTTTTTATAGGAGGTTGGATGAGAAGCAGAAGAGCTGCAGTGTCTGTTGGGAACTTATTTTCCACGTCTCCCCTCACCCTGCTATCATTAATACCCCCAGCAGATCAGTTCTCCAGAGAACATGAAGCATTAGCTGGGGATCAGCTGGTCTCCAATTACCATATGAAGTGACTTTGTGGCTGGAGATGGGGATGTTAACAATAGGAAGAATTAGACTCCCAAGACACCAGGGTAATTAGCTGGAGCCACCTGGGATTCCCATTTGCTAAAAGGCAGAGGGGGATACAGCAAAGCCTTTTCCTGAAGGGGTGATGAAGTGGAGGGGAGGTGGCAAAGCCCAGCAGCTCCCTGGCAGTAGCAGGTGGGTTTTTTGCAGCTGTGCAATGCAGAGCAGCGTGACGGGACTAATAGCAGCATGAGTGGAATAAATATTGCAGCAGAGCTGCAGTGTAAAGGTGGCAAGGGAAGAGCATCCTGGGGTGGATCAGAAATGGGGGGGGGTAGCAGATCAGGAGAGGTTCTCCTTCCCCTCTGCTCTCCTCTGCCCTGCCCTAGTGAGACCACAGCTGGAATCCTGTGTCCAGTTCTGGGCCCCTCAGTTCAAGAGGGACATGGAACTGCTGGAGAGAGTCCAGCGCAGAGCCAGCAAGATGATGGAGTAGAACACTTCCTTTAAGAGGAAGGGCTGAGGGAGCTGGGTCTCTTCAGCTTGGAGGAGACTGAGGGGTGACCTCATTAATGTTTATAAATATGTGAAGGGTGGGTGTCAGGAGATTGGAGCCAGGCTCTGCTCAGTGGCATCGAATGATAAGACAAGGGGCAGCGGGTGTGAGCTGGAGCAGAGGAGGTTCCACATCAGTGTCAGAAGGACCTTGTTCCCAGTGAGGGTGCCAGAGCCCTGGCAGGGGCTGCTCATGGGTGCTGTGGAGTCTCCTTCTCTGGAGACGTTTAANGAGGGTGCCGGAGCCCTGGAAGGGGCTGCCCAGGGGGGTTGTGGAGTCTCCTTCTCTGGAGACGTTTAAAAGCCTCCTGGCCGTGTTCCTGTGCGACTCGGTCTAGGTGATCCTGTTGTGTCAGGGGGATGGGACTGGATGATCTTTCGAGGTCCCTTCCAATCCCTAATGTTCTCTGATTCTGTTAAGAGAAACAGTGGCCGGGGGAAAATATTTCTGGTTTTCTAGACAAGCTCCCAGGAGCATCCCTGCTGTTGTGTAGCACCAGCAGTTCCTTGAAGGTGTTGGAGACTGCATCAGAACCTGGAAGATGTTTTATGAATGCACCAGCTTTCTGGTGGACAACGTTCCTCAAGGCATTTCCCAACTGGAAAGCTGGACTGGAAGGTTTGGCTGGTACAGCACCACTTTTGGAGCTGTAACTTGAATTTAAATGTCCCTGGGTGTTAAATACCCCAGGAATTCTTTTCTGCAAACCTCAAAGTTTATAATTCTTCTTTTACAGTCTTTATAGAGAATCCCCTCTATCCAAGAGTTACAAAACCCAGCTCTTTGAAAGTAAGAGATCCTGTGTTACAGTAATAGATCCTGTATTACTTTATATACACTAATAGGTCCTTTATTACTATAAATCCTATAAAATGTTTGCTTGGTGTTCCAAGAACAGTTGAAACTTGCAGGGAGCGTTTTCCAGCTTGTAAAGATCAGTGAAAGGAGGATGCTGATTCTGTTTGTAAAGAAGCTTGTTTTCCCTCAAAGGCTGAGTCCTGCTTTCAAGCTGAAGGATAAACCAGTTAACCTCTTCTTGCCAGAGAGAGTCAGGCAGTAGCAGCGAGATAGCTTGGAAAATGAAATCCTGGGTGAGAGGGAATCGGGGCTGGTTTGGGCTCTCTCAGACCTGCTGGTGTTTTTCTTCATTGTGGATTGTTGGAGAAACCTCCAGACCTAACTCTTGTAGATCTGGAATATTCTTAGCAACTCTGACAGATACGATGATCTGAGATTGTTTGGGTTTGGGGGCATGTTTTCTGCACTCTCTGTACAGAGTGCCTCTCGTGCCTGCGCTTCCTTTCCAGCAGAAATGAACAAAATGTCAGAAACAACTCTGAGGAGAAGTTCTCTTCAAGCTTGAGCTTGGTGGTAGGTTGGCACTGGGAACAGCCTTTGCAGCGATGAGCTAAGTGTAGTGTTCTAGGGGAGATCCTTGGGTTCAGGGGTCTGCTGGAAGCTTTCCTTTGTGTTGCTTCACATCGGAGCGGTTTAGGTCAAAACAGAAGAGCAAGTTGAGTGGATACGGCCGTGTGTTTGAAGAGTAGTGGGTTTTCGTAGAGTTTTAGAATTGTTTTCACGTAGCTGCATAAATAATTGTGAATCATTTGCCTCTTTCCTTCCCTGCAAAACTTGTTTTTCATGTTTTACTAGTGTGGAAACGCGCTCAGAGAAGACACCCAGTGCAGAGACATGTGCATGGCTGCAGTGATATAAAATACTGCAGATGGAGGGACGTTGACGTAAGCCTCAAAGTCTGTAAAGCCAGAATCCTAATCTCCAGGGATATTTACCTTGAATACAGCTCTGCAGACTGCACCAAGTTAAAACGACCTGCCTGTGGAATAAGCAGCTTGCTCTTGGGGTTGAATATTTCTCTTACCCGGTCTTGGACAACTGCCAGTCATATAATTCATATTGCAGAGGAAAGACTTGGGTTGTGTAACCCAAGGTGGCTCTTGGGGATATGAGGAAAGGGAAGATACACTCTGTGTGTCCGCTACGTGAAATTCCTTAGAAGACAGGGTTCTTAATCCAGGACTTGGATCGTGTTCCAGACTTCTAACTCAAACCTGATTTTCCTCCTCTGGACTTTTGTAAGAGGATCTGTGGTTGATATCTGATCCCTATGCTTCATCTTCACTTTACAGACAGTTTCTGTTTTCTAAACGCGTGTTCTCTACTTCTTCAGGGCAGAATTTATCCTTTGGATTTATCATGCAGCTTGGTAGCAGCACAAAATTCAAAACCATTCTTCGTGGAGAGAGTGGTCAGGCACTGGGATGGGCTGCCCAGGGTGGTGGTTGAGTCCTCATCCCTGGATGAGTTTAGAAGTTGCTCAGATGTTGGTGGATCTGGTTTAGGAGTGGACTTGTAGAGTGGTTGGACTCAGTGATCATAGAGCGTTGTAGGCTGGATGGACCTCTAGAAATCATCTAGTCCAACTTCCCTACACAGGGACAAGGCTCTTGATCCAACCTGATCCCAAGGGTCTTTTCCAACCTGAATGATTTTATGATTCTAAAAAGGGCTTTTTTTCCCCCTTCCCTTCTTGATGTTGATTCAGCTTTCAGGTGTGAAGTGTGTGCTGACTCCATTTATAGTCCTACCTGTCTCTCTGTAGCCTGAGAGAGGTGTGCTGAGCTTTCTTCATTAAGTCATTATATAACTTCAGCATGCAGTCAAAACACACCAGGCTTTTTAACATGAAAAATGCAGTAAATGTTAGTCACTAATCATCTGCTCGAGCAGGTTTTTGTGGGAATGGGAGGTTTCTTATCAAGGAAAAACCCAGATAAAGCCCAAACTTGGTTTCCTGGCTCTCTGAGCGAGACAGAGGAGTTCTTGTTTGTTTGCTTAAAGCAAAAGAAAATGTAGCAGGGCATTTCTTTAAAGAAGTGTTTAACAGGCTTTAAAAAGAAAATGAGAGCAGTAGATGCCTACAGAAAGAGATGTGCTAAAACTTCTTGGCTTTCTGTGTCTGTCAGAACAAACAGCAGAGCTTTCCCTTCTTCAGCAGCAAACCCTGAAGTCAGCAGAGTTGTCTCCGGTTTCCTACACTGAGCTCCAGGCTGTTGCTCTTCCTGTTGCTACCCTGCAGTGATCCTCTGAATCCCAGCACCTCTCTTGAAGTGGAGGGGATTTTTTCATTGTATGGTCAGTGCAAAGATACTTTCTTCATCTGTAACTCAAGAGGCTGATGAGGAAGATCAGAATCAGCCGCACTGATGACAGATATCTAGATGATATTTGTGAAGGGACACCACATCTCAGTGGTGCCCAGCAGTAGGACAAGGGACAGTGGGCACAAACTGGAGTGCAGGAGGTTCAGTTCAAACATAAGGAAAAGCTTTTTCATAGTGAGGGTACCAGAGCTCTCCAGCAAAGCTGTGGAGTCTCTTGCTCTGGAGACATTCCAAACCCTCCTGGACTGTTCCTGTGGGATAACTGCTCTAGAGGATCCTGCTCTGGGAGAGGGATTGGACTGGATGATCTCCAGAGATCCCTTCTGACCCTCTCCATTCGATGATCCAGTCTTAACACGTGCCTGTTGTCTTGAGCAGAGACCCACCCATGAACAAACCATGACCCACCAGAGGAACAACCCTTGCTTTACCCCTGTATTTTGACCCAGTGAACCCGGTGCCATGGCCAGTGCTCGGCATTTTCAACAAGGCCAGCAATCTCCATCTCTGTTTTGTTCTTTTGTGGGTCGGTCGCTTTTGGCTTCTGTTTCCGTTGACCTTCCATTCTGCTCTCTTCTTTCCACACCTAGCGTTGGGCTTTGTGTGGACAGAAGGTAGATGCAGCACAGAGTGAACCGGGCGCCGTGCGTAAACAGCATGTGGCCCGGGTTGTGTGTTGTGGATTGTTGGCCCAGCTCGGTGCCAATTCATCAACAATAATTTGCGCATATTAATGCGCTTGGACGCGTTGAATCCCGCTGGCGGTCAGCCCGCTCCTTAAGTTATTAATTTGTGAAATCTGTTTTGAGGAAGGCTGCAAAACTCCGAGGCAGCATATGGTGTGATATTGGGGGGAAAAGGACGGCTGCGGGTGTGAATTTTATGTTGTCAGTTTGGTGGGAGTACCTCTTGTTCTTTAAAGCTGCCATCTGCACAGGATTCTCGCTGCAAGTCTGAGGCTTCTGTGCAAGAGATCTCGCAGAGCTTTTAAGTTTGGCTGCTTCGGGGGAAGGCAAAGAGAATATTCTACCTTTTGAAGTGTTTGATTTTGTGTAAAGGCTTTTTTTTGGGGGGGGATCGTTACCATCAAGTTACCTTGAAGGGTCTACAACTTCACTACTTTAAAGGGGCATCGGCACATCGCTCCGTGTCGATCGGTTCCTTTGACAAACACAGTTCCTGTTCTTTGCTGCTGTTCCTTTTTGACTTTGGGTGTCTTCTGTCTGTTCTCTCTGACCTTCCTGCAATTAGCAGATTAATAGTTATTTTCATGCTGTGGCTCATAGCACTGTCATGTCTTGAACTTTGCTTTGTAGGGTGTGTGAGACAGGGCAGCTCCTGTTCCAGTCGCTTTAGGAGCTTCTCCACACCTTTATTGCCCTTCTTTGAATTCATTCAGCTGTTGAGTGTGCAGTGAGCACCATGGTTTTGAGGAGCCTGGCTTCAGGGTTAAACTGGGGTGTTTTGTGCAGTGCGGGAGCCTCTCTGTGATGTTTTCTGCGGTGCAGGAACAAGCACCTTTTTGTCTCTCCGGCTCTCGATGTGATGTACGTGGAGAGAGCAGCATGTTGCATCTTCCTCCCGCGGCTGGCTGATCTTCAGTGTAGGTTGGGGACTGACCTGTTGGAGAGCAGAGTAGGAATAAGGGACCGGGGGGTCCTGGTGGCCAGCAGGATGGCCAGGAGCCAGCAGTGTGCCCTTGTGGCCAAGAAGGCCAATGGCGTCCTGGGGTGGATCAGAAGGGGGTTGGTTAGGAGATTGAGAGAGGTTCTCCTTCCCCTCTGCACTGCACTGCCCTGCTGAGACCACATCTGGAATGTTGTGTCCAGCTGTGGGCCCCTCAGTTCCAGAAGGACACACAGCTGCTGGAGAGAGCCCAGTGCAGAGCCACCAAGAAGATGAAGGGAAGGGAGCATCTCCTTGCTGAGGAAAGGCTGAGAGAGGTGGGTCTCTTTAGCTTAGAGAAAAGGAGGCTGAGAAGTGACCTCATTAATGTTTATAAATATGGGTGTCAGGAGAATGGATCCAGGCTCTTCTCAGTGTCATCTAATGATAGGACAAGGGGCACTGGGTGTGATCTGGACCAGAGGAGGTTCTACATCAAGGTGAGAAGGACCTTCTTCCTAATGAGGGTGCCAGAGCCCTGGCAGGGGCTGCCCAGGGGTGTTGTGGAGTCTCCTTCTCTGGAGACACTCAAAACCCACCTGGACATGTTTCTGTGTGACTGGATCTAGTGGTCCTGCTGTGTCAGGGGGATTACACTGGCTGGTCTTTCCAGGTCCCTTCCAATCCCTAATGTTCTGTGATTCTATGATATGTTACAGGGGCCAGATAATCAAATCTATTCTGAGTATCCAAGCATGATGTGACTATTTCCAGTGCCATAAATGAGGTGTTCTCTTGTGTTGCATGTTCTGAACAGCAGAGATCCAGATTTCCCCAGTCTCTTCTCTCCCTGCCACAAGACTAGAGACTAGATCAGGCTGAAGCACAAGAGACAACATTTGTTCAGCAGGTCTTGATAGGGCAGGGTGGGAATCGAGAGGAGTTTGCAACAAGTTCTGCTGCAGAACTTTAATGTCTTTTTCAGTCTCATTCATTTCAGCCGAGAGAATCAAACCGAGATGATTGCTGTGGATGATTACATGCTGTAGAGCTGTTGGCTTTGAGAACATGATGCACTGCTTTCTTTTTGAGACACCTGAGAGAGGGAAAAACAGTTTGGTGATGCAGATGGTCAGTGAAGACACTGAAGATAACAAAGCAAACCTCACATTTTCTGTAGTT
Organism: Rhinopomastus cyanomelas; assembly: GCA_013400115.1. NCBI lineage: Eukaryota > Metazoa > Chordata > Aves > Bucerotiformes > Rhinopomastidae > Rhinopomastus > Rhinopomastus cyanomelas. The sequence continues at coordinate 31,108 of VXBP01003075.1, read as the reverse complement.
TTGAAGAAAACACAGACCCTTATTTGCAGAGTGCTCACAGATCCTCAGCCTGCTGAGTGACTTACCGGAAAGTGCAGAACTCATCTTGCTTGTTGCAGAGATTTTTGGCTTTGGCTCCCCTTTTCTTTCTTGCTCCACATTTATTTTAAGCTTGAGCTTGGCTATAGGAGACAGGAATTTGTGTGGATGTCTATCATGCTTATGAAATCAGGTCTTAGGTGTGGATTGAACTCTGTTACTTCAGTTTATGAAAAGACCCTTCCTTGGAGCTCTTTTCTTTTGGGTTTGTTCTTTGCAAGGCAGCCATTGCTTTAACAGGAGGAATCTGAGAGTCACGGAGCATTAGGGATTGGGAGGGACCTTGAAAGATCATCCAGTCCAACCCCCCAGCCAGAGCAGCATCACCTAGACCAAGTCACACAGGAACATACCACAGAATCATTAGGGATTGGAAGGGACCTCGAAAGATCATCCAGTCCAACCCCCCAGCCAGAGCAGCATCATCTAGACCAAGTCACACAGGAACATATCCAGGTGGGTTCAACTTCACGTCCTGGCCAGGAGAAATTGCCCCTGAGGTAGTTTTTTAAAACCCAACCGTTGTGGACTTGTCCCATGAAACTTCATGTGGTTTTAGCAGATCTGTTGTTGTGCTCTGCGGCTCTGGGACAGCAAAATATTTACTTGCATTCTGAGCTGCTTCCTTGTGCGTCATTTAGGGCCAGTTTGGGGACTTACTGGTTAGATTAGGCCCGTGGGGGATACTGCAGGATCTCATCACTGGCAAGTTTCAAGAGCAGTTCAGGGAAACCTTTGTCAGGAATAGTGCAGGTAGTGTTACTTCAGCTTTGAGCTGGGGTTGGGTAGCCCAGCCGACTTCTCGAGACCTTCTGTAGCTGTTGTCAGTGATTTTAGTGAAGATTCAACACACTTGTCAGTGGTTTGAGCCCAGCCGACTTCTCGAGACCTTCTGTAGCTGTTGTCAGTGATTTTAGTGAAGATTCAACACACTTGTCAGTGGTTTGGTCAAAAACACTTGTGTTGTTCTGCACTGGAAGCAGAGAAGAGGTGCTGACAGTCCTTTGTCTTGTGTGAAACTGCTTCTCTGTTTACACAGGTTATATGAAAAACTCACCTTAAGAGGTTTGTTTGTTTGTTTTGCCAGATATTTCGGGAACGCTGACTCATTTTGCCAGGCCAAGGGTGTGCAGAAATGAGCCAGTTCCCATCCAGTCAGAAGGATGAGAACATCAAGGACACCAGGTCCTCCTGCCTTGCCCGTGTGCTTGCTCTTAACCCAAACACACCATTAGCACGAAGTAAATGACAGGCTCTAGCCTCACAGCCTGCCCTGCTGTGCCCACACTGCTACAAGAGACCATTTGCTTTGTTCAAAGTGCCTTAAGCCTGGAGAAACACAAGTAGAAATCAGCTTTCTTGGTCAGTTGTGGCCGGGACTGTCAGCGGGAGACAGTGCTTGGTCACCATGAACTCAAAACCTGGCCACGTTTGTCTTGACACACACTAGCAGGGGGAAATGAGCTGAAATCCCAGATCCAAAGGAGCTGAAATCCCAGATCCTGGAGATTTCTTTGCATTATCCCATGACTGTGTTTTTGCTTTACTGAGATGAATGAATTATGCATTGAGACACAACTGCAGAGGCTCCAAATACCCGGGTAGCCTAAAAATGACTCCGAGGATAGTCAGCAGCCCTGATTCCAGTGGCAGCTGGTACCTGTTCTCAGTCCCTCCCTGAGAGACAATCCCTCCCTCCTTTGGTTTCCAGAGCCTTGTGTTGGGAACAGGGATACAGGCATTAGAATTGTGGCTGAAAACCAGGCTCTGGTTTTCAGAGAGCTGCTGTAGAGAGGATCCAAGGGCTGTCTGTCTGCAGGAGACCCCAGCACCTCCTGCATCCCTCCCTCAACCCAGCACTGGCTTTTTGTCCTGACCCGTGGTGAGCTGTGTGAACCTTCCAAAACAGGTCAGAGACTCACTGCCACATGCAAGTGCTGAGTTCATCCCCTCGAGGTGAGACTGTTTACTGTGTCAGACGGGCAAGATGAACCGTTTCACCGTGAAGTCAAGCAGGTGCTGCTCAGTGCAAGGGGAACATCCCTGTTGGCATCGGGGAGCTGTTAGATGGGCTTAGCTGATGTGTGAGAAAGCCCCCACCTCCCCCTTCCCTGTCACAGCAGGTTCCTGTGGTTCGTATCACGCTCTAGTATTAACCTGGGTGTGTGATGAAAAAATGGAGGGGGTGTTAAGACACCTCTTGTGAGTCAGGGTCGACGTACTGGGCTGTTCCTGATGGCTGACGGAGCTGCTTTTGGAACTGCTCCAACAGCTGGGAGTCCCGGTCTCCCTCGTTGCAATGTTTTCTAGCTGTGAGACAATTATTTTTAATATCTAATTAAATTTCACTTCTTGTGAGCACAGTCTTTTTTTTTTTTTTCCCCCTTCCTTTTTTTATTGTAGCTTTGCTAGGCCACAAGAGTTAATTACAGTCTTCTTTGCAGTGACCTGTAACACACTTGAAAATCATCAGCCTGCCTGTTCCTCCATCAAGGCTACCCTTTTTGAAATTTAATTAATTAATTTTATCCATTTTTAATTAATGGAGTGCACCAATGGGTTCTGCAGTCTCAAGTGCTCATTTCATGCACATTTTCCACTGTGCTCAGCACTCCCCTTGTGCTGGGCACTGGGGAGGTCTCCCCTCAAGTACTGGGGGCAGTGCTGGACCCCTCACTCCAAGAACGAGATGGAGGGGCTGGAGTGGGTCCAGAGGAGCAACAAGGCTGGGGAAGGGGCTGGAGGGAAAGGCTGATGGGGAGAGGCTGAGGGAGCTGGGGGTGTTCAGCCTGGAGGAGAGGAGACTCAGAGAGGACCTTCTCCCTCTCTCCAACTCCCTGAAGGGAGGTTGTAGTCAGCTGGAGGTCAGGCTCTTCTCCCAGGCAGCCAACACCAGGATGAGAGGACAGGGACTGAAGCTGCCAGGAGAGGGTGAAGTTGGATGTTAGGAAGCCCTTTCTCATTGAAAGGGTGTTCAGAGGCTGGACTGGACTGCCCAGAGCAGTGGTGCAGTCCCCATCCCTGGAGGTGTTGCAGGACACTGGCCATGGCCCGTAGTGCCCTGGTGTGCTGCTATGTCCTGGGCTGGTCTGGCTGAGCTCAGAGGGCTTTTCCAGCCTCGATCACTCTGTTCTTGTCACTTGCAGAATCATAGAATTTGGGTTGGAAAGAACTTCAAAGAACATCTAGTTCCAGCAGACCAGGTTGCTCATGTTCTTGACTTCTCCCCAGTTTGCCCACATCTCTTAAAATCGGTGCTTGAGTCCAGACATTGTCCAGCTCTGATTCTTCCTGTGACTGGGGCAGAATAATTACCTCCAGCCCTTCTTGTTTTCCTCATAGGTGTGAAACCCTCAAGAGTCTGGCAGCAAGCACAGCATTAAGTCATTTAGGTTGAGTCACTGGACCCAGAGCTCTTTATTTTGTGTTTGTCCACTTAAGTCTCCACCTTCCTACTTCACAATTGTTTTTATCGAATTTAATTGATTTCAGATAGCTTCTCTCATTTAACAAGTTGCTCTCAAATTATCGTTCAGTTCCAATTACGTTTGCGCTACCTTGATGTAGTTTGTCCTGTCTCAAAGTGTATCTGGAACGGGGTGTCACTGGGACTACCAGATGAAACTGGGGAACACAATCAATTTCCTGTGAACTAAGAGGGGTGGGGGCAAACTAAATGCTGGGAAAACATTGGTGTCCCAGTCCACACTAAATCGGTGCAGAAGGATGGAGCAAGGCTCAGCTCAGTGGCATCTAATGATAGGACGAGGGGCAAGGGGTGTGAAATGGAATAGAGGAGGTTCCACATCAGTGTGAGAAGGACCTTCTTCCCAGGGAGGGTGCCAGAGCTCTGGAAGGGGCTGCCCAGGGCGGGTTGTGGAGTCTCCTTCTCTGGAGACGTTTCAAACCCACCTGGACATGTTCCTGTCTGAATGTAGGGGATCCTGCTGTGGCAGGGGGGTTGGACTAGATGATCTTTTGAGGTCCCTTCCAACCCCTAATGTTCTGTGACTGGGCTCAGAGCAGCATGAATGTGCTCGGTGTGGGTCTGTACACAGCGTGCACACGTTCGAGGGACTGAGCCTTCCAGGAACGCAGCGCAGAGGCACTAAATCTGGTCACGTAGAGAACATGACCGTGTTTACTTCTTCTGGACTACTTAATCTTGCCTGGACAGAACCAGCACTTTTGTTTTCAAGTTGTGCTGCAGATGAATTTGATCATCCTCATCAGCGTGCTGGAGAATACATTCATCTTGACTGCTGAACCCACAGAGGTGCTGCGCAGCAGCTACCTGAGCAGCACCCTGCCTGTGTCCCAACAGCTTCATGTAGGTAGGTTGTTGGTGACTTTGGGATTCTGAGGTATTTTTGGAGAGAAAAAGCATAAAAACAAAGACTTTGCACTGGAGGTTACTGGAGAAACAGACCTGGAGTCATGGGGACCCTGATGTACTTGGTCATGAAGTTACTCAACACGTGGCGGCTTCATGATGCTTAACCTGAGAGTTTCCTTACAGAGAGCTAAGCCTGGAAATACAAACTGATGTTTTGGTTCTTTTGAACCACCTGGTGGTCCAATAAATGGGGAGAGGACTCTCCTCTTAAAGCAAAACCTCTGGTGGCCAAGTAACAAGAATCTTTCTGAAAAATAAGCCAGTGGTTCATAGTGAATGGAGTAGATTTTCCCTTTCTTGACCTTTTTTTCAGTTGTCAGTTAACTACAGAGTTAGTTGTTAACTTGTTTAAATGCACTGACCAACCCGTGATGAAGGGAGGGAAGCATCTCCCTGCTGAGGAAAGGCTGAGGGAGCTGGATCTCTTGAGCCTGGAAAAAAGGAGCCTGAGGGGTGACCCCGTGAAGGGTGGGTGTCAGGAGGATGGAGCCAGGCTCTGCTTAGGGGCACCCAGGGGAGCATCTCCCTACTGAGGAAAGGCTGAAGGAGCTGGCCTTCTTTAGCTTGGAGAAAAGGAGACTGAGAGGTGACTTCCTTAGTGTCTTTAAATATGAGTGTCAGGAGGATGGAGCCAGGCTCTTCTCGGTGTCCTATGTAATGATAGGACAAGGGGGCAATGAGTATGAGCTGGAACAGAGGAAGTACCACATCAATGTGAGAAGGAACTTCTTCACCATGAGGGTGCCAGAGCCCTGGCAGGGGCTGCCCAGGGGGGTTGTGGAGTCTCCTTCTCTGGAGATGTTTCAAACCCTCCTGGACATGTTACTGTGTGACTGGATCTAGGGGATCCTGCTGTGGCAGGGACATTGGACTGGATGATCTTTCAGGGTCCCTTCCAATCTCTAATGTTCTGCGATCCTGTGATATTACAGTTAGTCCCAGGAACTCATTACCATAGATCCCCCCCTTCCCCACACAGAGCAGGGTGGTGAAACCTTGAGGTCTTGCTCCTTGTAACTTTTCACCCCCATCATGAAATGCTGAGTTGCAGCTAACAAACTGGGTGAAAGCTGGTTCTTCCTTGGATGGTGCCATCCTTACAGATAACAAGACTTCACTAACTGGTCCTCACACCGTGTCATGACTTTGCTTGTCACTGCTCACTGGGGTTTTGTAGGGTTTGCTTTGCTCAAGAGGAGTTGTTTTCTAGGGCATCTCATCATCCTCCTGCTGGAGGAAGGAATCAGCTCTCAGGAAATGGTCCTGAGGACCCTGTTCAAAGTCCTGCAGTCCCCTCAGTGAGAACCAAGCTGTTGGTTCCAGTGTCTCCTGGTTTTCCAGGGTTAAATTCCCTGGAGAGAAGGAAAGAGGTCCATTCTCCAGAGGCTGGATGCTGGGTGTTTCAGAACCTCAGCCAGGTGGCTCTGAGATGGAGAACCGATGCCATCTTGATCTAGGTGATCCTGCTGTGGTGAGGGGATTGGACTAGATGATCTTTCAAGGTCCCTTCCAGTCCTTAATGTTCTGTGATTCCTTCTATCTATTGCTTACTTTTGCCAAGGTTCTCTTCATACTTCCAGCTGCAGAGTTAACTATTTTCTAGCCGTGTATCAGTGGGATGGTGGTGGGATCCCCCAACATTGGATCAGTGTGTGTAAGGAACAAACCCTCTCTCACTCTCGTGTGTTTGGATAGGGTGAGCAGCAGCAATAAATACAGCTTAATTTCCTTTTTCATCCCAAAGTGGGTTTAATTTATGATTCCCACTAATGATGTGCGTGCAGGTCAGATACTCAAACCAAAGAACGTGCCCTCTGACTGTGCCAGAGCGTGTGTGTGTCAGTCAGGGCTTCTGGATAGAAGGGACTGGCTGTTTTGATTTGGCTCCAGGCAGTGCCAGATGAAAATACTGGTTTGTAATTGAAATGGGAGAGAGAAGTCAGCATTGGTACAACAAGATTATCTAATTACAGCATACCCTGTCATCTTCCCAGCCTCCCAGAACTGCAGGATTCAGGTGGCCTCAGAATCTTCATGCTCCTGCATGTATATGTGGTGTTTAAAGTTGTTGATAAGGGAGTAATAGAGGAAAATAGTTATATTTAAAATTGAACACAGAGCCAGGCTCTGCTCAGTGTCATCTAATGATAGGACAAAGGGCAGTGGGTGTGAGCTGGAACAGAGGGAGGTTCCACATCAATCTGAGAAGGAACTTCTTCACGTGAGGGTGACTGAGCACTGGAAGGGGCTGCCCAGGGGGTTGTGGAGTCTCCTTCTCTGAAGACATTTCAAACCCTCCTGGCCATGTTCCCGTGTGACTGGATCTAAGGGATCCTGCTGTGTCAGGGGGATTGAACTAGATGATCTTTCAAGGTCCCTTCCAATCCCTAATGTTCTGTGAACACACACAGGAAGAAGGAAATGTGGCTCCCACATCTCTCTTTCTAAGTTAAGAAGTGCTGCTCTAATCTCTTCTCCAATGACTTGTGTTTTGTAAGGCAGGTAGAGCAGAAGGGTGAGTGAAGTTCTCCAGGTTGTGCCTGATGGTGATGGAATTGCTTGAGGAGCTGGGGGAGTGGGTGTCTCGTGGCACTTGGTCCAGCTCAGGAAAGGTGTTTTGTTTCAGAAGGGATTTACAGCAGTTCAGAAGCCACAATGACTAACCCAGCTACCCTGATTAACTAGAGAAGAGGAGCCAAGGCAGAAAAATGAACACAGAGACTTCAGCACGTTTCCTCTTGGTTCTCCAGTCATCCCAAGAGGAAGGAGAGCTGCTCGGAGTGTTCATCCTTAATCTGTCACATAATCACTTGCTGGTTCTGTCAAAATATCCTTGTTTAAGAAAGATTCTGATGGACCAGTGTGAATCAATGAGCTCGTTTGGAGAGCACTTACTCAAGGTTGTATCTTTGCTGGGTGTAGAGACGCTGAATTGTTACGGTCATGTAGTTGAAAGGTTTTTGTTTCACTTGGCTGTGGCAGAAGTTTCTGCAGCTTTTTCTTACTCCAATAATTCAGTAGAATGATTCAACAGCTGAACGTGTCAAGTTTGTAAGAAATGGTCTGGAAAAACCTTCTCTAATACATTCAGCTCACTCGTACCTGTGGGTTTCGTGCAGCTGCTGAGGTAGGATGTCCCAGCTGAAGAGGTGTGGAATGAGTTCACCAACCCCACGTGGTTATTAGTTTTGATAACTCAGGTAATCACTGGTGTCGCCGACAGTCACACGGTACCCCGTGTGGACCTGTGTTTTCACATATTTGTGGTCTGCTGGTCTGCAAGGAGTGTCTTTTAGCAGCAGGAGTATCTCAAAGCGGGTTGTCTCATCAGGGCAATTGTTGTCACTAACCCCATTAGTGAAACGATGCTGCTGCTGGAACCAGGCGTGCGTCAGCCTGGCCGTGCGTAACAGATCCCTTCTGGTAAAGCCTGGGGAGGTCTGCACCTGAAACTTGAGAGCTGAGCAGCAGTTTGGGCTCGGTTTTAGGTGCAAAGGAGCAGGGAGCTCCTCCTCAAAGTGCGTTTTCCGAACGATGCTCCTCAATGATGCTGCAGTTCCTGTTGTATGAAAACACAGAGTTGTTCTCCATCACTGTGCCGAGCTCTTTGTTTCCAAGGGTTATGCTGAATGCTTTAAATATTTCAGTGAGCAGTTTGTGGGCTCTCACTGACTTCTGATACTGCCTGACAGAGCTTCGGGGAAACAGCAACACCAGACGGGGAGCTGGGAGAGCTGAGGATAGGAGACAAAACTGGGTTTAGGGTGTCGCCAACGTGTGTTTAACGTAACGAGGATCTCAAGCTGGCTGCGCCTTAACGCATTGCGATGATTTCCTGATTGTCTCACAGACTGCATCATATAGTGACCTGTGTTCCTGCTTCCAGAACCTTCCCTCAGCTAAACCACCGGTTTCTGTGTGGTAATGTGTGTTCTGACTGGTTGTCTGCTGTCTTTCCTACCCCAGCATGAGGCCTGGCTTTAGAGACAAACAGAACCTCTTCCAGGAGAGCGAGGGAGGCACCTGATTGTTCTTCCTGTGTTGTGCTCTCATGTGTGGTCCTCCTGTTTCCCCAGTTCCTCACTTTTAATAGCTGTGCAGTTGCGTTTCGCAGAGAAGTGGAATTTCCTTATCTTGTTTTGGTTTTTCCATCTCGCCTGCGTGGGTGGACTTGCAGAACCAGTGTTCTAGATCTCCCTGCATCGCAACAAGCGCTGTTGCCCAGCGTTGCAGATCTATTACTTTGAGCACTCAGAAAACCCAAGGCCCATTACTGGAAGAAGATGGAAGAGCTGAAGCTCACTAAGGTAAGCCAGCTACTTAGAGCCTGATGTTGAGGCCAAGTGTAAAAAGAGTTTCTCAGATGGGTTTCCCTGTGGTAAAGGTGTTGCAGAAGCAGATTTCTTGTTGCTTTGCTGACAAAAACATAGGAGGTTCCACATCACAGTATCACAGTAATGATAAGGTTGGAAAAGACCTTAAAGATCATCCAGTCCAACCTAAATCCAAATAAACCCAGTAATCCTAACATCTAACATCTAGATCATGCCACTCAGCACCTCATCCAGCCTAACCTTGGACACCTCCAGGGACGGTGACCTAACTACCTCTGTGGGCAGCCCATTCCAAAACTGGATCACTCTTTCAGTGAAAAATCTTTTCCTAATGTCAAGTCTAAGCCTCCTCTGATGGAGCTTAAGACTATGACCTCTTGTCTTGTCTCCAGTGGCCAGGGAGAAAAGACCGACCCCTGCCTGACTACAACCACCTTTCAGATAGTTATAGGCAGCGATAAGGTCGCCCCTGAGCCTCCTCTTCTCCAGGCTGAACAAACCCAGCTCCCTCAGCCTCTCCTCATAGGGCTGATCTTCCAGCCCCTTTGCCATTCCAGTTGCCCTTCTCTGGACTCGTTCCAGCACCTGGACATCCCTCTTAAACTGAGGGGCCCAGAACTGAACACAATGCTCCAGGTGTGGTCTAACCAGTGCGGAATACAGGGGAAGGATAACCTCCCTTGACCTGCTGGCCACACCATTCTTGATGAAGGCCAGGATGCCACTGGGCCTCCTGGCCGCCTGGGCACACTGCTGACTCAATATGAGAAGGAACTTCTTCCCGGTGAGGGTGCCAGAGCACTGGAAGGGGCTGCCCAGGGGGGTTATGGAGTCTTCTCTGGAGATGTTTAGAACCCACCTGGCCACGTTCCTATGCCTTCCTGCTGGGGCAGAGGGATTGAACTGGATGATGTTTGGAGGTCTCTTCCAAACCCTAATGTTCTGTGGTCCTGTGTGATTCTCTGATCCTGCCCCTCCAGCACGTGACAGAATGAGAACAGTGGTCGTACACCCCCTGCATGATGATTACAGGGCATTTCCTTTTTTTACTGGTCCACCACGCGTGACACTGACGGCAGGATTTACCCTCTAGTTACATCAGCAAGGTTGGGAGGTGAAGCAGTGCTTTTCTCCTGAGTGCACCTACCCCAGCACATCAGCACACAAGATGCTTTAAGTATCTCACTGGTTGCTCCTGCTCATTTTGGAAGCAGTTGGTTAAAAACACCCAACCACCCAGAAATCAAGACAACACTGAAGCAAAGCAGAGGTCTACAAAGCGCCACAGTTCTACTGCTACAGGTTGGATCCTGTTGGCACTCTGTAGGCAGTTACCCCACTCCCTTCACCAGTCTGTCCACTGACCAGCTGCTGGTGGAGACAGCTGTTGATGCTGGCAGAACCGAGCTGCTGCGTTTGAGGTGCTGGCTCATAGTTTTTCTGTTCATTTATGACCCCACGTGTTACCGCGCTGACTGCTCCAGCGCAGTCCTGCCACATCTGGGGAGTGGGGAGGGAATAGACATGGCAGACACAAGTGGGATTGTATTGACCAGCAGCCTGTACTCCTTTAACTTTGAGCTGTTTTTCTTTCCAAGAGAACTCCATTAAAGATGAACACAAGACGATGTGTCGCTCTGAGTTCTGTCAGCTCTTTAGTTTCTGTACATCAGCTGCTGATGTTTTCCAAGATGCTGCAGTCAGTTGGGCACTACCTTCGTTCTAGTTCAGTGCACTGTACCCGTTTCATTTCAAACATCAGTTTAAGAGACTCTATAGCAGCTGCAGTCATTGCTCCCTCCAGGGTAGGGTTGATCTGTGCTGCTTCTTTATGTTTTTTGCCCTTTTCAGCCAAGTAAATTCTCATGTTTTGCTGCATTCACCATTGTCTGACTTTTATTAGGGTTTGGAGGATTCACCTCTCAGCTTTGTCTGTTTTGCAGGTTCCTTTCAAGTGGAGTTGTAGCAGGTGAAGCACCTCACTTAGACCCGTGAAAAGCTGAAGCAAGCAAGTAGAGTTAAACCAAGAGAGCCCTTGGGAGTTTGACGCCTGTAACTAGTCCATTGATGGCAACTTTGAGGAAGATTTGATTCTTGTGGTCACAGGGAAGGAAGGTCCAGCCACAGGCATGTAATTAACTGATGCTTAATAAATGATTCCAAAAAGCTGCCTTTATGTGTTTGCTTTTACTTGTGATTGCTCAGTTAGCTTTCAAAACACGAAGCTGTCGCGTGGGTCTAGATGTTCTACTGGTTTGCCACTGGTCTTTGAATTTCAACTTTGAATTCAGACACTGGCCAGAGGGACTGAGTTTTCCAGGAAGAGTTAGGGAGAGGTTCTTCTGCTTCTCAAAGTAACCCCGGTGCAGCGCCGTGGTGCCTCACAGGCTCCTGTTTACACCAGTAAAACCAGTAAGTTTTAGATGGAAAATTCATGGCAGAGGTAGGCAAGAGGTACCGATCAAACGCTTCTTCACTCACACAGCTTGAACACCTTCACCTTGTGACGTTGTTTGCAGAGACACGTAGACTGGGGATGGAAGTAGGATTGTGCTCAGAACTGAAGCCTCACACCGTTACCTCATGCTGCTCCAACAAATTAACTGGTTAACACTTCTGCTAATGCCCTGTGTTCACTTGTTGCCTCCCAGCATGACAACAAAGCGAACGACTGCAGTAAGCTTTCTGCCCAGGAGAAGTCCCTATAACCCAGTGAAAAACCTTTGTCCAAACAGGAGCCACAGGAAGGCTGTGGGAAGGAGGATGGTGTTGCCTTAGGTATGGGGAAAATACTTCCAAAGGCTGTGTGTCCATCACCTGCAGCTCAGAGGGCACTTCAAGCTGATGTGCTGCCGTTTCTCTGGTAACTTAGCAACTGGACCACACCTCCTCCTGCTGCAAGATGCTAAAGAGCCTTTTGAGCACTATCTGGTGTGCTGTGAGGGAACTGCACCAGTGTTAGTTGCCACGGCAGTGCCAGCTCATACGTTTTGTTGGAGTAGCAAGGAGATCCTTCATCTCAGTCAAGTTAATCTTCATTCTCTTCTCCGTGGTCTGTGCAGTAATCCCATTCGTATTGCAGGGGAGGACTGTGTTAATTTCCAATTAATAGCAGAACTGTCTCCAGCAGTGCCTTTTCCCTGGTTCCAAAGTAAGTCATTTTGATTAAACGTAAGCGTTCTCGTCCAGTCCTGGGCGTGCTGGTGTTGCGTTGACATCCTGGAAGAATACTCAAAGATTTGAGTGTGTTTTTCATCTCATTAGCCTTTGCAAATGACTGAAAAGCTTTCCCTACTCCCAGCCTCTCTTCTGTTGTGCAACAAAAGAGCTTTCCTTGAAGCATCTTGGTTTCCAAGCACAAGAAGTCATCTCTGGGCATTGCTGACCGTTCGCCTTACGGTGTGATGAGTGTCCTCTTATGCCAAGTTGAATTGTTTGATGTGTGCTGTCAGTGAACATTTCACGTAGCCAAAACCAAGTGTGGAGCTAGTCTTGTTCCAGAGTTTCTTTGTTAAGGTTGATTTGTTGGGATCTTGGGGTTTGCTAAGGATGTCCACGTCTGCACTGGGTGTCGCAGCCTCGCTTTGGTTTGTTAAGGCTGTTTCCTTTGCTGCCTGTCTTAGAACGATGGTTGCTGGGTTGTAGGAGTATAAAAAAAGTGGGAAAGCCTTTTCAGCTCTCCAGAAGCTTGGGTATTGATTGACTGAAATGGATTATTGGTTTCTTACTGTAGTGACTTCCCAGTTGTTGTCATTGCACCGTGATACCAGCCTGGGCAAGGGGATGCTTTGGTGATCTGTGGCAAAAAAACCACTGCAGAGTGGTGCTGTTGGTGTTGCTGTCCTTTCAGGGGTCCCTTTTTCCTCTGAGCATTAAAAAAACCAAACCCTAGTGTAGTCGGGGCAGCTTGTGACTTGAGTACATCAAGACTTGCTTGGGAGAGTCCAGCCACAATGATGCTGAAGGGAGGGGAGCATCTCCCTGTTGAGGAAAGGCTGAGAGAGCTGCGTCTCTTGAGCTGGGAGAAAGGGAGACTGAGGAGTGACTCCATGAAGATAAATTTGATAAATACAGAAAGGGAGGATGGAGCCAGGCTCTGCTCAGGGGCACCCCATGATAGGACAATGGGCAGCGGGTGTGAGCTGGAGCAGAGGAGGTTCCGCATCAGTATGAGAAGGACCTTCTTCCCAGTGAGAGTGACAGAGCCCTGGAAGGGGCTGCCCAGGGGGGTTGTGGAGTCTCCTTCCCTGGAGACATTTCAAAGCCTCCTAGGTATGTTCCTGTGTGACTGGATCTAGGAGATCCTGCTGTGGCAGAGGATTGGACTGGATGATCTTTCAGGGTCCCTCCCAATCTGTGACGTTCAGTGATTCTGTGAAAGCCAACAGCCTGCCTAAGCCACTCGAAAGCTGCACTTGGAGCTGTGCAGATGCAGTCAATCTGCAGTAACGCTGTGAGAGCTGTATAAAAATGCAAACGTGGTGTTTGTGAACTTGATAACGCTTACGCATCCCCTTCCCCTTGTGTCCTTCCAGGTCTACGAGGGCTAATCAATCTTGGGAACACTTGTTTTATGAACTGTATTGTCCAGGCACTTACCCACACTCCACTGCTGCGAGATTTCTTCCTCTCCGACAGGCACAAATGTGAAATGCAAAGCCCCAGCTCATGTCTGGTCTGTGAAATGTCTACGCTCTTTCAGGAGGTGAGTGCTGTTTGCCACCATAGTGTCACCTATGAGCGTTTCATACCCCAAAAGGGTTGTGTTCAGCTTGCCAATGCAAAGGGAAATGCAACCCGGGTCCCCCCAAGGTGTGTGGCAAAGCAGAGCAGTGGAGATTGAGCCAGACCCTACTCACATACCCAACTGCTGGGAAGGAAACTATTGGCCTCCTAAGTTCTGTTCCCAAGTCGCCCTTGTTTAGGGCAAAGCTGCTACTGGAAATAATTACAGAGCTGCCTGCTCTTCTGAGACTGATCTGCAAGGCTTGAGTCTTAAAGCTGAATGTGTCCTTTAATTAAAGGTGCAAGTTGTGACTGGAAAAATATGTCACAGGCTCTCGGGTGATAATGGGAGTAACGCAATAGTGCGGAGCGTTGTGGTTGAGGCTCTGGATTATGTAGGTCTGAGTAAATACTTCAGACATCTCCATTCAGTGCTTTCGAGCACGGAGAAAGATCTTGGCTCTCATCTCTTAACGTGGAAGCCCACCCGTGGCCAGGAGGATGTAGAAAAGTCAATGTGTTGGTAGTTTGTGCGAGCGACTCTTCTTCCCCTTTCTCACTCAGGTGACTGGGTTTGCAACGGTACCTCTTTCTCCCTAGGTCTGGTCTGAGCTGTGTGAGACAGGCACAGCCCTTGCCCTGTTAAACAGTCTAAGAGCTTCATAAGTTATCTGAATTCCACATCAGGAGCACAAGGGCTGCGGCTAGACATGGTCTTCTACATTGAAGAATCATCTTTAAGACAAACCAACCCAGTTCTGTGTCTTTCCTTTGGTGCTTTTTTGCTAAGAAAAACAACCCAAATCTCCTGACACACACGAAACCACAGTACCTGCTGTCACAGAGCATTTTAGATTGGCTGGAGATGTCTGTGCACAGAGCATGTCTTGTGTTGATGCCATCGCAGAAGTTTGGTCAAACCCTGACCCACCTAAAATCCAGCACAAAGTTGTTTTCTGTAAACTTGCAACTTTTCCTGCTGCTTCCCAGTCACTAGTTGTATTTAATTCTTCTTAGCTATTAGTTTTTTTGATTATTCCTCAGTCAGTCAGGAAAGGAGGTGAAAACAAAAGGCAGCCATATACCAGTAGGAAGCAGCTGCAGGGTTATTGAAACCAGATGTGCCGTTAAATGGGGAAATAGCAGCCTGCCTAGGTAAAAAAAAAGTCAGCCACAGCACAGCAATACCAGTTTCTAGATGCTGTTTGCTTATTTAAACCTGTCTGTTTATCCAAAACAAAAGAAAGAAAGGTGCTATTATAATCTTGATATCTTTTCATCAAGCTGTGGGATAGCCTCCTCCCCTCTGCTCTGCTCACACACATGTGCTTTTAAAAAATCCCTTGGGAAAGGGGAAGCCAGTCTCACGTTACAGACTGAGGGGCTGGAGGAAAGATCAGGACTGCCTGGGTAACAATTGTTATTTCCATGTCTGTGTGTGGAGCCCCGTGGATGGCCTGGGATGCCTTTTGCTAGCCTGTGTAACAAAGGCCAGGAGCCAAAACGGAGCTTCCGTGCAGCGCTCGCATCAGGTGTAGCTTCGCACACAACTTCAGGAGTCTCAGCCTTCATCTTCCCCAGTCAAAATTAACACCAGTGCTTCCAGCAGCTGGTGTTCTGTAGTGTGAGAGAAGAGCCCTGTCTCTGATAACCAGGCTCTGCAGGCAGCGGTGCAGCAGTCTCTGTCCTTGCTTCACGCTGAAACTGTGCAGCTCCGCGCTGTGGGAGGGCGACAAAAAGGGACTCGACTACCTTGAAGTCAAACTAGAGCCTAGTCCTCCACAGGCATAACTGTAGGATCTGAAACAAACCCAATTTAACTTGCCAGCAGTAAATACCAGGTTATGTTTAGAGCTCTGTCAGCACTCATTGAACAGTCGTTTCCCAGTGAGTTCTTACGTCTCTACGTCATAACCCAAATCACTGCATTTTTGGAGCAGGCTCTGGTTATCTCTCTGCCCCAGCTGCACACAGGGCTCATGGTGAAGATTCCTTTGCAGAGATGAGGTCTGAATGAAGGAAAGCAAAGCAGTGGGGATTGCAGCATTATGGTTTAAAAATTCCAATGTAATTGAATTACTGGGGGAGCTCTGGTTCAGGTTCTGGCTTGTTTCTGTGCAGCTTTCCCACCAGGCTTAACTGATGCAGTTTGTCCCAAGGCAGTGACAAACGATCAGGGCAAGGGTTAACTTCATCTCCCCTCCACCCTTCTCTTCTGAAGGTGTGATCTTAGGCAAATGGAATGCCAGGGCATCTGGTGAATGCACCAGTAAGAACTCTCCAGAAGAAGAGGAGACTGTTTGAAACATTAAATAAACTCATTATTTGTAAATAAGCAGGTTCTGCTGTTTGGCTTCTGGAGCACAAAACACTGGTCCCTCTTCCTTTATGTTTAAGATCACTTAGTTACATAGACTGTGTGAGTTCTCTGTGACAAATAGGAAGCTACAAAGCTCTTCCACCTTGAAGTAGGGTGGTGGTGAGTAATGTGGATCAGATGGTTCTCAAAGTGGAGGGGGTAGCTTTTCTTGTGACTGTGCCAAGCATTGATCTCTGTTTGTTTTAAAATATCTTGACTGCATCGATTAACGTTCTCATTTGTGCTGCTTGAAACCTATTTCTCAATAGAATCATGACATGAATTACACTGCATAAAGAGAAGGAATGAAAAGAGGATTTGGGAGTAACAGATAGTGGTGAAACTGGATGGAGGGAAGATAGAACACACAGAGAATCCGTTCATTGAGCCTTTGGGCTGAAAGGGTTTGTGCACTACTTTCTACCTACTGGCATTTGTGTTTCAGTTTTGCTTCACCAATGAAAATTAACTTTCCAGGCAGTCCGCGCCCTCTGGTCGATCCAAACCAGTGGCAGGATGGTAGGACTAGCAGATCTGTGTCTCGATGCGCTCTGATGGGAAGAGCAAGAAAAGCTTGGGGATGTAGCAGGAGGCAGAGATGTAAAGAGCAAAACCTCCTTTATTCCCATCCTTACTCACCCCCACGAGCCCATCCACGTGCTGCATGGAGAGTTGAGGATGGAAAGGAAAGAGCAAGGAGATGATTTCTGGCTTTGATGTCTTAGGATGCTGCGTTGCTGAAGGGGCTTACGCGTGAAAGAAGTTACGACAAAGCTACGAGGGAGAAGAAGTAGTCAAACCTCTTTGTGTAGACAGAGTCCTCGTATCTTGTCGTGGAAAACAGAGCTTGTGCCATCTCAGTCAAATAAGTAGAGAATGAGCAGAGTGTGCACAAGCAACGTGGTGTTTCTGGCCCCTCGAACCACTGCTCTCTGCTGGGAGCCTCCACCCGGTGATCTCTTACTCCAGAAGCCCAACGTGTTACTCACTTCCTTTAGCTGCTCTAAATTCTCAAAACCTTTAAAGCCTTAAATTGAGAGTCAGGAGATTTCAGCTTCTCAGATTGGACCGGAGCCTGGTACAGGATTTACGCCTATAAATTCTCGATTACAAAGCTCCGCGAGCGTTTCCTTCGTGCATGTGCAGAGAGCATGGGATGGATCTGCTGGTTTCTCATAGTTGAGAAATTTCTGGGCATGTTTTTGGCAGGAGGAGGAGAAAGAAGGTCGGATGGGTGTGCTGGTGCTCTTTGTTGGGTTCTTCTTTATTTATTTCTTCCTAAACCTGACTCCTGTCTGTGTCCTTTTGGTAACAATAATGCAAAACACAAAGCCCAGAGCCCTCTAAACCGCCTATAGATTGTTCCTTCTAGAACCCACCAGTGCAGCAGAAGAAACTTCCAGTTACTTGGGTGTGAGAAAGGAGGCTCCAAATCCTGCTTTGGGTGTTTTCTTTCTCCTGGAACAGCATTTAAACATTGAATTACCAGACATTCTTCAAATCACTTCAGCTAGTTCGCTCCGATACTACTGGTTCTGCTGAAAATGAGTTGAAACAACTCATTGCTCTAAATTACCGTTTGGAAGACCTTGTGCAGTCAAAGTGCTCCAAAGGTGACCTGCAAACACATCATTATTTATATTTACCCAGTGCAATGAAGGAAAAGGTTTGTACAGAAGTGATTAAATAAGACTTCACGTGGAGTTTTCCCCCTTTTTGGTGGCTTTGAACAGCTGACAGGCTGCTCTCCCCAGCAACGAGGAGCTGACAGCGATGGGATGGATGTTTTATACGTTCCAGTGAAACTGCTGTTGAACAGATTGAGATTCTTTGGTTTCATTTGAGATTTATTAGAATATTGAAGCTTTTCCCCACCCCCTTGCATCTTCAGCTGCTTCCTTGCTAGTTTCTGTGTGATAATAACTAATAATTTGATAAAGCTTCCTGTTAGAGCCTTGTAATCCTAATGAAGCACGAGAGAATGTAGAAATCTCCTGGCAGGTCCCGGTGTCTGCAGTGGAGTCATTACGGAGAGTGCTGTTGGTTCAAATGACCGGAGAGCTCTGGGACTAATTGTAAGGAGTGACAGAACGGGGAAGTTTTATGGCTGCAGTTCCCTGAATTATGTTGAGCAGCAGCTGCATCAGCAGATTTCAATTACCATGCTGCTGCTCCAGTCCCTCGGCATCATTCTTGTTGGCATCAGGGTTAACTATTGATCCTTTTATTTATAGAAGCGCTTGGTGCTGGTTGGCTGCAGAGGTATGTCTTGTGGTTTGGAAGAAAGCAGCCTTCGCAAGAAATACACTAAAACCAGTTAGAAAACCCTACAAATACCATCTGCTCCTTGTGCTGCCTTGTACCCACCCGTGTCTTACGATGCAGTGGGTTTCATCTAGGCGGGTTGGCAGCGCTTGCGCTGATAGAAAATGCTCAGAGACTGGGCAGGGAGAAGCTATGGGCTGGGGAAGGCAGCCTGCTCTTGCAATGAGACTGAGAAATGAAACGCTGCTGGGGTTTTACATCTTATCTTTGTTGTTCCCTGTGTTGGCTGCTTGCTGGCCTCTGCTTGGGAAGAGTCACCGGAAGAGAAACCACCGTCGGTTCAGTGGGATCTTGGCAAAACGTGGTGCTGCAGACAGCCTGTACTGGCAGATCCCTTCTGCAGAGGTTAGGGAAGGCAAAATGGCTCAAGATTATCAAGTCTTAAAAGTAAAGCTCCATGAAATACAACCTGAAGGCCAAGTGAAGAAACCCTTCTGGGTCGTTGTTGGCTCCCTGTAGAGACACAACAAGCAGCTCTTGCTTGCCTTTGCAAACTGGTGTCACAGTGCAGGGGTCCTCAGGCAGATAGACACAGTCACAAGGGACTCTCAGCCTGAGTTTCAGATGCTGGATGCCAGGACTGGCCGCAGCAGAAGTGAGGGACTAGGAAGATCCAAAGCAGAGCAGATGCATCAGTAACACCTGAATAGAAGTGGAGAAGCTGAAGGAGAGAGCTGAACCTTGCCCCAGGCTGATGCAGACCCATAGCATGGGGGTGTTACGGTTTGGTTTTAAGCAGGACACCTGGCTGCTTTCTATTATTAATAATTAAAACCTCCCCAATTTCTGTTGGCAGTTGTCTGTGCTCCTCTTCTGTGCTGCTTTACCTCCCCAGCT
This sequence comes from Rhinopomastus cyanomelas, assembly GCA_013400115.1. NCBI lineage: Eukaryota > Metazoa > Chordata > Aves > Bucerotiformes > Rhinopomastidae > Rhinopomastus > Rhinopomastus cyanomelas. The sequence goes on along the minus strand of VXBP01003075.1, from coordinate 12,054 downwards.
GTGTGTCACCGCTCAGCAGCGGTGGCTCACGTCGCGGATTTGCTGACTGAATACTTTTGTCTGCGCTCTCTAATACGCCGCTGGCACAATGACCTGGGGCAGTTTCAGTCCCTGCTGGAGCCAGCTCATCAGATTCTGACTGAAGCAGATTAAGAAGCCGATGCGGAAGCTGGTCCAGGAGCAGATCTCAGAGCAGTGAGATGCTGCAGGAGCAGTTACAACAGGCAGCTGACTTTGGGGATAGGTGAATGAAGCGATACCTCCAGCTCTGCAGACAGCTGTGCTGAATAAAGTTGTTCCTCAGTCTCACAGAGAAAAGCCAATGCTGGCCTAAATGTTCCTGTAGGATAGGTCTGTGCACAGCTATGGGATGTAGAGATGCACCTACCGTGGCTTGGTTCAGGGGGGCTGGCTGACAGCCCCCCTGAACATCTGTCCTGATTTTGGGGGGCATGGAATTTGCGATCAAAAGTGCTGATCTCTTGCAAACGTGGGAATTCTTTTCCTCACAGGCTGTTTTAATAAAAGCCAGCGGTACCAGTAGGGAATTTTTTGAGTGCTGCTTGTTCCCCTCCTCCAATGGACTTGATTTTTAATTTCACACTAATCCATTACAAAAGGAAAGAATTTCAAGGGTGAGAACTGAGGTGCTGCGTTCAGAGATCGCGTTCCATGCTCCGTGATAAAACACCGTGTCTCAGCTTTATTATTGAGGCCATCAGAATGAAATGGTTTAAATTTCTCTGACTAATCACACTCATTAAAGTGTTTTTTTAAATAATTCAATGCGCTGGGGCTGTGTAACTTGTTAACAGTCATGTCCTTTTCTTTGCTTTGAGCAGTTTTACTCTGGGCACCGATCTCCTCACATTCCATATAGGTTATTGCACCTGGTATGGACTCACGCACGGCATTTAGCAGGGTACGAGCAACAAGATGCACACGAGTTCCTCATTGCTGCATTAGATGTGCTACACAGACACTGCAAAGGTAAGGGGGCTACCGAGGCGTCGCTCAACAAGGAGTGTTGGATCAGAACGGAGCTAGAACAAGTGTAGGATCTTCCAGTCCTGTGCAAACGCCTTTCAAAATGCTTGGTGGACTGGATCTAGGTGATCCTGCTGTGGCAGGAGGGATTGGACTAGGTGATCATTCAAGGTCCCTTCCAATCCCTCATGTTCTGTGAAAATAAACAGATAAACAAACCATTCCCAGTGTTAAAAGCTGCCCAGAGTTAGGAGCAGACAAGCTGCTACGTTGATTTGAATCACCATCACCATCGTGTTCTTCTCTTGCCGGTTGTGAGTCACTATCTTTTTCTTTTAAATTGCCATTTTAATTCTATTTATACTTGAGGTAGTTAGAGCTCTTACTCAGCGTGTCATGGGACCGATGAAAATAACATAGGGGAGGCTGTGGCTGTTCTGCTTAAATATTACTCTGCTGCATTTATGATGCCAAATTGCCTTTCGGAATGCGAGTGAGAAGTAGTGTTTGGGTTTGGTATCTTTTACTGCTCTGTATAGAAGAAATAACATCACTCTACAATAGAGTTAAAAAACTCCGTGGCTTTTAGAGATGAATTATCTCGGGCTTGATTTGCTGCCATCGTCTGCATTCATGTATTTCTTGTTAGTGAACGAAATCTGAACAGAAACTTTCCCATTGTCCTGTGGTCCCTTCTAACCCAGACTGACTCTATGACTTGGTCTGGGTGATCCTGCTGTGGCAGGGGGATTGGACTGGATGATCTCTCGAGGTCCCTTCCAATCCCTAATGATTCTATGATTCAATCTGCCAACGTTTGATCTAGGTTGAGTCAAACACGACGATTTTTACTGTTAAGGAGAAAATAGTAGGGTTGGCACCAACAAACCGAACAAAAATGCCTTCGTCACTAAAAGTAAGCTTTAAAGCTCTCAGCTCTCCTCTAGTGCTCTTAGAGAAGGCTCTTAGAGGTTGGGTTTGGGGTTTATCAAGAGGACTATCAAAGGAAAAGCTGCCGCTGCTGCTGCTCTGAAACGTTTTGAAGTCTTGCTTTTATCTTCAAGATAGTCTTAGAGGGTAGCAGGTGTGCTCGTTCAGATTCATAATAGGTGTCCTCCAAAGGAGTCTTCTCCAAAAAGAGTACTTCTGAGGACAGGAGTGCGCAGGGCAGTTCCCTGTGGGATGATTAGGATCTGTCGTGTGACAGTCACTAACTGAACTTCACTGAGCCCAGTGAAACCAGTGCTGAGGTACTGTAAGGAATCCAGTCTGGCCAAACACTGACCTCTCACTTCTTAGCAAACCCAACCACAAATATCTTGTGGCTCCTGCACATATTCTGAGCCACTGAGCTAACAAAGCTGGAAGCTTTTTCATCATCTTTGAAGTCAAATGGTGTTTGTCCTTCTTCTCTGCTTCCCTCCTTCATGAAGGAGAAGTATTTTCTTCTCAGACGTAGAGAGAAGTCTGTGGTAATAGAAGTCCCTGCAGTCTTCAGACTGAGAAACAATCTGAAAAAACACCCTGGTTTTTTACCTAAACTGTGGTTTGGCTGTAAGTGAAGATCCTAACTGATGTTTCTTCAGCAGGTTGTCTAGTGATAGGACGAGGGGCAATGGGTGTGAGCTGGAACATAGAAGGTTCCACATCAATATGAGAAGGGCCTTCTTCCCAGTGAGGGTGACAGAGCACTGGAAGGGGCTGCCCTGGGGCGTTGTGGAGTCTCCTTCTCTGGAGGAGTTTAAAACCCACCCGGCCATGTTCCTGTGTGACTGGATCTAGGTGATCCTGCTGTGGCAGGGGGATTGGACTAGATGATCTTTTGAGGTCCCTAATGATTCTCTGATAGGTACCAGCAAAAGCTTCCTAATTATTCTGATTATATTTGGCCTCTCCAGCCTGAATGACAACAAACAGAGGAAAGCTCAGCCAAAACTATGTGTTGATCAGTCTTTGCAAAGACCAGAAGCATGTCTGTGAGTTCTTTTGCTGCTGCTCAGATACCTCAGACGCATTGCAAACATGGACTTCTGAACCACTATCACCTTCCACAGTGGTTTCAGCCAGCTTGGATTAAATTTTGGGGGGTTTTGCTGCTTCAGCACTGAGCTTTTCCCAGTTGTGGCAGAGGTGCTGTTTACACATCAATGCCAGGACTGCCAAGCAGTTGTTGAATGGGTATCACCGCGTCTGAGCTGCTAGTCCAGACATAACTCCTCTGTTACGGTGCTGCTAGTGGGGAGGCATTAGCATAGGCCCCCGACATCTGCTCGCCGAGGTTTTAGATTTCACTTTCAGGAGCAATGGGCTCATATTAAACCACAGTAAATAATCTCTACCACATCAAGGTGATTTAAAAGACGCGGTCGAGCCGTTGTGTGGGAACCAGACCAGTTCATCTCAACAAGAATTTCGAGTAGAGTCACGATAGACCGCTTTTGGAATTAACTAGTTGGCTCTGGAATGAGAAATTTTTCCTACTTACAGGAGCACACGTGAGGAGCAGGGATGTAAAAATATTACTGCTAATAATGAGAGCATGTCCTACAGCTGCAGGAAGCAAAGACAGCTTCCCCTGCCAGTATGAAAGATTTATTTTGCTGACTCAAAAAAGCTTTTAAAGTTTCCAGTCAATAGCAGTCAGGTTCTACAATTAACACACGGCGAAGGAAGAGAAATCCACGGGGAACATCCTCTTCAGAAGTTCTGGCTTTTGGATGCAATTCATGGTCGTCAAGGTTTCAGGCATCAGTATCAATGGGAGACCTGCAAAGAACTGTATAAGTGCCCAGTGATACTGGTTTCTCTGACACTGGTCATTTATCTCTCTTCCGTTCCGTATCCTCAGCTTTCTAGGAAGGGTTCGAGCGCAAGTCGTTCATGCTTATGTGAAGAGGGGGTGTGGAGCCAGGCTCTGCTCAGTGGCATCTCATCACAGGACAAGGGGCAGCAGGTGTGAGCTGCAGCAGAGGAGGTTCCACATCAGTATGAGAAGGACCTTCTTCCCAGTGAGGAAGAGCCATGGGGTGTTGTGGAGTCTCCTTCTTTGGAGTCATTTAAAACCTGCCTGGTCCTGTGTGACTGGATCTAGGGGATCCTGCTATGGCAGGGGGGTGGGACTGGACAATCTTTTGAGGTCATAGAATCATTAGGGATTGGAAGGGACCTCGAGAGATCATCCAGTCCAATCCCCCTGCCACAGCAGGATCCCCTGAGGAGCTGCTGGTTTCCATAGAAGGAGTTGCCACCAGCTGAAAAACCCCCTGAAATGTATGAGACTGAAACCTACTTTGTAAGACAGAAATATTGAAGGAAACCTTAGCTCGAGCACAACAACCTAGCAGCTTCTAGTTCTCAGCTGCACAATATACCTCCTCTCAGCATCTGCTGCATGTTGACAAGTGTGAGTAGGTGGTTATCTTACTTCTTTTTTTTCCCTCCCCCCCTCCTCTCCAACCAAATGTCGTGGGAAATAATGTTGAGTGGGTAATGCCCTTCTGTTCTGCTGCGAACGAGCTCGCAGGAGATGCTTTTGAGACCCTCTCGTCACTGCTCCTAATGTGACTTGTGGAACTGAAAAGAGAGTTGAGGATGCGGGCTCTCCGTAGGTGGAAGTGGCTCTCTTAGAGGGGCTGGAGCACCTTTGCTGTGAGGACAGGCTGAGGGAGCTGGGGTTGTTCAGCCTAGGGAAGAGAAGACTCTGGGAGGAGGCTCTTAGAGCTGCCTTTCAGTACCTGAAGGGAACCTACAAGAAGGCTGGAGAGAGACTTTTCCCAAGGGGATCTAGCAAGAGGACAGGGGGAGATGGTTTGAAACTGAAGGAGAGGAGGTTCAGACTAGATCTTAGGAAGAAGTTCTTCAGTGCAAGGGTGGGGAGACTCTGGAACCGATTGCCCAGAGAAGCTGTGGCTGCTCCCTTCTTGGACATGTTCATGGCCAGGTTGGATGAGACCTTGAGCACCCAAGTCTGGTTGCGAGGCATCGCTGCCCCTGGCAGGGGGTTGGAGTAGATGATCCCTGAGGTCCTTCCCAACCTGAGCCAGTCTGTAATTCTGTGGTAATGGAGACCTTGTAAAGATGTAGACAAGTCCATGGGCCCAGATGGGACACACCTGCACGTGCTAAGGGGTCGGTGCTGGGACCAGTCCTGTTCAATCTATTCACTGGTGGCTTGGATGAGGGATTAGGGTGCTCTGTCAGCATGTTTGCTGATGGCACAAAGCTGGGTGGTGTCGCTGTGTGTTCCTGTGCGACCTGGTCTGGGCAATCCAGCTGTGTCAGGGGGATTGGACTAGATGATCTTTCGAGGTCACAGCAGGATCACCTAGATCTAGTCACACAGGAGCATTGCCAGGTGGGTTTCAAATGTCTCCAGAGAAGGAGACTCCACAACCCCCCTGGGCAGCCCCTTCCAGTGCTCTGTCACCCTCTCTGGGAAGAAGGTCCTTCTCACACTCATGTGGAACCTCCTGTGTTCCAGCTTGCACCCACCATCCCTTGTCCTATCATTAGATGCCCCTGAGCAGAGCCTGGCTCCATCCTCCTGACACACCCACCCTTTCCATATTGACCAACACTCATGGGGTCACCCCCTCAGTCTCCTTTTCTCTAAGCTCAAGAGCCCCAGCTCCCTCAGCCTTCCCTCATCAGGGAGATGCTCCCCTCCCTCCATCATCGTTGTGTTGCCTCTAGTTCACCTGAGGGGATGGAAGGAAGGAGCGTGCTTCAAAGCCCAGGTCCCTGCCAAGAAATGTTTTGGTTATTTAATGCTCTGGCTAGTCAAGGAAGAGCTGAATTGGCCTAATCTCAGCACTCAAATCATAAAAATGAATTATCATGCTCCGGAGACCGGCAGTGACCGTTGATAATGGCTGAGAGATGGGCACACGCGTTCGTGGGGTCCCTCGGGAAGCGCTGGGATTGCTGCAGCTCTGAGGAAGCCGGAGGAAGACAAGCACTTATCTTCCCACTTGAGATAAGGACATCTCTCATTTTCTCGCTGGTGAAAACTCAAATTGGAAAGAACACGGACGGGATGCAGGCTGCAGGCTCGGAGGCCAACAGGGCTTAGCTGACCTCCTCCCCTCACTCTGCAGGTTGACTGGGATAGCATCAAACTCAACATCTGCTGAGGATTCTCCTCTCTGTTCCTTTAGGAAAATAGTGTCCTAGCAAATACTCTGAAGTGCTGAGCGCTGGCCATGTGTTCAGGTACAAACACCTGATGATGTTAAACACTTTAAATGCTGGTTTTTCTGAACCACCTTGGCAACTCCATTGTCTTAGGAACTGATCTTTCTACCAGCCAGTGCAAAGCAGATCTCTCCAAAGGGTGATATGTCCATAAATCTGTGAAGGGTGGGTGTCAGGAGGATGGAGCCAGGCTCGTCTCAGTGTCATCTAGTGATAGGATGAGGTGCAGTGGTTGTGAGCTGGAACAGAGGAGGTTCCACATCAATATGAGAAGGAACTTCTTCCCAGTGAGGGTGACGGAGCACTGGAACAGGCTGCCCAGGGGGTTGTGGAGTCTCCTTCACTGGACATGTTTAAGACCTGCCTGGATGTGTTCCTGTTGCAGGGGGATTGGACTAGATGATCTTTTGAGGTCCCTTCCAGTCCCTAATGATTCTGTGATAGGGCTCTACCCTGACACAGGAGTTGACTAAGAGCCGATACGAGTTACAGCTGCACCTCCACGGAAGTTAGTGATGTTAAATCACCTCCTGGTTATCTTCTGGATGTTTCTAGCTGTCTTCTCATCTCCCTGTTTCAGAGCAGAACGTTTTCAGGGTTCTGTATTTGCTGTGGGATCTTGCTTGTGTTTCTAAGCTTGTGTTACCAAGAGTTGCTAGCGACCCAGTCCAAGACAAACCACCCTTCCCTCGGAGGGTTTTCTGAGCCCGTGTTTGCATTCCTCCAGGTGATGATAACGGGAAGAAGGCCAACAACCCCAACCACTGTAACTGCATCATAGACCAAATCTTCACGGGCGGACTGCAGTCTGATGTTACCTGTCAAGTCTGCCAGTAAGTACATTTTCACCCCATTTTTCCTCTCTGGTTTGAATCTGTCCCCCTTCTGTTGCAACAGCCTTCGGAATCTTTTGCTTCCCTGGGCACCAATAAAATACCAGCAGAAACCCAGCAAGACAAGAGCTGTTTAAACACAGCATCAGCCACATGCAGCCAGTTGCCAGTTAACTGTCTCACATTAAGAGATAACACAACCGCTGCCTGGAAGGTGCCACAGGCCTGTGGGTCATAAACATTTTACTGCTCTGTAAGAGGCTATTTTCCCAGTTCTTGAGAACAAGACTTCCAAGATCTCTTAGGATGCAGTTGCCACTACATTTGCAAAAGACACGGGGTATCCAGCCACATTTTCCTTCAGTTAGGAACCTCGTGTCTCCTCAGGAAAGGACTTGAGGAGGCTGATAGTGAACGTAGCCTCTGCTATCAGCAAGTGAGTGTTTGACAAGAGTGAGGAACGTTGTTTTCCTCGTTTCACTCTGTGAGCTGGAGCAAGCTGGCTTCTCCTTCGAGACGTTGGTGTTGCCATAGCGCAGGAGTCAGAGTTCTTGTTGGTTTGTTCTCTCTAACCATGCACCCAGTGACCTGCAGATGGGCTGTTGTGCTGGGCTCCTTTGAATCCGCTTTTATTCTCAGCCTCCTGGGGAGGTTTTCAGAAAGTTTCTTACCATAAGGAAAACAGCCCGGCGGAGCCGCAGAGTTCTTAGAGAAGAGTGTTAGCGCCCGTGAAACTTGTAACCAAAGTTCTTCTTTGAAAGTGGGCGACTCACACTGGCAAAAAGGCAGAGGCTGGAGGCTGCAGAGCGAAAGACACTAGTCTTGGAGGAGGAGAGCTCTCAAAACAGCAGCAGAAACTAGCTGAAGCAGGGAAAAAACTTCCAAGCTGGGAGCTGAGACCCCTGGAGCTCCCTTAAAACAGCAAATGCTGGGGGAAGAAAAGATTTGAGACCATGCAAGTTAATATTTTGAGAAGCTTTTTCCATAGTCAGGCTGTTGGCTTGTCTTCAGCTGCCTCATGGAGAAACCTGATCGAGAACATAGGCTGCTGCTTGATGCAGTTCTTCTTCAGCCTCTCAAACTCCAGCTGCTGGAGAAGATGCTGAGATGAACTGCCAAGCTGAATTCAGAGAAGGATTGAGCTCTCTGTTGAAGTAGCCTTGACCAGAGAACCAGCCTCCTAAACCAGTTGGGCTTCACATAGGTGTTAGCTGGTTCACGCTGGTCAGTAGTGTGACTGGCACCTCTGAGTAGCCCTGCTTGTGCACTTGGAGTCACAGGGCTCCAGCGAGCAGGAGAACCTACCAAATGCATCTCTCCTGAGAAGCAGGACTTGAGTTGTGAGGAGACGCTCCGGAGCCGCTGGGTTTTGTCATCTTTGGGTGCCCTCTAGGGGTGATGTAGGTCCCATGGCTCCTAGACGTGTCCGAGATGCACCCCGAAGTGAGAGGGGCTGCTTGTTTTCCTTCCCCTGAACAAGTGCTAAACTCCTTTCTCTTTCACAGTGGCGTTTCCACAACGATAGACCCGTTTTGGGACATCAGTTTGGATCTGCCAGGCTCCTCTACCCCGTTCTGGCCGCTGAGTCCAGGGAGTGATGGCAGTGTCGTTAATGGGGAAAGCCATGTATCAGGCACCACCACGCTCACAGACTGCTTGCGAAGGTAGGAATGAGGCAAACACCACCCGGGGTGGGGCAAGAAGAACTGGGCTTCCTTCTGGTCTCCAGACAGCACTGAGCAACGAAGGAGCGAGTCCTGCTTTGGCGCGGTCCCCAAAGAGCATTTCTGTGCCTGTTTGCGTGTTGCACGTAGGAGAGAAGGCAGAGAGGACTCTGAGCTACGCTAACAACAAGCGACCAAAACTGGTTGCCATGAAGAAAACACATTTGCCATCAGCTGCTGCCAAGCAACGTGGGTTTAACTGATCAGAACCACCTAGTGTCTGTCTCCGTGTTGCCGTTGTGTCGCCTGAGCGAGCACTCGGAGCTCACAGCGCAGCTACTCGTTCTGTTTGCCTCATTTACAACCCCTCGTAGATTTTGCTCTAAGCAGAGCTGACCCTCAGCTCCTGGCAGCTTGGTTGTGGGGCTGGCACTAAGGGTGAAAGCTTCCAAAAGGTGAAGGTCATTCTGGGCAGGAGACCTGAAACAGGTAACAGGGGAGAATCTTACAGCTTCAACAATTGATTTGGGGTTTTTTAACAGACTGAGAATGGTTCTCTGGTGGCTACTGCAGATATTTGTCAGAAATGTTTGCCTGAGGAAGAGGCTACCTGTAGTCTTGGGCAAAGTTAATCCTCTTGAAGTAAAAACCCATCAATTTGGACATCTGGTTGCCAAGCTGCTTGGTACTTCCAATATAACAGGTTTAAGAAACAAGGGAATTAGTACCAATCATAACCTGTTGATGCAGGAATGATCCAAGAGGCAAAAAGGGGAATTTTCTTTGGTGTGTGGATTAGTAGGATCAGAGAGAGATGATGAGAGGAAAGCAAAAACATCCAGGTTCCAAGACACTCTCATTCTGGAATGAAGTTGACCTCAGACAGGTAAAAAGACAATGAGTCTAGATTTTAACCCAAAAGACATCAAGAGCAGAGTGTAGGACTGAGCCGTGGAAAGTAATGTCATGTCAGCCGGTGTGCTGGAGCAACGTGAAGATGGCTGGAAGAAGGAAGGATTGAGCATGAATATAGCAACCTAGAAAGATGATTCATTTGCCCTGTGGCTATCTACACTTGGAGGACAAGAGGCAAAGTCCATCCTCATCTCCTTTCCTGAAGCTTCTGAAGACACGAGGTACTGCGGTGTAGCGTGTTGTGAGGACACAGAGGCAGTGCATTCTCTCTAAGCAGCTCCCTGTTCGGCCGTGGTCTCTCCCTGGAGCCCCCTTGAGCAGTTCTGTCTGCAAATTTTGAGAGAGATTTGTCTTGTTGTCAACACTTGGGGTTTTCTTGGAAGATGCCTGTGTTTTGAAAAAGGACTTTGTGTTTACAGCCCTTCCCAGCTCAGAGCTTTGATCGTAGCCCTGGAGGAGTCCTGCGGACGAGCGCAGAAGCCGTGTCATCTCACTTCATAGCTTCCATATCACTGCCTTTCACTTTGAAGACAGAAGATCTTTGCTTCCTGAATGGAAATGAACTGCCCTGTTGTAGATGAACTCATACTTAGCCCCTCTCTCAGGCACTGACGCACTTCAGTGCAGCGTCCCCAAGCTGAGCAGTGATGAGTGTCAGGTTTGGATGTCTGAAGCACTTTACGTTACTCTAGGTGTTGGGTTTGTTCCAAAGTGGCACTTAAAAGCCTTGAACTCTGTCTCCTGTGGTGCCAGTGACCCGCAAGTAAGGGAAGTGTTTTCAGCGTGTGTGGAAAATCGTCTGATGGCTTCGTGCCTCTCTTTGCTTTTTAATATTTTTCTCAGGTTTACAAGGCCAGAACATCTAGGAAGCAGTGCCAAAATCAAATGTAGTGGTTGCCATAGCTACCAGGAATCTACCAAACAACTCACTATGAAGAAGTTACCCATTGTGGCCTGTTTTCATCTCAAAGTAAGTTCACGTGGAGCAGAGGACATGGGCTCCTCTTGAGGAGGATGAGCTAAATTCCTGGGCGTGTCTTCTGCCTCTCACTGGCCCAGCAGTTCTATAAATTAACATAAAGAAGAGTGGTGGCCAGCTGGCTTTTCTGTTAAGATAATACTGCAGTCAGGAGGATGGAGCCAGGCTCTGCTCAGTGTCATCTAATGATAGGACAAGGGGCAGTGGGTGTATGTTGGAAAAGAGGAGGTGACCCCGTGGATGTTGAGGAGGGCCACAAGGATGATCAGAGGGCTGGAGCACCTCTCCTGTGAGGCCAGGCTGAGAGAGTTGGGGCTGTTCAGTCTGGAAAAGAGGAGGCTCCCAGGTGACCTTATAGTGGCCTTCCAGTATCTGAAGGGGGCTACAAAAAGGCTGGGGAGGGACTATTTAGGATGTCAGGTAGGGACAGGACTAGGGGGAATGGAGCAGAGCTGGGGATGGGTAGATTTAGAGTGGATGTGAGGAGGAAGTTCTTCACCGTGAGAGTGATGAGAGCCTGGAATGGGTTGCCCAGGGAGGTGGTTGAGGCNGGGATCCTGTGGTGGCAGAGGGATTGGACTGGATGATCTTTGAGTTCCCTTCCAATCCCTAATGTTCTGTGATTCTGCTCCTTGGTCAAGGTGACATGAGTGTGCTCAACCCCTTTCCTACCCTCAGTTGTCTTCTCTTATCCAGAGTGACTGAAGGTTTTGTTTAGAAGGACTAATTACTTGTCCTAAGTGATCACATTGTCCTGTCCCTGCAAAATGCAAATTTCATTTCATCTGTTAGAGGCAGAAAAAGAAGCACAAACGCCAAGAACTGCAGAAATCTCAGCTTTTCACACCCAGCTCTGTTGCTAGGGATTTGTTATGGTACCACAATTGGAAAATAATTAACTTGAAGTGTAAATAGAGGAGAATGTCTGAGAAATGAGGAGAGAAGCTGCCTTTAAATAGAAACTCATTCATCTCTTTCTGGTAGTTGGTCCTGTTTCCATTTCATGTTCAGTCGAGAAGATGAGGAGAGGCTGGTGGGTAACGCAGGCTCCTTTTGGTGGGGGGATGAGGCTTTTTTATCCCCACACTCCATTTTTGCCTTAATTTGAAGCAGTTTTCCTGTGTAGGCTTGACTCTTGTCGCTTCAGATGGTCGGATGGGTGGGTTAATGGTGTCCAGCCTCTCGTTGTCACTGGTTTTGTGAGTCCGTGGAGGCAGCAGCTGCTTACTTGAGCAGTGCAGAGCACAAAATAACACTGCTTTGGGTGTCACAGAATCACAGGACACAGTTCTCAGGTGGAAAGAGACTTGGGGGTACCAGTGGACAGCAAACTTAACATGAGTCAGCAGTGTGCCCAGGCGGCCAAGAGGGCCACTGGCATCCTGGCCTTCATCAAGAATGGTGTGGCCAGCAGGTCAAGGGAGGTTATCCTTCCCCTGTACTGGGCACTGGTTAGACCACACCTGGAGCATTGTGTCCAGTT
>VXBP01003074.1:0-38583 GCA_013400115.1 Rhinopomastus cyanomelas | reverse complement strand
ATTTTTCTCAGCCCAGCTCTCCAGCCTGTCCAGATCTCGCTGAATGGCAGCACAGTCTGCAGGGGTGTCGGCAACAACACCCAGCTTTGTGTCTTTGGCAAACTTGCTGACAGTGCATGCCAATCCCTCAACCAAGTCATCAATGACTAGATTGAACAGGACTGGTCCCAGCACCGACCCCTCGGGCACTCCACTAGATACAGGCCTCCAACAAAACTCTGTCCCATTGACCACTACTCTCTGACTTCTACCCTCTAGCCAGTTTACAATCCACCTTACTAACCACACAACTGAGAAGGTAAAACCGAAACTGGAAACCAACATCTGTACAAATGCTTGTAAGTTCCTTCTGAGAGCAGAGAGAGGCTGGAGAGCCTTAGTACTCAGTGCATCAAACTTCTTATTCACCTGAGCACCAAGCAATAGGAGAGCCTAGGAGACAGAACACTGGGCTAGAGGGACTTTTACCCTGACTCACCTCATGCAACCAGGGAAAATCCTGCGCAAGAGCATTCCAGGGGTGAGACAGCAGCATTTCAGGCTCTCACAATGCACAGGAACTGCATTCCTCTCTGCAGCAGCAGACTCATGTCCACAGAAAAGGCTGCACGCCAGCACACAACACCTCCATACCGAATTAATCTTGGTTGCTGCAACCCCGGTGTTCCTCTCAACCTATTAATCTGATTTAGCAGTTGCAATGATACAGGCAGGAATTTTTGCTCAGGCCACAGGGAAACTTAACCATGCCATACCACCTCTTCCCCAAATGCCCTGTGGCCTTGCCCTTAGAGAAACACCAACTAGCACCTGTGGTTTCACTTTCGGCCGCATGACAAGAGAGTCATGGAACTGAACGCAGCAGATGTCTCCTATTACTTGGCCCACGTTATGTCATCAAGGAGATCAACATCACCCCACCCACCTGGGGTTTGGGCTAGGCCATGACATTGTACCTTCTAGGCAATAGTATGAGGTAGCATCGTAACACAGTTGGATACTGCTGTGATAAACTTCACAAGAGATCACTGGGCAAAAATCAAAAGAAAATTTGAAGAGTTTTAATCTTTTGCAAGTGTTTTCAGACTGGAAGATTCTGGAAGTCTGGCTTGAATTAAATCCAATGACCCATGTCCTGTTCACAGCACTATAGCAACCAAGTTCATGTCCAGGATCTGTGACACCTGGCAAGGACTTAAACTGAAATGAATACACAATAAGCTATCATAATTAAACTGTGCCTAGAAGACCTCACATCATGCATCTTCCACTGCATCAAAGAGAAGAGGCATCTGTGTGACGGCTGTGTACTCAGCTGGTAACAGCCTGGACAGAAAGAGGGAAAAAAATCAACAGCTGAAAATCTCTAGGTTTACAGCCACACTGTCACACCATGCATTGCTTATATTCTGTTCCAAAAAGAATCACAGAATCACTAGGGATTGGAAGGGACCTCAAAAGATCATCCAGTCCAATTCCCCTGCCACAGCAGTATCACTAGATCAAGTCACACAGCAACACATTAGTTTCATCCTCATACCCTCAAGTGCAGCTATTACATCATTCACTTTTATTGCAGGGTTTTGGACACTTCTCTGACTGTCTAAAATCATGAAATCTGATAGGAAAATCCTTCAAATTACTAGTGGATCCTGATTTTGGTGGCAATAATGAGTGGCAATTAGCCTGTTTCAGTGGAGGGAGGGGAGGGTCCAAAATAATGCTTAGCAAATCCTCAGTGTTCATTGCTGCATCAATTCAAGGCCTAATTAATGGTCACTATAATAATCAAATTGACTTGCTATAGATTGTCATTACGTACCCCTCTCAGTAAATGCCTTAAATAAACACAGAGGTGAAGGAAGGAATCATTCCTAACCCTACTAGCTCATTACTGATAATAACATTACCAATTATAAGTCAGGGATGGTTCAAGAGCAGCAGTAGTCCTCAGTTTTTCTGTTTAGGAGGCCCTTAGGAAACAGTGAAAACAAATACTACTGTTTTAAGAAGTATTAATAAGTTTGCAGAATATTACATGAAGACATAAACAGCCTTTGAATAATCAATAAGTGTAGGTTTGATCTGAAAAGTAGTGACATGTCAATAAATTGTTCCCACTCAGTTAGTTTTCTGCATGTACTCGCATTAAGTCCTGATGATATCACTGTCAAAAAATCACTGCTAACCAGTTTTATTTAAAGTACTGCTAAGAAACCAAAATACTGGCAGAGGCAGTTCCAAACTGTCGTGCTCTTGAAATTGTGAGGTTAGTGAAGATCTGAGACTGCAGTTCAAGCATGTATTAATTATTCTTTACTGGTTTCAGTGAATTCCAGATAATGATAAGCTTTGCTGTTCAAATTTTTTCCTTTTTACAGTTTAAAAGCACCATCAGAGCAAGACCTCCGTTTGGGATGTGAAAGAAGAGGCCAGTGTCTGCACAGATGCTAGCTTTCACTAGGGGCAACATGGATTCAACCAAACACTCAATCTGACCATTGCACAAGTATGAACAACTGTTCCCAGGACCAGCACAGTTCTGGAAGCAGCACCGGTGACTTGGCAGAAATCAGGCTACTACTCTTAATAAAACTTCTTGTGGTGCCCCACAAGCCCAGCTTCCACGGCCTGCACCACATTCCCATTACCAGGGACATATCAAAACATGTTGCATGAAACATGGCTTGGCTATGCAATGTCTAGAATTAATATTAGCAACACTGCACCCAGTTTCTGGGGTTTTCAGGTTTCAGTATTTGTGAAACACTGTGCAATTCCTGGGAGGGGGAATTTATCCCATGTACTTCCAAGCTTGAAATGAAGCTATAAACAAGCACTTCTTCACAGTGAGGGCAATGGAGCACCGGAACAGGCTGCCCAGGGGTGTTGTGGAGTCTCATTCTCTAGAGATGTTTAAAACCTGTCTGCACATGTTCCTATGTGACTTGGTCTAAGTAAACCTGCTGTGGCACGGGGATTGGACTAGAAGATTTTTCAAGGTCTCTTCTAATCCCTGATCTTCTGTGATTCTGTGTGATTCTGCGATCAAGAGAGGTGATTCTACCTCTGTACTCTACCCTGGTAAGTACTTTCACCTGGAATATTGTGTCCAGTTCTGGAGCCCCCAGCATACAGACTGCAGCACATCCAGAGTAGGCCACTAAAATGATCAGGGGTAGGGAGCATGTCTTGTATGAGGACCGGCTGAGAAAGTTGAGGTTGTTCTGTCTGGAGAAAAGAAGGCTCTGGGGGGACCCTCTTTTGACCTTCCAGTACCTGAGGGGGACCTACGTGAAGGCGGGGGCAAGCCTTTTCAAGAGGGTTTGCACAGATAGGACAAGCCGCAATGGGTTCAAGCTCAGACAGGACAGATTTAGGCTGGATATTAGAAAAAAGTTCTTCAGTGTGAGGGTGGTTGATCGCTGGAATGGGCTGCCCGGGGAGGTGGTGGGGGCCACATCTCTGGAGTCATTTAAGGTCAGACCTGATGAAGCTCTGAGCAACCTGACCTAGGTAGAGTTGTCCGTGTGTAGGGAAGTTGGACTAGATGACCCCTAGAGGTTGCTTCCAGCCTAGAGCTTCCTATGATTCTATGACAATAAAGTTTCTTTGAAGCCAGAGCTAGGAGCTTGTGAACCCCAGCAGAGCAATCCCTCTGTTGCAGAAGGCTTCGGACTGGTAGAACTCTGCCAGTGCTGACACTCAGGGATTCACATACTTGCCACAGAGACTGCTCTGTGTGCCCAGCACAGTGTAATGAAAGGCAAATTAAGACTGGTGTTACTGAGCCGTTTCCCCCAACCTTTTTTAGTCTATTTGTATTTAAAAAGACCCCACATATAGGCATACAGGAAGGACAGTTACAGTCAAGAAAAGTAAAAACCTGCTGGTATTTTTCCTACAGTTCCAAAGCAGAGCACATTACACTTTCTACACACAAAAGCTTAACAATGCCTTAATTCAATCGAGCTGACTCTTGGAAATGTGATTGTTTACAGAGAATTAACAGCACGTGATAACTTGCTTCTTACAAACTTCATTGCTTTGAACATGGAGATGAAGTGGATGTGTTCATACAGAAAACTAAAAGATTTCAAGGATTTTTAAATCCAGGGTGATTTAAAGCAAAACAAATGGTACACATTTAAAGCTTGCTGGTTTCAATCCTAGACTCCCACATTAAAAAAAATTCCCTTTCCTTTGATCTGAAACAGAAATGCAGCTGATGACAGCAAATACGAATATGAAAAATATGAATGTGCTACTGACTCCAGGGGAAGATGTCTCTCATAGTTTATTGGATTTCCTGTGGTGGCTCTTTGATCAGAAAAAAAAATGAAGTGATTTAAAAATATCTATCAGCAGCAGCTGAATGGTACTGCTATGATATATTGTAACGGAATTCAAATCTAAAAGGGCTTTATAATAGGAAGAACTGAAAACAGAAATACAGGAAACAAATACTCAGAATTCTGTGATGTGGGAGTTAAGAATGGCACTAAGCAAAAATGTATCTAAGCTGTGATACCTGAACCTGGCTACCATCTCTCACAGAAGCTGAGCACGTTGTAACTTTGGGGGTGGTCCGTATTTAGCACTTTGTGTTAAAGCTACTCTAGTACTACATTTCCTTTCTCTTTTGTTTCACAGATAAATAGGCTGACTCTTTGCCAGACAGAAAAGGCAACCATGTAGGTATTTTCTGGAGAACTAAACGATAGGAAGTGGGTTTATATCCTTCTTACCAAAGATAATCACATTTAATATTGTTCAGTATTTATGGACTAGATAATTATTAATTATTTACACTTTTTTTTGCAATAATTATTTCCATATATTTTCTTTTTGCATTACAAATCCTGCCCTTGGAAGGGGCCAGATAAAGGCTCTGTTGTACAGAGTTACACTCTGAAAGCAGAGTTATCCAGACTCACCTCAGCAGAGGGATTGGTGTTTAACTCACTCCATGTCATGAATCCCACCTGTAAGTGGTTGGCATTACAGAGAAAGAAAGGAGACCTTATGTCAGCAGGGCACATGTTGCGCTCAGCAAACTGCATGTGTCAAGAAGATAACTTTAACTTCAGTTACATCTGTTAGACAAAAAAAGGGAAATGGTAAGTGCAGAATATACTTTCCTTACAAGCAATACACTGTGGGATTTCCGTGTAAGCTCTGTAGGTACAATTACACAGCTTTGGTATAGATACACAAGCTCATTATTTGTGCAACACTTCCAGATCTCAGACATTAACTATATGATTTCCAATCTTATTCAATCATTTAAAAAATTGTTTCCATTCCCAGGGTGACAATGTAACCTTAAGGTACACTGTGGGTGCAATCTTTGCTCATGATGGTACCAGGTATTTAGCATACCTGCTAATGGTGTTCAGTGAGCCATGGGAGGGTTTTGACACAAGCTTTAGCAGCCAGCCAAAAGCTGCACTGGCTGGGGTGCACATGCAAGGCACAGTCTTGCAGAGTTTGCTGCACGCTTGGCCTTACAGAGGGATGGGCATGCACAGTAGGGTCACATCAGGATGGGTTTCTGGTCATCTAACCTCTTTGGGACAAGTCTGTGCAGCAACACCATAAAACAACACATGCTTTGTACTTTCTCCTAACCTACCAAGGTAAACCTAGGGCAGATACAGAAGGAAAAGGAGGAAGCTGCACAGACCTGTTGCCTCCAGCAATTTGTGTGGAACTAAGAGAGACCGTCAATGACTTTGTGTCTCAGGGAGTACTGATAAAATGAAGACGACACAAGAAAAAATTGCTAATGAGTTATGACATGCACAGAGAGACAAAGGGACATTGCAGCTTCAAGTAGCATCATCTGCTTCTCTGAGATCTCTAAGGGTCAGTGTTACCTCCTATATGAACTTTATGCACCTGTGCACGTATTAATCTAGTCTACTTCCCCTCACAATATGTGTACTGGTAGTACTTTCTACTCCTCTACAATTACACCCAGAAACTAACCCAACTCCTCAGCAATCAAACGCATATTTAAGCAGCAAATAATATCTCCTGGAACCAAATGAACTACAGGATTTGGGNGGGGGGGTGAGAAATTGATCTTTGAAAGCTACAAAGAATCACTCAGGTATCACTTTTCTTGCATCTTCGTGCCAGAGACAAGCTTAGTAAAACCCTACTGACATCAAATTTCACTGGGTTTAAATGTGGCCTGTGAAAATGCTCCTGGCCTTATCCTTCCTTTGGAAGAAGGAAAAACCTGCCCTTAGGCTAGAAAGTGTATCTAGCAGAACCTAGTTACAGATTTTAAACAGCTGAACGGGGCTGCTGTAAAAAAAGAGTTATAATGAAACATCTTCAGAGCTCTGAATGTAGTGGGTGGCACAACAAGGGCACCTAAAGCAAAGCCAGAGCCTGAAGTTTCATGCGACATTGTTCCTAATTCAAAGCTAAATGCCAAATTGCTGTGCTCCAAACCACTATTAAACAAATCACAGTTTTGAAAATGCAACAGTCTGTAAAACCACAGTTAAGGAAACAATATTTTAGCAAACAAATGTTTTTCTTAACCACTGTGTGGTCTGTTGGGACACAATTCCCCAATAAGACACACAGATGGTACAAACCATCCTTCTCTCTTGGATTTGCTGATTCATGACTGCTGGCACAAATATCATCACCCAGACCAATTTGTAACCTCCTGCTTATTCCTAAGGTACTTCAGAGCATGCAAAGTGGCCTTATTTTCCTCATGTACCATATTAGATACCATCTGTCTATGTGATATCTGCAGCCCCTTCCCAGGTGTACTACTCTTGCAGCAGGGACAGGGAGAAAGGTGCGATCAGGCAGATCCAAACAAATCCCACCTCAGGTTACCACTGTGAACCAGCCTGAAATTCATCCTAACTGCTGCCTTCAGTACAGTGTGCATATCTCACTCTGTAACCTCTGCAATGCCATCTTGCAGTGGGGCATCAGAGACTGCAAAGTACAATACCATTGTACTTAAGCCTTTTCAGCAGTAGGCACTCACATGTAAGCCAAGGTATTTTCTGAGTCACATTAAGAGTTTGCTTTTGATGGGTCAACAGTGGAAACAAGGTACATAACTTCGAAACTCCATGCAAAAATTCTTTTTTCAACCCGGTTTGATGCCTGATTTCAACACAGTGCTCTTACCTCCTTGTACATTCATATGATCATTGTAATATACTTTGCCGTGTTGGCTGGGAGCAGAATGTCATAGCATAAAAGTTAATGCTGGTGAGACACTATCTCCTTCTCCAGTTGCCTTGGGCAACAGGAGAAAAAAAATGCAACAGCATATTTTTCTGCCTCTACTATCTATGAGTCCAACCAGAGAGGATAAACTGCCAGAATTTTTGAGTAAAACACGCTACTGACATCTAAATATCATCATCAATGTTACAGATTGCTAACTTAAAGTACATAAACTTATTAGCCATGTTTGTCAGTGGTAGATTTAACAGAACAACAACATTTTATGCCATAATTCTCCTGGCAAGAAGATCAAAGGGTCTCCTGCTTGGGGTAAATTCTGCAATCTGTGAGCGTATGCAATGGACTTCTTAAAAATGAACCACAGTGAATAATTATTGGTTTCAAATCTTAATTACTTGGTGGGGAAGGCAGGGGTCGTGTATTTGTTGCCCAAAATACACATTGGTTTGTATATTTTATCAGAAAGCTAGTTCCTGTTCATGTCAGGATGAAATCACAGAATCACAGAATTACTGAGGCTGGAAGAGAGGTCTGAGATCATCAATTCCAGCCTACAACGAATGCCTGGTAATGGAAAGGGAGGGAAGAGGCAGCAGAAGTTCTCTCCTGGCTCCTGAAGACATGGGCCTGTTGGTCTTTTCTCAGTAAAATACACTCCTTGCACAAACACAGGTGTGACAGTCGGTGTCCTGCTGTGAAGTTGCTTAAATGAAGGCTGTTTTACAGATTCATAGATCCAGACAAAAATCTAGATCAAGAAGAAAAGGCTCAGAATGAGCAGTTCTTCTCATTATGGTTTTGCTGAATCAAAATCAAAGTGCTGTGCTCATTTATGGTTTGAGGAGTACAATTCTCCATTATGAAGACCGATGCCTAAACAGGGTGGAGGGCCCTCTGCAACCCTTTCTGGAAAGCCTCCTGCTGTCTTCGGTGGCAGCTGGAAGAGTGAAGACTTTAACCACACAGAAGTCAGGCCATTTACCCTGGCTGAAAATCCTAGGGATGATGGTTTATGGGACATCATGTCTTTTTCTTGCTATCAGCAATTTGTCTCAAGGCAAAATATTACTTGGAATATTTTATGTAGACAAGCAACAAAAAAACTTGATGGAGTAGAAGCAGGATACAAGATTTTAATGAACCCAGTACTATGTTTGAGGTGGCATAATGGAAATTAGAGACATTAGAAAAACTGATTCACTGAACACATACTGCGTCATATTTCAAATTATGAGCATCTCTGGGTGAATCAGTTGTTTTGTAAATAAAAGTAGAACTTCTTTAATACAAGATTAGAGCTGTAAGCACCACAGCACTGCTCAATTTTCCCTGTTATCTCCTAAGCGTACACTACCACAGAATGGAAATGGTGTAGTTAGTTCCCTAGAAAACACATTGAACTAGGAAAAATCTGCAAGAAACAACTGCACTTTAACGAGCTGCTTGCAAGCCTGACGTCCAAAGCATACTGGTCTTTCTCTGTCCTACTGGAAATTAACTTCTAAATATTTATTTTCACCTTCCAAGTTGGAGCACACAAACCCAGTACTAGATCTTGTCTCCAAATTCTTTACTGCTTCACAGTCATAGCTGAACTGTAGGTTTTATCACTTCTCCAGGCTGGTGTCTTCACTCTGCTTGTCCTGCACAGCTAGCAGATAAGCAAGTTGACAGACCTTCCTGTATATAACCTTAGTGGCAAGCAGAAGAGGCCTCATTTTTCTCTACAAGTCTTTTCACAATTACAACCTTCACTGGCAAAAGCCTCAATGATAGACACACTAGCCTCTGACATTCAAGTCACCCTGGAGACTCCCTGTGGTCCAAATCCTCTGCTGTTTCTCCAGCTGGGTCTTTCTTCAGATTCTCTTCACCATCTTCCACCTTTTATCTTTTCACTTTTACTCTCATTATACCTTCAGCACCTTTCCATTCACACTCTTGCACTTCATTCCTCTTCCTTGCACACATGAGCATCCTGCAGCCCTGCTTTGCACCCTGCATTTGTTTGAACCAAGTCTTTCATACCACCACAGTGGGTCATGTTTTTTTGCTAAAACAAGGTAGATTTTGGTTAGATATCAGGAAAAAGTTTTACAATATGAGGGTGGTGGAACACTTGAATAGGTGGTCTAGAGAGGTGGTCGAGGTCCAATCCTTGGTCAATCAAGGTCATGCTTAATGGGCTCTGAGCAATCTTTTCTAGTTAGAGATATCCCTGCTTGTTGTAGAGCAGTTGGACTAGACAACCTTTAAAGGTCCCTTCCAACTCAATTCATTCTATGATCTCCTTTCAGTCAAACCCCTTCTGCCATTGCCTCTAGGCTGGAAGGAAGGACCTCGTCTAGGTGCTTCTTCACATGTTTTTAGAGCTGGCTCAGAAATTGAACCCTCTTGTTATCCTATTAACCCAGATCAATTACCCTTCATTTTGTTTTCTGAAGACAATGACTTTCATCAAAAACTTTGAGAGACTGTATTTTGTGTTTCTTCATTACAGAGATGAGAGAAATAACATGAGAAATTCAGACTTCAGCTGATCGTCTAATTTTAGTCACCTTCTACGTTGTTGGGGTTTTTTTAACAAAAGTCATCTTTCTAATTCAATTTTCAGAATTTTACTTTCATCTTTGCTTTTATCATTTAGAAAAGATGAACTATGATCTATGATTAATACCCTCATGACCACTGGGAAAAAAAAACCGGGGTTTTCTCCCATTACTTCTATTTTTGTCAGAAATAAAGCATCACACAGACTTCACACAGACTGAAAAAAAATGCATATCTGAGAAGTCCCTCATATATGCTAGTAATACAAACCAAATGTAGTTTAAATTTTTTTAAAATAAATATTACCAATAATACTAATTGGCAAATAAGCACAGAGGCTCCAAAACTTATATATTAAGAATTCATCAACATAAGTGAAAAATATTGTTTAGACACATCTTGGAAATATATAAATTGTTTTTAGTGCCTCTATATTTGTTAGGTAGTCTCTTGATTAAGTCTTGACTAATTTGATAAAAATCTGTTGTTGCATCTAAAATCCTATACATGGAATTAAACAAAATTTCAAAATTGCACATAATACCCACAATTTGCTGGTATTCCCAGAAGTTTGTTTCTTCCAAAATTCCCTACTTAAAATTTCTTTAGCACCACCATGGCACTCCCCTAAGCCCTAAGCTTAGGGGCCTATTAGCATGAGAAATTATAGGTTTCAGTCACTTTGGATGAAAATGCTGCTCCCTAAAAAGAGAAGTTACAGTGCATCATTAATCGAAATTACTCAACACCATCTATAATTTCAAGGAAGTAACACATGAGGTCATAGCAAAAAAAGCAGACCATGCAGTCTAAACATGGTGTAGAAACCAGACCCTATGAGGAGTGGCTGAGGAAACTGAGGTTACTTAGTTTAGAGAAGAGAAGGCTGAAAGAAGACCTTATTGCTCTCCACAGCTACCTAAAAGGAAGTTTGTAGTGAGGCTGGTGCTGGTCTTCTCTCCCAAATCACTAGGGATAAGAGCATGGGAAATGGCCTCAAGTTGTGTCATGGGGTTAGAGAGAGAAGAAGGCTAGACTTGATCCTGGAGGTCCTTTCCAGCCATGATGATTCTGTGATTCTATAAACAGTCCTTCACATTATTCATTTGGTAAACTTTTCCCACGCTGAAGAGGCTCCCCTCAATAGGATTTAGTACAGCAACTGAAACCTACTAAGTGGCAACTATGAGAGGCTGCTCACAGGGACACTTACAGGCCACCAAATTATGAGCAAAGATTTGTACCTCAGAGAGCAGGCCATTAACTACATGGCATAAGAACTTTCAAAACACACACACACACATGCATGCACACTTGTGCAAATTCGCCCATTATTCTTGGAAAAAAAGCTTTGCACTCCCCTGTCAAGTAAGTTAGTTGTCCCTTGATTTCTAAGATACAGGTAAGGCTTAGATTACAAACTATACAAACTCAGAACTTCTAGGGCATAGTTTTGCTTACAGTGTTCTCTACAAGATAATTCTCTTCAGAGGATAGGAGGAAGGTTCTGTGAAGTATCTGCATTTACTAACCTTGAGGGTTAAGAAGAATCATGTCAGCTGAAGAAGGGAAAAGTAAGCTTGGGTTCTTATTTTTGATTTCTCAGCCATTTTTGAGGCTCTACTCATCTGCAGTCCCAGCAACCCTATGAGGTACATGGAAAAGGACGGATATTCCTAATTTGAGTAACACTGTCTAGCTGTTGGATATAAATTCTTGATATGGAGATTTTTTCAAGCTAAAAGAGAAATCCCTAACTGTGATGGTGAGGCACTGAAACAGGTTGCCCAGGGAAGATATGAATGCTCCCTCCATGGAATTGTTCAAGGCCAGGTTGATGGCCTCTGGGCAACCTGTTAACCTGTTCAAGTGACAAATGTCCCTGCCTGTGGCAGGGTTTTGAAAATCAATTGTCTCTGAGGTCCTTCCCAACCTAATCCATTTTATAACTCTATGATATTTCTGCAGACTTCATTTATGGCCTTGGTCAAGTCACTGAATTTTTCACTGTAATTTCTGCTAAATCTTTTGAAGTGGTTTGGGAAATTATTTTTTCACACACCTATTGTAATAGCATAAATAGGCATGCAATGAGAATCCCATAATTTCATTGGGTCCCTATGTTTTTAATCCTTATTTACTATCTATGAAAAATCTTAAAGCCTAGCAGAGTCAGTTTACTTGTTGTCAGCAAATTCAGGCATGATGTGTACAGGACACGAGTGTTACATAAAGATCTCCCAACTCTAATACCTCCACAGAAGAGCTTTCAGAGGCTTTCGGTCCTGTGCTCTTCCTGCAGCAACAGACATTCCTGATGGCTTCATTTGTTGAATAACAAGCCCAGAGGAGAAGAAAAGCTTGAGAGTGACCCTACACCCAAACAAAAGGGAACATCTGGCCTATAAAAGTATGCATTGCATTTTTTGCAACTACATTATCAAATTTACTTTAAAGTATTAGGATTATAAGGAAACTTCCAAAGACTTAATCACCTGCCCATTGTAATGCTTCTAAGTGCATTACCTCATGTTCCAGGGATTGGGGGAGTTCATAAGATTTAGGGAAAGCAGAAAGTTAGAAAATTATCAAAGTGACCAAACTCCTTCCTTTTGCTGAGAAACATTATTGATTTTGCAAGGAGGAAAAACATAAAACATCAGCATGATCCATCCGTATTTTAAAAACTAAGTTCTACTTCTGAAAGTGCAAAATGAGAAAGTGATTATTCAGACATCATCTTCAAAATATATTTTAATGTATCCCAAAACAGATGTGTCGCAGTTAATGTTTCCCATATCTAAGATAATTCATTCAGTATCACAAAACAACTTTCAACAGCTGCTAAAATCAAATAATAATTATAGCAGAAAGATATAATCATTCACTATAGCCTAAAATCATCAATAAGTCAACATGCACACTGAAAGATGACAGCAACAGTCACAATAAATAGTACCATGATTTTTAAACTAAACTGAATTCACCATCTGTAGTTAATTCCTCTGGAACCATTGCCATTATTTTATTCAAGATTTGCTATCTGGTTTTAACAAATTAATGAGGTGTTAGAAAAGCCTTTATGTGAACTGAAAGACTGCATCACTAATATTCCAATATTCTATCAGCAGCCATTCCTCTTTTCAGAAGACAGCTGAGAGGACTACTAGCTCATTGTGTGTTTGACTGCCTTACTCACCCTCTCCTAGAAAACTATGCACACTTTTGCAACTAAATTCTTACACCGTTATTATTTCAGCTTTCTTAGCAACTTCATTGCTCCAGGTAAAGCTCTACATACTAGATGTGTTTGTTAAGACAGTATTTCTGCAGTGTTTCAGAAAATGTTACGTTTGTTTGAGAAGTCAGGATAAGACATCATTTGATTTTTTTATGCTTTCTTAGAACACAACTAGTATCAGAGCCAAATACAAGACAGGGAAAGGGAAAGGAGTCTCAACCTCAGTGATTTTAAAGACCTTTGCAATTCCCACATAATTCTATTGAGACTAAAGAAACTTACATAGAAAGGCTTGCTTCATCTGATTTGGCTGCTTAAACCTCCTGCTAGCACCCTAGAAACAGCTAAGACCCTCTGCAGCCTTCAACAACAGAGCATTCCCAAGGCAAGTCAGAGAATCAGGCTCTCAAGTATCAAGCAAGAGGGGGCAGGTGTTCAGCAGCATACATGGGAGTCACCAGTGGACCACCTTGCTCAACCCTTAATGGCCTGGAAGAAGCAGGGTTTTGACCAGTCAGTAGGAGAGGTAAGAGTTTCACTAGATGAGAGGCAGGAGACCTGACCAAGCTGGGGACCCTTCCCTGATTTTCATGTTACACATGTCCAAAAGTGATACAGATAAGGCTTTTCCTAGAAAAAGGTGTTTCATCTGCTTTTCAGCTTCAGTGAGGCATCAGAGTAGCTTGGCTCTTGGCACTGTAGAAGGCAGAGGGCCTGTGCTAGAAGCAGGATACATCACCTTGTAACTAAAGATTATGTCATATCACATACAATAAACAAAGCTGCTCAAAATGCTCTCATTTTGGCATTCCTTGTGTTACAAATACTTAACCCTGCAACCCTAATATCTCCTTTCTATACAGTTTTTGCGTCAGGGCACTATCATACACAAATGAAACAGAACATTGGTCAATTCAGGAATACTTAAGCAGTAATGGCTGAGGTCAGTAACATTCTCTGGAGAACGGACAATGAGGTAAAACAGCTGGTGGCCCAAATAGAAACTGGGAACTATTAGCAAAGCATTAATTACCTGATAAATACCATGAAAAATAGATGTCATTTCTTTAGCAGGGACACGTGTGAAACTGAGTTTGGCTGCAGTCTGTAAAATGTGCACAAGGGAGAATGGGTCCTTCTCCTGAGCTCGGTACTAAGAAAGCACAGAGGTTCCACAGAGGCTGAGCACAGAGGCTGAGGGAGCTGGGTTTGTTTAGCCTGGAAAAGAGGAGGCTCATGGGGGTGACTTTATCACTGTCTATAACCATCTAAAAGGTGGTTGTAGTCAAGCAGGGGTCAGTCTTTTCTCCCTGGCCACTGGAGACAGGACAAGAGGTCATAGTCTTAAGCTCCATCAGGGGAGGTTTAGACTTGACATTAGGAAAAGATTTTTCACTGAAAGAGTGATCTCGTTTTGAAAGGGGCTCCCCATGGAGGTAGTTGAGTCACCATGCCTGGAGGTGTTCAAGGTTAGGCTGGATGAGGTGCTGAGTGGCATGATCTAGAGGTTAGGTTTACTTGGTTTTTTTGGATTTAGGTTGGACTGGATGATCTTTAAGGTCTTTTCCAACCTTATCATTACTGTGATACTATTAAGAAAAAGTAGCAGCAGGCATTACATTCTCTTTTTGAAAATTACCAGGATTCCATTCAGTTAGACACCCCGAGCAGAATCGAACACCCCCACAGCAGTTTGACAAGATTTTCTCCAGCTGCTTTAATTTGCTGTAATCCTTTGAGTTTAAAAAATTAATACCAGCTGTCAGACTCTGTTCTGCTCTCTATTTGCACCTTCCTTTTATGCCTGAGTTTAAATGCTTTACCAGCTACAGGTTTCCTTACACTAAAAGATGTCAAATCCATATATTATTTGTCAACATATATTGTCAAAGTATATTGTTAGTCATGGAGAGCAATTAATGCACATTCTTGGATTGTCTTAATGATACATTCATACCATAGTAACAAGTATTAATAAGTGTAACATGTGTATGAAATCTAGAGAGACATATATTTTAGACACTATCAGAATGATCCTATGTAGAACGTTACGCCATAACAACAGTTCCTAGAAAGTCAGGAACCCAAATTTGTTTAGACACACACCCAGACACAACAAGCAAATTATAAATATTTGAGGGGTGGGTGTTGGGAGGATGGAGCTGGGCTGTTCTTGGTGTCATCTAGTGACAGGACGAGGGGCAATGGTTGTAAGCTGGAACATAGAAGGTTCCACATCAACCTGAGAAGGAACTTCTTCACAGGGAGGGTTATGGAGCACTGGAACAGGCTGCCCAGGGAGGTTGTGGAGTCTCCTTCACTGGAGATATTCAAGACCCGCCTGCATGAGTTCCTGTGTGACTTGGTTTAGGTGATCCTGCTGTTGCAGTCGGATTGGACTAGATGATCTTTTGAGGTCCCTTCCAGTCCATAGTGATTCTATGATTCTATGATTCTATGCTGTCATTTCAGATTTCTAGCAGTCACATAAAGAACCACAATTTAGAACAAAAACAAAAAAAAAACAAGCAAATGCCAAATATAATAATCTTTAAAAGGGTGAAGAAAGAGGGTGGAAAGGGTACACAATCACCAAGAACTTTTGCAAATGTCCTCCTTGAGTGTAAAGCCTGGATGCTGCCAATGTCAGTAGCAGACGCTTTACCTTTGCAGATAAAAAATCCAGGTACCATTCAAAACAGATGAAGGTCATTCATGCCAGGGGAGGTATGTAACCCGCTCCTCCTATCATGCTCTTACGCAGACATAAAACTCAATTTACCTTCTTACTGAAACAAAACACTACACACAGCTAAGTAGGTCTCATATTGTGTGGATAAATACAACAATAACATATCTTTAGCCTTGAATAAGAGGAAATAGAGCAATCTTATCCAAGTCCCTAGTAGCCCTTATCTCAGAGACCACCACACAATGTTATGACGCCTGCAGAGCACTGTAGTGAGGACTTTTATGCAGCGGGCACCAACAAAAGAGCTTTGGTGTGTACCACTGCAAGCAAGGGTTGCAAAGTTCCCCGTCTTGGTTCATCATGGAAAACAGAGTGCTGCTCAAAATGAAAGTTTTGCTAGAGCCCCTACACTCACAGCAGGCAACATGCTGAGTCCCTGGACACGGCTATAGTTTATCCAAGCAGCAGGAGCACTCCCATAGAAACCCTGCATTGTTGGTATTTTGTTACAAGCAGAAAAAATCCTTGGCTTCTTTAGCAACAAGTTGCTTTCTGCTAAAGCAACACCATCCAATTCTTCGATCAGGAGCAAAAGAACTTTTCTGCAAGTTTGATCATACCTAGATGAAAAATCAATACAAAATTTTACCTCACATACTGCAGGAGCTGTGTAAAGTCCAAGTCATTTTAGAGGCAAGTGCAAAACCTTGTATTTTCTGTGTACTTTTACCATGCACCAAAGCAACTCATAGCATTATACTGGTGGGAAATGTTCACATGCTCCAAAGGCTAAGTAAGTTTATTGCTCAAGGCTGAACACATTAGCATGAAGCATGACTAGATAGTTTATTCTGAGTATTCTGGAGTCAGCATACACTCAAACATGCACTTGCATGGACAAAACGAGAAGCTATGTAACAATACTTCCTCCGTTAATCACACAAGCTAACAAGAGAGAGAAATTATTGAGGAGGAAGCTATGTTTTAGGAGTAAAGAAGAACTGTTATGGTGCTAAAGCTTTTAGAAATTGAATGACGCTTTGTAATTGAAACTAAACTATTGTCTACATTCAGCTACATAAGTCAAAGCAGCTATCATATTGCAAAGATGATTAGATGGAACCGAAAATTACTTTAAAATCAGAAGACTCATATTAGTATGATCCTGATTAAGGAACACACTAATAGAGGGGTTAAAGAGAAGATAGGAGTAAGGGTGTGAAAATTGAAATCACCTCAGATAAAGCAAAAGCTGAACTGAAAAGCTTTGTGAAGTCATGATTAATACAACCGGATGAACTCAGAACTTGGAAGTCTTTCCTTTAGGAAATCTCAGGTTTGGTGGGAAATATTCTCCATAAACTTCTGTAATGTAAGCAGATAATATGAAATTAATGTCCATATACAAAAGAGAGGGAGATAAAGTGAACTAGGCAAAATTACTCAGGTTAGCCAAATCTCAGTGACATTTAAGGTTTTTAGAGCAAATTAGAAAAGGCCATCTAATGAGAAAGTTAAACAGAAACCAGAGAAGACAAGTTTATCACAGCTAAAGCCATATTAATAATAATAACGTAGTACTTTTAATTAGGAAAAAAAAGCACAAGCTTCTTAAAAAGCAAGCACAGGAAACAGCTTTTGATAAACACCAGCTGGAAACTTGCGCAGTCAGAGAAGATAGTATTGTAAGAACTCTTAGGAAGCTGGAGTTCTCTACTGGAGAACTGATAGTAAGCTGTTATAGGGAGAACTCTCACTCTGGAGAGACAGTCCCCTCACATTTGTCTTAAGGCATCCATGTTTTTTCATATCCTATGAATGGCTATAGAACCACAGAATCACTGAGGCTGGAAAAATCTCTAAGATCATCAAGTCCAGTCTATCACCTAACATCACAATCAGCTAGACCATGACTCATGTGGAAAAGTGCCACATATGGTGAAGGATGTTGTTTCCTGATTAGATCTGTCGATTTAAGCATGAGGAGTAGGAAGAAAAAAGCAGTGGAACACACTTCAAGATGTAGTATGTCTGAGAGCCTGACTAACTAAAGCACTGAACCTCCCACACCAAAAACTAGGTCAGCATCTCCTTGACCTCACAGGAGTAGGGTATTTACCTTCCATGAAGGAAGGCAAATATCCTAAAGAGAATTCCTAGCCAAACAGCTGGAATCAAAGAGGATGGAGGTACAACCATGTACCCACTGAAGCTGCTCTATCACTCCACCTGCTTGGATGGACAGGGTAGAAATAAAAGATAATAAGAGCATAGTGAGTAAAGACAACAACAGTTTAATAAAGCAGAAAGCAAAAGCCGTATGTGAAAGTGAAGGTAAATACTAAAGATTATTCTTTACTTCACATCAGCAGAAGGTGTTTAGCTGCTGTTCTAGGAAGCAGGGCTTTGATAACAGGTAGCAGTTGTTTGGGAGGACAAAACACCACCAACGAATGCCCTCTCCCCCTTCCTTCTTTCCCCTTGCTTTTATGTCTGAGCTGATGTCTTCGGTATGGAATATGGGTCAGCCTGGCCCATCCCTCAGACTTCCTCATCTGGGAAGAATGTTAGGAAAGATTAAAAAAACAACCCACAGCCTTGGTGCTGGGCGAGCTCTGCTCAGCAGTAGCAAAAACGTTGGTGTGTTATCAACACCCGTCCAGATACCACTACAAACACAGCACCATGAGAATCGTTTCTTAGGAAGGATCAACTGCATCCCAGCTAAACCAAATACCCACTCAGGAAACTCAGCAGCTGTAACATCAGAGGCAAATTGTTAACTTATGCAACAGAGGGAAGTGACAGGCAGTGATTTTCAAGGTTCTGCCCTGAGACTTGCGGTGTTCAAAAAATACAGAGTGATCTGGAAACAGCAATGTGGTAAGTTTGCAGATGCTTATTATTCAGGGTGTTCAAAAAGAGCAATCTGTAACAACTTCAGGAAGACCTCATGAGACTGAATGACTATATAACAACAGAGATTAAATTCAGAACAGATAGTCATAAAGTCAGCCCCAAAAGAAAAATACCCACATCTAATTTCACACGTCAGATAATGGCTTCCAAGTCCATTACCATTCAAAAGCAAAATTCTGAGGTTGCGATAAATAGTTCCATAAATACATCAGCTTTGTTCTTCAAAAGCACAAAGTCAAAAGGAGCAAACTGAACGTTAAGAATTATTGGAAAATGAGCAAAGAATAAACCAGAAAACATAATTATGTCCTTGTACAAATCCAGGGTTTATCCACAAATTGAATACTGTGTGCAGTCCCACTACTCTCATCTTTAGCAGGACACAATGGAACTGGAAGAGTTCAGAGAAGGGACAACAAAGATGCTCAATGGCATGGATTGTTTCCCACTAAGAAAGAAAAACTTCATTGTTTCAGACTCCTCAGTCTTAAAAAGAAACAACTGGTAAAAACGCTACAGAGGTGCACACAATCATGACACACAGGGATAGAAGTTGTCAGGCAACATGGAAAAGGCAGTGGGACTTACTGTCCCAGAAGAGTATTGGAATATAGGAGTTGTATTTTGTCCAGCCTAGGTTTGAAGGAAGAAATAATGTCTCATTACATCCAACACTATATTTGAGGAAGAGATGACAAAGTTCTGGGCATGCCCAGACTACACATCTGGCAATAAAATATCTTTTTCAAGTCCACTATTGAAATGTCTTATACATTTTCATTTTCCTAATAATTGCTTTTTTGTTTGTGCCACAGAGCACAAAACATGTCAGTTGTTGTCCTGTCCTCCTGGTGTCCATGTGCTGGCTGAAGTCGGAATGGGGACACTGAGAAAGACCCCTCTGCCTATAGAATATCAGTGCTTTAGAATAGATTCCTATTCCACCCTCAAAATCATTTTCATATTTTTAGTGTATTTGGAACGCAGATGGAGTCACAGAAAGAAAGTAATTACCGTTACTAACAGACAAAACCAGAGACAGAAATCATAGAAACATGGAATGTATTGAGTTGAAAGGGACCTTCAAACATCTTCTAGTCCAAGCCCCCTACAAAATGCAGAGACGTCTCTAACTAGAACAGATTACTCGGAGCCCCATCAAGCCTGACCTTGAATGTCTCCAGGGATGGGGCCTCCACCACCTAGGCAATCTGTTCCAATGATCCATCAGTCTCACATTAACATTGCCCAATGTCTAGCCTAAATCAGCTTAAAACCTTTAGCCCTCA
This sequence comes from Rhinopomastus cyanomelas, assembly GCA_013400115.1. Classification (NCBI taxonomy): domain Eukaryota; kingdom Metazoa; phylum Chordata; class Aves; order Bucerotiformes; family Rhinopomastidae; genus Rhinopomastus; species Rhinopomastus cyanomelas. The sequence continues at coordinate 18,659 of VXBP01003074.1, read as the reverse complement.
TCCTATCATTTCATCCCACTGTTCTTCCCCAGCTTTCTTATAGTCCAATTTCAGGTACTAGAGGGTTGCTATGTATTGCCCCCCGAGAATCTTCTCCTGTTCAGGCTGAACAACCCCAACTGTTTCAGCCTGTCTTCACAAGATACATGCTCCAGCCCTCTGATCATTTTCATGTGCCTTCTCTGAACACGTTTGCTCTCAAAAAAAATATGAAAACCCTCTAGTGAACCAACTTTACATACCTCATGCAAATACAAAAGCTATACACTCCCAAAAGTTCTGGAGCCTCATCCAGAAATACAGCTCTGGATACAGCTGTAAACATACTGGTTCTTTAAACTGAGACTCACCTAATTTTTAACTGCATGCTGCTAATTTTTCCTAAGGCCACACTCACAGACCAGCAAACCCTTCTGTAGCTCATTGTATGAGGAACTAAAGCCTGTGGCTCGACATTTTATACAGAAGCATCTACAGTAACAATAACACTTGTCAGTGTAGACATCATATAATCATGTGTCTTGGAAAAGACCTCTAAGACCATCAAATCCAATCACTAACCAAACTGTGCCAAACCCACTGCTAAACCATGTTCTTAACCATCATATCTACATGACTTTTTAATATGTGCAGGGATGTGGATTCATCCACCTTCCTGGACAGCCTGTTCCAGTCTTAGTCATTTATCATTTAGTCTCTTTTCATAAATTAGAGATTTTTTTTTAAAATATAAAGACAAAAAAAACCAACCAACGAACCAAGAAGAGTTCTTCACACTGTAACAAGAGTGCTTAGTAGCGTAAAGATAGAAGGGCAGCTGTATGTTCTCTTTTTATTTCTAGGCAAGATGCATATGTCAATGATACTACTCAGCACTCCCTGTGTTTCTGTTCATGCCACATCGTTACAGGCTGATAAGGAAGCAATGCAGCAATCTGTAAGGAACTGCTATGGCTGGGCTCTAGTAATAGATGTATGCTACAATGCTGTCTTCTTGGACTTACAACCCAGTGCATCGAATTCGTATTACACACAGTCTGGGAGCACTTTGCATTTTCCCTTCTCTATGGCAGTCCAGTGAAACAAGAGCTTTTTATCTCACCATGTCTACCCCAGTTCTCAGGAATCTCTGACATAAGACACTGATAGAGTACCTTAATTTAATAATGCAGTGCTACAGAGTAGGAGATATTTGCTCTCAAGCTTATCGTTCTGCACTGTAAATTAAGGAAGCTTGCCACTTGTTACCTCATAACCTAGAAAGCAGGTCAGTACAGCTCAGCCCACATTGGCACCACCTCTGATCACCCTAGAAGCCTTTCAGAAACATCAGCAGCAAGATGCTTTAATACAATTCATAGAATCATAGAATCATTACGGATTGGAAGGGACCTCGAAAGATCATCTAGTCCAATCCCTCTGCCACAGCAGGATCACCTAGACCAAGTCACACAGGAACTCACTCAGGCGGGCCTTGAACATCTCCATTGAGGGAGACTCCACAACCACCCTGGGCAACCTGTTCCAGTGCTCCGTCACTCTCACTGGGAAGAAGTTCCTTCTCAGGTTGATGTGGAACCTTCTATGTTCCAGCTTCCCTTGTCCTATCACTACATGACACCGAATGTGCACCACAGGCACAGTCATTAAAATGCTGCAGAATTAATTTCAGTTGAGAAAATTATCCATGACTTAAAGCCTCTTATAGATTATCAATTCTAATGACTTTTGCCTAATGGCACATTAAAAGTAGTTTTCTGTCATTTTTAATTAATTGTGGAAAACAAACAAGTGTACAAAAATCTCATAGCATAGCACAAATTCTCTAAGCACACATTTAATTTTACACACATGAGTAACTTTTTAACTTTGTACTTACAAAAAGCCCAGGAAACCAGCAGCATTCATCTGCACTTGTAAAATGAGAGCCAAGGATCATTACTGAATTTCTCTCCTCACAAAAGAAAAAGTTATTTATTTTTGTTCAGGAGTGCTTGTAGTGGAGACTGGTTAATTTCTTTGTTCAGAGATCAGGGTGGGGATGCAGGAGTTAGGAAGGAATGTGTGCAAGGAATGGGAAAAACAATGAAGTAAATATTTTGCAGTGATCTCCAATGGAAGTGACCACAAGGCATGCCAGCATTGCCAGAAGGATTCAGTAAATGTGAAGTTCAGTATATTTTTGTCAGTGATGTGGTCCTAGCTTGAGAAGCAATTACATAGAAGTAGGTTATTCATGGCTTCGGTTTATTACATCAGAGTAGCTTCAGCCCGGACATGCCCCACATAATGAAAAGATCATAAAGTAAACAAAATCTCTTTCATAACTAGAAACCACTGAAGATGCATTAGAATGAAATAAGATAAATACATATTAAAAAATGCCTTAGGTTGTAAGAGACTTCAGAAACCATCTAATTTCAACCCCACTGTCATAAGCAAGGACACCTCTCACTAGACCAGGTTGCCCAGAGCCCCATCCAACCTGGATGGAGACACTTCCCAGGGAGAGAGCATCCACAATCTCCCCAGGCAATCTGTTCCAGTGCCTCTCTTCCCTCGCAGTAAGGAATTCTTTCCCAAGATCTAGTCTAAACCTAGCCTATTTTAGCTTGAAATCATTCATTCAGGTTCTGTGACTAAAGTCCCTTGTAAAAAATTCCTCCCCATCTTTTCTGAAGGCCTCCTTCAAGTACTGGAAGGCTTCTATCAGGTCCCCTCAGAATCTTCTCTTCTCCAGACTGAACAGCCCCAATTCCATCAGCCTGTTGGTCATCACAGAAGAGGTGCTCCAGCCATCTGATGCTGCTTTGGACTTGCTCCATGTACTTCTTATACTGGGGATTCCAAAACTGAACACAGTACCCCAGGTGAGATATCACAAGAACAGTGCAGGAGGATCACCTCTCTTGATCTGCTGATGATACTTTTGATACAGCTCAGGACAACAGTTGGCTTTCTGGGATGCACTCACACATTCATAGAATCATAGAAATATTAAGGATTAGAAGGGACCTCAAAATACCATCTAGTCCAATCCCCCTGACACAGCAGGATCACCTAGACCAAGTTGCACAGGAACACATCCAGGCAGGTTTTAAACGTCTCCAGAGAAGGAGAATCCACAACACCTCTGGAAAGCCTGTTCCAATGCTCTGTCACCCTCACCATGAAGAAGTTCCTTCTCATATTTATATGGAACCTCCTATGTTCCAGCTTACACCCATTGCCCCTTTTTCTATCACTAGATGACACTGAAAAGGCCCTGGCTCCATCCCTCTGACAGCCACCTGTTACATATTTATAAATATTAATGAGTTCAGCCCTCAGTCTTCTCTTCTCCAAGCTAAAGAGACCCAGCTCCCTCAGCCTCTCCTCATAAGGGAGGTGCTTCACTTCATCACCCTTGTTGCTCTATGCCAGACACCCTCCAGCAGCTGTGTTTCCCTCTTGAACTGAAGGGCCCAGATGTGGTTTCACCAGGGCAGAGTAGAGGGGGAGAAGAACCTCTCTTGATCTGCTAAACCCCATACTGATCCACCTCACGATGCTGTTGGCCTTCTTGGCCACAAGAGCGCACAGCTGGTTCATAGTCATCCTGCTGGCCACCAGGACTCCCAGGTCCCTCTCTCCTACACTGCCTTCCAACAGGTCAGTTCCCAACCTGTACCGGCACCTGGGGCTGTTCTGCCCAGATGCAAGATTCTACATTTACCCTTGTTATACCTCATTAGACTTTTCTCAGCCCAGCTCTCCAGGTCTCACTGAATGGCAGCACAGTCTGCAGGGGTGTCGGCAACACCACCCAGCTTTGTGTCATCAGCAAACTTGCTGACAGGGCTCCCTAATTGCTCAACCAAGTCATTAATGAATAGATTGATAGGATTTGTCCCATTGCCAGCTCATGCTGTGTTTCTAATCTGCCAAATCCTTCTCCTCAGGACCACTCTTAATCCATTCACCACTCAATATGTTTTTGTTCGTGGGATTACCCAAACTCAGATGTAGGATCTTACATTTGAACTTGTTGAAGCTGACACATTTGCACAGGTCCAGTTCTCAAGCCTGTCAAGGTCCCTCTGGACAGCCTCTCTTTTGTCCAGGTTGTCGACCACATCACACAGCTTAGTGTCATCAGCAAACTTGCTGAGGGTGCATTCAATTTCACTGCCTCTGTCACCAACAAAGATGTTAAACAATGCTACACCCAAACCAGACCCCTGACGAATATCTCTCATAACCAACATCCACTTGGACATCACGGTGTTGATCGCAACCCTTTGAGTGTGACCATCCAGCCATTTCCTTATCCACTATGTGGTCCATCTGTCAAAAACATCTCTATTGTAGAGACAAAGACCTTATTCAGGACAGTGTAAAATGCCTTGAACAAGTCCATATAGATTACACCTGTTGCTCTACCCTTATCCACCAGTGCTGTAACCCTGTTGTAGAAGGCCACTAGATTGGCTGTCACCAACCAATTGTTTTCAGGAGGATCTGCTCCATGATCTCGACAGGCACAGATGTGAGACTGACTGGCCTGCAGTTCTATGGGTCATCTCTTTCACCCTTTTTAAAAAATGTAAGTTATGTTTCCCATTTTCCAGTTGGCAGGAACTTCACCAGACTGTCATGGTTTCTCAAATGTGATGGATCATGGTCTAGCAACTTCATCCACCAGTTCCCTTGGAACACTTGGGTGAATCTCACTACATCTCATGGACTTTTGAAACTTAAGTTTTTCACATAGTCAGAAACCTGATCTCCTCCCACCACAGGTGGTACTTTTCTCTCCCAGCCCCAGTCTTTGAAATCTGAGACATGAGTGGCACTGTTTGAATGCTTTCCAGTGTACATCGAGACAAAAGATTTACTGAGCACCTTCATATCTTGGCTTACCATTTCTCTAACTCTGTGTTGGATTAAGCAGCTGCTGTGCACAGTTGCAGGAATGACTATCGTATCAGTGAGGTGCAGTGGTTGTTATGCCTATTATACACAAGCAGCTGTACAGCACCAGATCAGGATACATGAAACTTAAGCAAGTAAAGGGTGCGTCAAAGCTAAGCAGAAATTCATCATTATATGAGAGGATTTAGAAACTACATGTCTGATCAGGGCTTCTTGTAACTGTAGCCAGAAGATAAAAGCATGTACACTGAAGTATTAAATTACCTCAGTAAGTTTTTAAGAACAAACATTTACTAGTTGCATCTGAAGAGTTAATGTGTCCTTCAGACCTTCAAGCCTTTATTCTAGTTTCTTACAATCAATTAAATGTCAAAACTAGGTCCTTTCAGAACGGATCTAAAATAAGCCACAGACCTATTGCTTTAGACCTTATCAGTGAGGAGGAATGGTTTGGCAGCTTGGGAAAGTATTTCATTAAAATAATCAATGTACATTAAGTGTCGAGCAGCTCAGTCAAAACTTGTGCTACTAGTAATTATGATAAAGCAGTGCTGGCAACACCAAAGTCTCACATATCCCAGAATACACACTACTGCCCATTCAGCCTAGACAGTAAGTGCCTATTTTTATGGGAGCCAGCCTCATAGGTCCATCTGCCCCTTATAGGAGGAGTTCATTAGCCAAGAATCAGGAACAAATCTCTCTTATCTACCACCTGTCCTGGATCATAGACACACACAGTGTCTCGCACTTGTTCCCATTTTGTTTCTCTCTTCTACAGACAAAAGAGATAAGCAGACCTCACCATGCAATGCTGGAAGCAGACAAGCATGGCAGTACACAGAGGAAAACATAGCTAAACCCCTGAGAGGAGCTGTAGGCCGTTACAGCACAGTCAGAATTACAGCCCTCAGATCTCTGCCAGAGCAATGCGTTTACAGATCACACTCTGACTGCAGGCTGCCCAGGGAGGTTGTGGAGTCTCCTTCACTGGAGACGTTTAAGACCCACCTGGATGTGTTCTTCTGTGACTTGGTGTAGGTGAGGGAGCTGGGTCTCTTTAGCTTGGGGAAGAGGAGACTGAGAGGTGGCCTCATTAATGTCTACAAATATTTGAGGGGTGGGTGTCAGGAGGATGGAGCTGGGCTGTTCTCAGTGTCATGCAGTGATAGGACAAGGGGCAATGGTTGTAAACTGGAACAAAGAAGGTTCCACATAGAATCATAGAATCATTACGGATCTTCACGGTGAGGGTGATGGAGCACTGAAAGAGGCTGCCCAGGGTGGTTGTGGAGTCTCCTTCACTGGAGATATTCAAGGCCCGCCTGGATGTGTTCCTGTGTGACTTGGTCTACGTGATCCTGCTGTGTCAGGGAGATTGCACTAGATGATCTTTCGAGTTCCTTTCCAATCCGTAATGATTCTATGATTATTAAGGCTGAAAATTCAGTACACACAAGGTAGAGAACACCAGAACTAGAGATGTATTTGCAGTGTAGGCCAGGACAAGAGCCTTTTTTCCTTGCCAAGTTTGCTGTCTTGGAAACGTTTCTCAGTTTGATTTCAGGAAAAAGGCTGACATTCCGGAAAGCGGTATTGCCTTAGTAATTGTATTAATATTTTCAGTGTATTTTGTTTTGATTTTGCCCTTTTCCTTCTATGAATTCTTTCATATAAACTAAATCTGAAGGGTGAAAAACTGCTTTGCGCATAAAGAAAATAACCTACAAGCTTTAACTATTTGCATTACATTATTAAACCAACCTTTTCCAACAGATGATTTTGTGCCATCAACATTTCCGATTCTTCTTGTTCAGGACACACTTTCATGATTGTTTTACTGGCCATTATTCAAACTACATTCAGACTACATCATAGTTTCTCCCCTGCTGAGCTTCGCCCTTGTGTTCCTATTCCACACTGTGCCTTCCCAAGCTCTCCAAGAGAATCCCAGACCCTTCTGCCTGAACTCGCCCAATTGTGATACCCCCTTCACCACACTGAACTTGTTCTTTGCCCCAGTGAGGTCTTTTCCTTTAGCATCATTCTACAGCCATGGCTCCACTTCACTCCTTATTTCCCAGCCCAGTCTGACTATCACTTGCTAGGTTTGCTCTCCCCAGATATTCGTGTCTCTTCCTGTCCAGCCTTCCCTGTCAATTCACAGTCAACCATGGGCAAAACGTTCTCCACACTCCACAGACCCCTTTCAAAAATAAATACACACACAAGTCAGCTTGAGACATCCATAATTCCAAATCACGCCGTTAGAGTCAAAGTGACAGGAAACTAAAAGTTCTTTTAATAGCATTAAGCAGCCTTAATAAATAAGGTGGAGAGTACTAAATGTGAGGATTTGCTACACCACAAGACTAATTCCCCTTACTAGAGGGAATTCTCTCATCTCTTTTACCTCTCTCCCCACACCTGCCTGCACACCTCCTTTATTCTCTCCTGTTCCAGCCCACATGTCAGGCAAATGCCAGTAATCATCAAAACAAGTCAAGGCATGACTGACTCACCTCTCCTACAGATGAAGAACAAGTTGTGCTAGTGCAATGGCAAGCTCAGGTATGAAGAAGCCATGGCAAACGTTGTCAGCACTTGTATTTACTAGTTGTTCATGGGGTTTAGGAATATAAACTACCTTATATTTTACCCCAGCATGATAAAGATTTCCTTCTTATTTCAAGTGAATCTATAAAGAAAACAAGCATTATAGGCAGAGGTTATTGGTAATATGGACCCCAGAGACTGATTGTTTAAAAAACGACCCTAAGCAGGTCAAAGACTCCATATTTCAAAACCTGCCTACACAATCAACAGCTGGAAATGGTGCTGTGTTTGTATAGAGGGAAATTACTGCAGGGAGGGGGTACATGGCAAGCAGGAACAGAAAGGTATTTTGCACTACTCTCCACCAGTGTTGGCATTATCTAAGTTCACTGGCTTTGCCAGAGGGTGGAGATCAACGTCGTCAGGTGCACGGCACAGGCAAGAGAGCATTACTCTTCTCCCTCATGGATCAAATATTTATTTCATATGACAAGCAGGAAAGATTCTGGGGAGAAACACAAAGAAGTTGTTACCTAACAAATCCAGTGGTTTTTAATTTAACAATTAATGACAAAAGCATCCCTGAAGTAGCACATGGTAGCCAAGGAAAGAGCTGCAGCCTGCATCAGAGGCTGTTTCATGTGGCTGATACTGCTCAAGATAAAGCAATGCCTGAAGGGACTCTAAGGGTCTCTTTCTGCCAGGCACCAAAAAAGCCTGCAGCTAGAGGGTATCCCTGGCAGACCACAGAGATGGAGGCTGGAATAGAGACACAGAAACCTAGAAAAGTAGAGCAATGCCTGGCGCAATAGAACACCAGCAGACTAGCATCCTGTGTGTATCACAAGGACTCCAAGAGCATCTTACACACAGATGCGAAAACATAATGGCAGCACACGAGGATTAGGAGAAAACTAGAATATGGCAAGGGCTAAACTGCCCTCAGCTGCCCTTCTCTGGAAATACAGCAACATGGCTGATGACCTGGTGCTTGCTGGGAGACGAGACTGCTCCAGCAGCTTTAAAACTTGCTCTTATGTTCATTAAAGTACATCCTTGGGAGTGATAGATAAGAAAAACAACTACTCTAGGCTATTAGTTGTTATCTGATTTAATTAAAGTGCAGTTGTGTGCTTATAAATACACAGGCAATGCTAAGCACACACAGAAGCCACTATTTCCCACACCTTCTCCCACACCTTACATAGGTATTAGAAGTGCTTGTGAACCAAATAGTGTACCATTCATAAAAAGGAAAAGACCTATTTTTCTTCATTAACTAGGTCAATAATTGCAAAAAATTGTGCTGAGGAATTCTGAGACCCTGATGTATCTCCCAAAAACCCTGAAAATCAGTCTTCTTACCTGGAATTAGTGTACAATTGTGCAGTATGCCAATAAAGGCCATCTGGTAGTGATAGAAACTATTATTGTGAATGTCAGGGCTTACATATGATACATTAATATGAAAATTAAACATAAGTAGTGTGTTACAAGGGAAAAAAAACAAGATCGTAGGTGCTGCACGAGCCAAGCTTTAAAGTAAGATCTACACTCTGCACTGAGTCCAATTTGAACAAGAACCAGGACAGAGTAAGAGACATAATAGTGTAAGCAGTCTTCATTTAAAAAGTGAAAAGAGCATTTCCAATGCTTCATTTTTGCTACTAAGCCTGAGGGCTTGAAGGTCATTATTCTCTTTTATGGAGGACCAGTCTGCAAGAAAGCAGGACTCAGATCCTGCATTCAGAAAAGAGGCTATTGCTATCGCTGACTCCTGCACATCCTCCACCATCCTGTTCCTCATTCTCCTGAGCACAGAAGTAGGGTGTTCATGGATGCTGGGCCATAGGGGCTCAAACCATCCCCAGACACCCCACAACAACAGACTGAATAAGGCAAATTATGAGAAGGCTATGAAAACATCAAGGGTTTGTTTACCAGAACGTAGCGGATATAAAAATAGTCTTGTTCCATTCCACTGCTAACAGTGCAGATCTCTGTTTTCTCACTCTTCACAAACACAGCTATTAACATTTAAGAAATTGCCCTGTGCTGTCCTTCTCTGCCTTCCCACCATGTACTTTTCCTAATCACCCTATTTGCACAAATTGCAAAGGGCTCAGACTGATTTAGAGGAAAGGCAGAACATATCAAGACATCAAGACAACAGTCTTTGATCTGTTTAATATTTTTCTTTAATTACTTCATTGCACAATGATAAAAAAGCCTGAGTTTCAGCCCATTAACTCAAAACAGCAGAAAAGCAGATAAGCAATGAGGTTTGTCAGGGCAAGATGTACGTGGAAGACCACTCAATTTCCATCAACCATGCAATAGCCAAACAACATGCTGTTTGTATATGCTCAGTGTGCTTCCTTCTGGCTCAGTTAGGTCAGATCACATTGATGATTTAAGAGATGCTACACTTATAGGTCATGCTATCATGAAAGCACTTGGAAGCATCTCAGCTGCAGAGCTACTCTATTCTATAAAACAAGCATTGATGTGTCAAGAACATCTCAGCAAATTAAAGAGAGACTGGAGCATGGAAGACCACACAGTCAGTAGAAAACTGTCCCAGAAGACAAATCCTTTCCTGATATCCATGATCGGATAGATTGGTTCTGCCAGTGCCATGAAACTTCACCTCAGTTTATATCTTAACACCAGAGTAGCAGAGATGAAGATGGCCAGCAAATGAGTGATAGATGAGGATCACCCAGCTGATCCAGAAGGATTCTTGGCCACAAAACACTGGAAGCTCTCGGGCAGAAAGTTCTGCACAAAGCTAAGGTTTTTCTGGGCAGTATTTCTCATGGGGGCTTCACAACTATAGCTATAGAATTTTTGAGGGACAACACTAAATGGACTAAATTCTTTTGAAGGTGTTTTTGATATGCATGATTATCAGCATCAAACTGCAAATCCCTGTGGCCCTTCATAACAGGCCCTATGAATAATTTTCCTGTATTCTCTGGAGTGAAAACAACAGGAATCACAGTGACACAAATATTGGCTGTGCGTAACAGGACCTGTCCAGGGAAACATTATACTATGAATTCTCAGAGGAACATAAAAGAAATAAGGACACTTTGCAACAGCAACTGAATTTATGTTTGTAGTTGCAAGAGGGACATAAGGTTGAGCTTCACCAGTTCCATTGCTGCAGAAATGGGGACTCGTTTATTAGTCTTTGAGAAGGACTCTATGACAAGGCATTAAAATTTTAAAAGCCAAAACTTGAAAATGAATATTTTATAGTCATGTGAGGCTGTTAGCTCTTCATAGCCTTTGTTATGTAGACATGGTGCTTAGGGATATGGTGTAACTGGAGGCTTGTCAATGTTGGGATAATGTTTGGACTCAATGATCTTGATACTCCAACCTACACAATTCTGTGAATCTGTTTGCTTTGCAACTGAACTTAAGTCAAATAAAGAGCATTTTGGGAATATTATTACATTTCTTGTAAGTGGCAAGAGTACCTCACCTGCTAGCAGGAATTTACAGCATGTACCTGTTAACAGAAACATGCAAACTTTGAAAAGATATGTAGAAAAGAGACCTAATTTGAGCTTAAACTCTTCTGATTCATTCCTTCCATCCTGCAGATATAAACAAGCCTCAGCATAGATCATATTTCACAAAGAACCCAATGTGTTCCTGAGAATCTACCTACATTTTTTAAAAAGCAGAGCTCACCACATTCTGCTGTCCCAAGAAGGATGACTGAGAAAAAAAAGATAGGCAGAAGTTTCCTATGATTTGCTCACTTATATAAATCTAGCAGAGGAAAGATCCATTTCTTTGCTCCTGCTCTCACGTTTTCGGTCTCCTGAGCAAGTGACAACACTACAGCCAGCATTTCAGCAAGGATTTCTAGTTCCTTATGTGCAACACCTTTAGAGACCAGATAACTTTCAGTGTGTCTGCAACCAGACTGAAGTCCACAACTGAACAAACATGGGCATAAATTGGCAAGACCAGAGAGTTATGTTGCTGGCTCACTCATAGGAGCTAGCCTGATGCAGTGCTTCAGCCTGCATCCAGTCCCTTTCAATTCTGTGCTTGGCTTGGAAATTAGGATCACTTTCTTTTGTAGCCAAATTTGTTTCAAGGAAGAAAATAGCAGGGCAATAAACAAACTTGAGAATCCTAAAGCACTATCTTCAGGATTATTCCGTTTATGTTTTAAAAAGCCCAACTAAACTTGACCTCCTTCAGTTGAGGAAGACGATTAATAATCAGAACTCTTTGGTTGACTGCGGTTTTGGGACTAGCAGGCAAACTTCAATTGCTTTTCAACCATCCCCCAGATGCAATAACACAAGTAATATCATAACAAAAGGAGTTTAAAATAATACCATCCGAAAGGGAGCAAAAACTGCAAGCATAAGCAGCTGAGAGTCCTAGGCATCACTACATGTGAATTTGAGTATTCCATTTTTATATCACCAACATACCTTCTCATTCTTTTACTCTTCACTAGCAGTAATCTTTACCCATATGCTTTCCCAGTGTCTCTCCTCTTCATTTGCCTTCACACTCTACTAGACTTTTGCTATCTATTGACACTGGCTTTTGTACCAAGTAATCTCTTAAGAATATCAGACCTTGAAATTGTGGCAGGATGCTGAGAACATAAATATCTCTGCCCCTTTCTAAAGCCCAGTAGTGCTAATCTCAAGCATGACAGATTCTAACAATATCGTGAAGTCAACTCAGCACAGAAAACTGAAGTTGTTTTTATGACTCCAGATCTCCCCATAGGAACAATTTTGCATTTGGACTAGGTTCACCTGAGTACACTGCCTCCCCCCAGCAGCCAGGAACAGAAGTATGGGTACAAGAACAGCACCCATAATGATAATTCCTCAGGACATAACTTCAGCTTCTACAATTTTGTTCCTACAGACTTTCCTGACTCAGAATTTATGTGTTCAATCTATTTCCATTGACTTGCCCATAGTGTTCTTTAACCATGCTGGCTCAGCTGTTACTTGTTTGGTTTCGATCCACAGTCAGATCAGGTCAACTTCCTATTGCTAATACAAAAGACAGAGGGAAAAGCTGGGTTTCCCTGGCTTCACCCACACTGAGCACAAAAAGAAGTTGCATGAGGAAGCACAGTGGAGACACAGGCGGCCTGCATGGATGTGAACCGAATCAGCATAGTTATATTGGGTACCTGGTTTCATGTTCTTTGAACGTTTAGGATGTAGTTTAGCATCTTGCTGCTTAACTTCCATGAGGGTACGAAGTCTGGCAGGAAAAGAGAGAAACAACAACTCATTTTGCTGTGAGACTTGGTTGGGTTTTGTGGTTCAAGGTGAAACCTGAACAAAAGGAAGAGAGCCTCAAAGCATGCACTCCATACACATCAGACATCTCTGCTTTTATCATAACCAGTCTCAAAACAAAACTATTCAGACCTAGTAGAAGAGGGTGAGAGTGACAGACTGCTTCAGGTTGTGCTTGGAAGAAGGAGGCAGGCAAGGGTAGTACACACTTACTTCCGCAGCTCTGACCCTGGATCCCTGTGTTGCTATGAACTGCTGCTGTCACCCAATTTAACATCATTGCAGTTCAGATGAGCACATGTTGGTAAACAAGGCAGCAACGAAAGGGCAGCATCCTGTTTACATTTCACTGCAAGATGATTCATTTACTGTTCTTCAGCAGGACAGAATCTGTAATCATGCAAAAGGTCAGCGGTTTCTGCTAAGGCTTCTGCATTTAGTCAAACAGTGTTTAGATATTAAAAAATTCAAGTGTTGATACAATCCTGCTGAACAGTCTTAATCTTTCCTGGAAATCAAGAGTTTGACGTCGATGTAGTTTCTTTAAGTTATGGAAAAGTCTCCCCATTTTTGAAAAGAAAGGAGATTATCTGAGTGCAACAAGCACAATCCATATCATCTGGTAGATGCTGGCAACACAGCAGCTCTCACAGACCCCCAGACCCAGCGTTGCAAGGTTAAGAAACAAAAAAATTATCCCAAACACTAATGGCCTCTGCTGAATGAGTCTGGGGGAAGCAGCTCTGTCAGTGTTCTGATAAGCAGTTACAGATGGGCAAATAATCTAAAGCACTTGCCCTTCTAATACATAGCAGATGGCTTGCAATATCAGCCATTTAGCTTCAGCATTAAGATATTGAACACATCCAGCACAGTAGGAGCTACTCAGTGTCTTATGACTTCTTCATGGCTAGTATTTGCCAGAAATCTCATCTTCCACCCCAGTCACTGACGTTTAACTTTTGCATGCATCATGCACAGCATCTTGCGCTGTGCGGCTTTGCTGTAAAGACAACATCTCACGTGTGGGCAAGTGCTTGTCCCCAGTCTCTGCAGGAACACACTTTATCAAACCTGTGCACAAGCTCCCAAATAAGCTGCTGATTTATAAGTTGGCACCAACTCTTAAATATAGCAAACTCATCAAACCCTTGTATATTCCTTTCAAACACTGAACTTAATTCACCTCTGCCAGAGTATAAATGAGAAACAACCTTTCCCAGCTGTTGGAAGATTCTGACTTTACAGTGCTGCAGGATTTATATTACAGTCAAAGAAACAGAGGTTCTGAGAAGGCCAGAGCTACTTACTGCTTTCCAAACTCCCTCATACACGATTTCAAGCCAAAGACATCCTTAAATCAGTAACTACTTCAACAAGCCCTCAAGGAACTAGGATGTAGTTATTACAGTACTAGTTCCTTATTAAGAACTTGCTTGAAAAGGGCTCATTAATTTGCAAGCACATCTGATTGACAGTGATGGAAGGGAGATTGCAGAGAGTTGTGTAGGGCACTGATGCCCACACATAGTGCTCAAACACATATCTACTAGAATTGCTACGTTTATTTCCCATCTTCTCTATACCTGAACCCCTAAAAACTCAGATCTCCCCTTCATTGCTGGCCCCATTACCAGCTCTGTGCAAGTCTATCCAGAGTGCAAAGGTGTTTACAAAAGACAAAGCAATCCAGAAAAGTCTGATCTGCTTCTAAAGAGAGCACAAAAGGAGAGACAGAAACCAGAATGGCAGGGAAAATCACTTGCTGCCTGTTTTCTGCTCTGTTCCACTGCTATTAAAAGAGTCATAGCAATATAAAAATAACACTGTTAACATTATAATAAGGACTGCTTAAAAAAATGTGACAGTAGCACAGTTTTTAAACTATATTTTAATAAGCAGAAAGGTCTAATCACAATTTTACCTGCAGTGCGAAAAGGAATATTTATAAGCTTTGCAAATCAGGGGTGTGCGACTGAATTGTCACAGGACAGTTGGCCAGAGTCATGCTGGAAACCAGAAGGAAGGTAGTTAAATATTCCACACTACTTCAACAAGACAATGGCCATTGGAAGGGGAACGATGGAAACAATAAATACACAGGAGAACAGAGGCCAATTCCTAATATCAGCTTATGGTACCTCAAACCAGAGGCAAGAACAGCGTCCTGCCTGTAGAGAGGTCAAGGTACTAGCAGAAAAGTCTCCACATCCAGTTCCACCACCAACACCAACACATGCATGAGCACTCACTTCAGCTTCAGTTTCCTGTGCCTTCACATAGCTGGTGGGAAGCACCTACCACCTTGCTTTTAAGTCAATAGATACCTTGCAGCTGACTTTGTTTTGATGGAGCATTCTAAGAAAAATGGAGAACAGTTGCATTGGGATGTCAGGATGGCTTACCTTCTTCATGTCAACAGGGCTTCATCTTCTCTGCACAGCAGATATGCAGAGCTAATGTGTTTGTCCTCTCAGTTACTTCTTCCCTTCTTCCATTTGTGTAACAATAAGTATTTCAGGTCAGACACTGGTGCTGCTTTCAGGTGACTGGAACATCTTGCACAAAAAATCTTTGATGTTTTTAGTTCCAGGGACTTACACCCTGAATAAACAGCTGCAAATTGTTTGGGGGCAATAGCTCTCCTCTCTGCAAAGGTTGGTTAACATTATCAGCTCTTTAGGCACTACCACTAACATGAAAGCTTTTCACCTGCTACTGGTTCCAAAAATTCATAAGGTTTTCCCAAACTCCAGAAGGATGTTGTTTTGTTTTGCTTTCCTAAATAACCACTTGCTTGTTTGTCTTGGCTAAAACATTCCTTTGCCCACAGCTGAACTTTCAAGAACCTGGAGAAATCCAAGATTAATCCACCTTTTTTCTCTGTAATCTCAAAGAGATCAGGTTAGCAGCTACACTCTTCTGGACATGAGTTATAGTTCTCTTCAAGGAGCAGTTCTCACCCTCTGTCCCTCCTTGAGGATTAATTGTTGCAGACAACACAGCACTGCACTGTATCTAAATCCTGGAGAGTAAATTTGTCTGCCAAAAGACTACCTCTGGGGTGGACAAATGACATATATTCAGGTCTCTTAAAGCTACTTCCACAGACCTTACACAAAGACAAGGAAAAGCCTGTTCTTCTGCCTTCCTATCAGTTTTGTTTCGGGTTTGCTTCCCCTGCTTTTTTCTGTCTTCATTTAATGAAACCAAAAGACTGAAAGCAGTGGATGTGGGCAGCTGTCAGTAGATACTTACATTCTAATAAGCACCAAAGGAACATGAATACAGCCACATTCAGACAGCCTGTTTTGAGAGGCAAATCCTTTACCAGCACCACTGTGTTTCTGTCAAGGCATCAGCCAGATCAACTCACAACATCCAGGGTGGTTTTGCAGGCTTCCACATGCAATAATACTTGGGGCACTCAAGTTTTCATACTGCTCCTACTACAGCAAGAAGGGGGAAATCTGCAGACAGCAGGACAAACTGAGAGCTCTGAATATCACCTCTCTCCTGCATAGACATTGGTCTGTAAAGCAAAGGTCAGTGACATTTTGACATAAAGCATTTTGGCTCCTTGTCAGTCACACTGGCTATGCAATGGCATGGCATGGTGCTGCAGAGTCCACAGGGCCATGCACAGTCCTTTAAACTGTTTGCACCCAGTCAGTGGCACACAGCCCCAGGTGACTGGTGCCACCACAGACATGACCCCAGGTGGCACAGCTCTGGAAATGGGTCCCCAGCAGAAGATGGAAGCTGCAATGCAGCCCAAGGTCACATTATCTCAGCAGGCAAGAGTAACCTCGATGAACTTTGAACCCACTGCTCACCTTTGGAGATAACCAAAAGCCATGTAGACTTGGACCTGGGCAACCAGCTCTAGGTAGCCCTGCTTGAGCAGGGAGGCTGGGCAAGAAGACCTCCAGAGGTCTCTGCCAGCTCCTACTCTTCTGGGAAATCTTAAGATCTGTCAGTTCCCACTGAAGACAGTTGTGTAACAGCTATATGTAAAATGCATAAAAATTACAATGCAACCCACACCACCTGTTAGGGGTTATAGAGCCAGAAAGAAATAACAGGTTTTAAAATTCATAAAAAGTAAATCAGCAAACTTAAGTGAACCCTGGCAGCTGGTGTTAGGTTCAGGAAAATCTTGATTTTCCATGTATTATTTTAGCAAGACACCACTAGGAACAGAAATATTTCTTAAGGAGTAGAAAAGAAAAATTGTTTAGTCAAGCTGTCTCTGCATGACAGGAAATCAAACACTGTGCTGGTGCATAGGAGCTTTCCAGTTTGTTTAACCTGCCTATAGGAGTATGAGAGAGACACAGAAAGAAAAGTGAAAATTGCTCAAATCAATGTGAACATGAAAATGCTCAAAATCAGTAAGATATTAGTATTTTTATTGCTCAATAAACAGAAAAGAAAATGATGTTTTAAAGGCTGAAGGTAATGATTTACAGCACTACTGGTTAAAAAAATTTACTTTGCCCCTACCCATTTATTTTGTCGATGTGACTGGCAACAATGGTTAGGATAGAATATTGTGAATAAAGTACAAAGCTAAATATTACAAAACTGTATTTGCATTCCATTTAGGAAAGATCTGATATACAAAAGCCAGAAGCTGCTGATCGTGCTTTTGTTTTCCAAATGTAAATCCATGCCACACTCTAAGGTCTATAAAAATACCAACAAACATGGTGAGTGCCCTAGTTTTGATTTCCCAGGGTCTTCAAATGCACAAAAACCCAGGACACTTTTATATAGCAAGGAAAAGCTATAACAAATTTTATTAACCAAGAGCAAGAACGGTTAGGGAAAAAAAGTTATTAAACCAAACACATGGCAGCACCATGCAGACTCAGAGGTGGCAAACGTACATACAGCCATGAATAAAGGATTCTCAGAGACAAGCCAATCATGGAAACAACCTAGCCTCTGTAGCCCCCTCTCAACTTGCAAGTGCCAAAATGCGAACCATGAGGGAAAAAAGAGAGAAGAAAAAGAGAATATGACTAAGATTAGATAAGGGCAGAAGTTATAATCAATAGAGGAAAAGGAAGAAAAGAAAATGAAAAGGGAAAAAAAAAGTTGTGGATTATTAAATAGGCAGCACACTGAGGGGATGACACAACTACTCCTCATTTGCTGCTCCAAGTCCTCACTCAAACTTGAAAACTCAAACTACCTACTACACTTGAAAATAACCTTTTGTGAACTTAAGCCACAGCAGAGAATTTATATTTTGCTTCATCGAATCAGAGTTTTAACCAAGCAACAGACACTAACCTTTCATGACTCCTGGGAGATAGCCCATGCCTAAAGGGAAGACAAGAGCATGTTCTGCTCACACAAGGCAGCACATTCTTTTTCTTAAATTCTTCATATTTCTTCAAACCAGACACCTTCAACAGTTTCTTCCGTGTCTCTGTGCACTGCAACAACACAAGTATCTAAGTGCAGCACAAATTTCAAATTTCTCAGCAGTGCGGTCTGTAATAGGGAAGGTGGAATCAAACATTTCTTAGAAAATGGGGTGGTTCAAAAACAAGCTAAGGACTGAATTAGGATTTGTTCTTGGAGTCCTCATACATCGCAGAAAGTGTTAGACACATGCATACACACACACACATACACACATATGTTCCAGCTTTAAAGAGCTGCTGTCTGGATCCCTCACATCTTGGTTTGCTTCATACATTCTTACCTGTAGAATGAGATACGTCCTTTCCTAAAAAAAAAAGGAATTATTTGGTCCTCTCTTACAAGCAATTAAAACAGTTTTCTAGGACTGAAGCTCTTAGACGTCCTCTTGTTGCAGAGCAATACCTCAATCTATTGTCCGGGGGCAGCAGAGGGCAGAGTTGAGAGTTT
>VXBP01003073.1:1553-135421 GCA_013400115.1 Rhinopomastus cyanomelas | reverse complement strand
GGAGCACTGCTGGATCTTTTACTCACCAACAAGGGAGGTCCGGTTGAAGCAGTGAAGGCTGAAGTTTGCCTTGGTTGCAGTGACCATGAGATGGTGGAGTTCAGGGTCTTGTGTGGTAGGAACAGAATAGCAACAAAAAGTGCATCTTCAAATACATTGAAGGCAAAACGAAACCTAGAGGCAATGTAGGTCCCCTGCTGAATAAGAAAGCAGAGATATTCAACATCTTCTTTGCCTCTGTCTATACTTCTGGGACCTGTCCTGATATCAAACCCCAGAACCGCTGAAGCTCCAGAGGAAGCAGAGGCAAGAGAGGAGCCTGCTTTAGGACTGGGTTAGGGATAAGTTGAGCAAACTGGATATACATAAATCAATGGGCCCTGATGGGATGCACCCATGCGTGTGCTAAGGGAGACAGTGGAAGTCATTGCTAAGCCACTCTCCATCATCTTTGCTAAGTCTTGGGGATCAGGAGAGGTGCCTGGGGACTGGAGGAGAGCAAATGTCACTCCAGTCTTTTAAAAGGGTAAGGACACAGATAACTATAGACCTGTCAGCCTGACCTCCATCCCAGGAAAGGTGATGGAACAATTTGTACTAGAGGCTGTCTCCAGGCTCATCAGGGACAGGAGGGTCATTAGGGACAGTCAGCATGGCTTCACAAAGGGGATGTCGTGCTTGACCAACCTGATAGCCTTTGATGAGGGCATAACCAGGTGGATAGATGATGGCAGAGTGGTGGATGTGGTCTATCTTGACTTGAGTAAGACATTTGACACAGTCACCCACAGCATCCTTGCAGCCAAACTGAAGCAATGTGGACTGGATTATTGGGTAGTGAGGTGAACTGGCTGCAGGATAGAAGCCTATTAATAGTGGTCAATGGGACAGAGTCTAGTTGGAGGCCTGTATCTAGTGGAGTGCCCCAAGGGCGGGTACTGGGACCGGTCCTGTTCATTCTATTCANACAGAGGTTCTTCTCCCCCTCTACTCTGCCCTGATGAGACCACATCTGGAGTCTTGTGTCCAGTTGTGGGGCCCTCGGCTCAGAAGGGATGTGGAGCTGCTGGAGGGAGTCCAGCGTAGGGCAACGAGGATGATGAAGGAGATGGAGCAGCTCCCTTATGAGGAGAGGCTGAGGGAGCTGGGTCTCTTTTTAGCTTGGAGAAGAGGAGACAGAGGGGTGACCTCATGAATGTCTATAAATATGTGAAGGGTGGGTGTCAGGAGGATGGAGCCCAGCTCTTGTGAATGTCATCTGGTGATAGGACAAGGGGCAATGGGTGCGAGCTGGAACACTGGAGGTTCCATATAAATATGAGAAGGAACTTCTTCACAGTGAAGGTGACAGAGCCCTGAAACAGGCTGCCCAGGGGGGTTGTGGAGTCTCCTTCTCTGGAGATGTTTAAGACCCGCCTGGATGTGCTCCTGTGTGACTTGGTCTGTGTTATCCTGCTGTGGCAGGTGGATTGGACTAGATGATCTTTCGAGGTCCCTTCCAATCCCTAAAGATTCTATGATTCTATGAGTGACTTGTGAGAAGTTGGTGACTTTTGAAAGACTGTTCAAAGAGAGCTTTGAAACCGTCAGAGCAAACGCTGTTAGGTGGAAACATGAAGGTACTGAAGGCAAGACTGACAGAAAGTGCTGTCAGAACAGGATCCTCTATCTCAGAATGCTTTGCTTGTTCTTTTGGCCCCAGATCTGAGCTGGGAAGCAGTTTAAGGAACCAGCTTAAAGTGCTGTAAAGGACTTATTTTGAAGGGAACTTGAACTATTTATCCTACAAGACACTGGAGCTTGACTGAAAGTGATGCCATAAGAATAACATGTGAGGGAAGGGCAAACGCGACGTACGTCGTAGAAATATAAAAGAACTTTTATACTGACACCTGGGTAAGTGATAAGCTGGAAACAAGCCAGGTGACCAAGTCTACTGAGTAAGCGTTGGTAAACATTGGATACAAGACCCGGAGAAACAAAGACTTTCTTGTACTTGCAGGTGCAAACTTCACAGTGACTTCTGCGTCGATACGAGGTAAGACACTCCACCTAAGGTGACTGATGCTCCTTCCCACCGTAGAGCAAGTGTAAGGGAGACAAACTTTGTTACCCAACTTTGTTACGCTTCCAGGGGTCGAGATGAAAACTGGTCGTTTTTACTGCTTCCTTGTTTTCTTCCTTTTATTCCTCTTCTTTTGATGACTCTTATGTCCCAGTGTGGCAGACTACAGTGTATTGCTTGAAAGGTTGAAATCCTGCACTTAGTAGAGGTCTGCAAGAGTCTTTCTAGCGTTACTGCAGTGCCCTGTGCTGATCTCTGGGTAAGCTCTGTACTTGCTTCCAAGCAGAGTGTGGTTTGCTGGGTGTCTTTGTTTTCTCTTACCCTGTGCACTGGAGGTTCTGTGTCTGCTGGACCATCACTACTGCAGCGATGGGACTTTGCTAAGAAAGGACTGTTCCCTCTCAAGTCCGTGCCATTATTGTCTTGCCTGTTCTTCCTTTCTTCAAATGAGTGCTGTGGTCTGGCAGGAACTGGTGGGTTGAAAGAAAGCCTGGGGAAAGAAAAGAAAAGCATTTCCCATTGAAAGCTGTGACCAAAAGCACCGTGTTGGGGGGAGCATGGTCAGATGGGGTGCAGCTTGCCATATGCATCTGCAGACCATCGTGGCCATGCCTGCTTTGCCAAGGCACAGCTAAGCTCTGTGTGCTACACCTAGCTAACCTTTCTGGATGTTAAAGAGGTGCCCAGCATTTGCAAATGTGGGTATTTTGCAGTAGTAGAAATGCTTGGGGCACTGATCCACCAGTAAAGGGTGTTTCCTCCTGTAGATACTGCGATGAAGAGAGGAACAGAAGTCATGTGTTCCATTCTGAATCTATCAGACTAAGCTGATGCTGCTGCATGCTAAAGGAACAAGAAATGCAATCTGAGGATAATTTAGGAGGGTTGATTGAAATAGCTGTGTGTGCTTGACTCTGCCCTTGTGACATCGCACCTCGAATAGTGTGTAGAGTTCTGGGCCCCTCAGTTCCAGAAGGACACAGAGCTGCTGGAGAGAGTCTAGCGCAGAGCCATAGAGATGCTGAAGGGAGGGGAACATCTCCCTGATGAGGAAAGGCTGAGGGAGCTGGGGCTCTTGAGCTGGGAAAAAGAGACTGAGGGGTGACCCCATGAATGTTGATAAATATGTGAAGGGTGGGTGTCAGGAGGGGTGGAGCCAGGCTCTGCTCAGGAGCATCTAATGATAGGACAAGGAGTGATGAGTGTCAGCTGGAACAGAAGAGGTTCCACAGCAATGTGAGAAGGAACTTTGTCCTGGTGAGGGTGCCAGAGCCCTGGCAGGGGCTGCCCAGGGGTCTTGTGGAGTCTCCTTCTCTGGAGATGTTTCAAACCTGCCTGGCCATGTTCCTGTGTGACTGGATCTAGGGGATCCTGCTCAGTCAGGGGGATTGGACTGGATGATCTTTTGAGGTCCCTTCCAACCCCTAATGTTTTCTGATTCTGTGATCAGCCTGGGATGGCTGTTTTCCACCATATTCAAGTCTAGAAAGTCAGAGAACTGTAAGACACTGGAAGTAGAAACCTCATTATTTGAAGATGGTTTCGTTATTATGTAAAACCATTTTATTACTTTTTGTAGTTTTCATCGCAGTTGTCACAGAACAGGACTAATCCCTGCGAGAGTCTCACAAAACTACATTTTTCCAGTGGAAAAACCCCAAGGAATAGTTAATTTTGTCCCAATTTTTTATATGGAGGTTTGGTACCCGAGAAATCAAAAAAAGCACTTGCAATGACAAAAGAGCTTTTGAGGCCTCGAATAACTGACAATTCTGATTTGGACTGCCCTGGCTTACTCCTTCTGAAGTGCACTGACATGTCTGAGATGTTTCATGCCATCAGACACAGAGGGAGGCAGCAGTTGAGGGTGAAGCCTGGACTGAACTACCCGCACAAGATCTATCCTGGCACTGTCTGTTTTGGAAGTAACACACAGGTGTCCTGCTCAGAGTTCTGTCCATTATACACTTTAAGTAAAGAATTTCATCCATATCTCCCCGTCCCAGCACGGCACTTTCCACCTCTGCACAGCAACAAGCGCTGAGCAGCTCTGCGGTGACTTGGTGCTGTTCCCAGAAATGGTTCCTTTCCTTTAAAAAACAAAAAGGAACTAAAGAAACCAAACACAAGAGGCCAAACAGAGAATGAGAAATGAGTGTTTCAGCGTGTTTGCACTAGATAGAACCAAGGCACGGGGCGTGTGTCCCTGCATGCCTCGTGGTAAGACAAGACAAGACTGCAGGACCCTGCCTGGACACAAGCACACCTGTGTGCAGGGCCCTTTGCCCAGCCCCTCCAAAGAAGCTTTTTCTCACAAATACTCGTGGGACATTCCAGTGCTGGAACTTTAAATCCTGACTTCCTCACAAAAGCCTGCCTGAGACGGCACTTGTTGGGCTGTGATAGGGCCTTTCCTCTCACGGTGAGCTGAAATGAAGCAGATGCCATCCAGTAGTGAGCGTAAGAGATCTCACTCCTCTCCCTTCTCCATGCCCACAGTGCAGCCTGTACCTTGTAGGGTCCATACATACCCCAATCCTGGGGGCCCTACCATGGCTGGGAATTTACTGGAGGCATGGTGCTGTCTCGGCAAAGAGATGTCTGGTGGAGCCAAGGATGATTGGAGCTCTGTCCAAAGCAATGTGGAATCCTTGTTTTGTTTTGAAAAAGGTCACAGCAGCTTGTTTTCCTAAAAGCTGGAAATGTGCTTCAGGTGTTCAACTACCTGTCTGGACTGCCCACGGCAGATGACCTCTGTCATAGTTGGGGATACAGCAAAGCACATCGGCCAACGCAGGAGTGCAGCACGTGCACGGCAAAGGAAGCGAAGGTCCTTCAGGGTACTGACGGACTGGTGTCTGGGAAGCCACACAGAGGTAGTTCCTGTCAAACCATTTCACTGTTTCTTGTCGTTTTCATTCACAACTGTCACAGAACAGAAACAATCCCTAAGAAGGGCTCACAAAACATTTCTTGAGTTTTTCCAACCCCAAGAAATAGGTTACTTGTTGTTGTTTTTTTTTAATGTGGAGAGTTTGATAACCAATAGATCAAGAAAAGTACCTCCAATACAAAAGAGCTCTTGAATTGAGAAGAGCATGGCGAGAGCAGGCCGGGCCTGAACGTTGAGAGAGTTGGCACCTCTGAGAAACCTACTGGTGCCCACCGTGCCTGTCCATGAGTGTGTGGTGGTGAAGAGGCAGCTGAGAGAAGAGCAGCCCTATTGCTCATTCCGTGCCGCGTAGGACCTCATTGATGCTCTTCTCCTGAGGTCTTCACAAGTTTATCTACATTTACGTTCATCCAGAAATTACAGTGGTGACGATGCAAAAGTAAAGGAACGAGTTGCATTAAGCTCAGAGTTAATGGTTTTGAACATTTTGAAAGCTGAAAGTCTTTCCTGTTGGAGAGCAAGAACCATTCCGGCTGTGAGGTGCTGGAGGGAAGAGGTGACCTTGGGGAAGCTGATGACATCCTGTCAGTAAAAGACCATTTCCCTTCTTCGCTGTGCCCCACAGTGGCTCGGTCTCTATTTTAAGAAGTTGCTGTGCTGATTGTGCTTCGCAGCAGACAGGCAGCATAGGGGCATCTCAGTCTTTCAATTCCTGTTTTTTGGAAAATGCCAAGTTCTTAATGTCATGAGCAGCACTAATTTCAACACACTTGGGCTTCTGCCTGGGCTCTGCTGCCTTTGAGTGCACAGATGCCCTTGTGAAAGACTGACAAAGCTGAGGCTCTTTAATTTGAGGAAGAAGAGGCTGCGAGGAAACCTCATCACTCTCTGCAGACCTGCCTGAAGGGATGTTGGTCCCTTCTCACAAGCAACTAGTGATGGAACAAGAGGGAATGGGTTCAAGTTACAACGGGGGAGGTTTGCACTAGATATCAGGAGGAATCTTTTCACAGAAAGGGTGGTCAGGCACTGGAATGGGCTGCCCAGGGAGGTGGTTGAGTTGCCATCCCTGGATGTGATCTTTAAAGATCGTTTGGATGAGGTGTTGAGAGACCTGGTTTAGGGGTAAACTTGTAAGGTAGAGCAGGTGGTTGGACTCAATGATCCCAGGGGTCTTTTCCAACCAGAGTGATTCTCTCATTCTGTGTGATTCTGTGATATGCAACAGATGGCAGGGATCAGCCTGTCTGTCCGTCTGCTCTTCCCTAGGGAACTCTTGGTGCAGGTGGCAGGCCAATGGTGGCAATTTCTGCACACAGCAAAAAAACCTAGAAACTGTGGTAACAGGACCCGGCGTTGGAATTTCAGAGCTGGAAGGATGAGTCCCTGCCCCTCTATACATGCAGGACCCTTGGCTGCTTGACCAGGTGAGTGTTCCCATTCAGTCAGGCTGGAACAAAAACCATCAAACCTCCTCTCTAAGAAGTGCCCTATATGTGTGCACAGGGGCACTTCCTTGTGAGCTGTCTTCTTTTTCAGCCAGAATGCAATTCCCATTTTTGTGGAGTTTCCGTTTGTTGGTGACATAAGACCATGCAGCCTTCAGAAACTAAGCTATGCTGAGGGTTTCTCTTTGACTAAACAATTTGACTCCAACTTTTATGTTTCTGTTATAAATATAGATCTATATACGGATAACACTTTGCAGAACCTGTGCAACAGAGTCACTTGGCTCTGCTGAGATGTTCCGTTGCTCAGGACTGTTAACAGCCCCCACAGTGCACGCCTATCAGTAGGGGTAGAAAGCAGAGATGCAGAGAGGGTAGTGCAGGTCTGCCTAGGAACTGCTTCTGCACTCAGTGCTGTAGGAAGTGATTGCGAAAGGCCGAGTTACGCAAAACCTTTGCATCAGCCTTTCCAGCAATGGATGATGACTGACACAGGGGAGAGATCTGCCACTGAACTTCAGCGTGTGGGGAAGAGAAGGCGAGCACGATCTGCTCCTTTTTGTGTTCCCAGCCAGCAGCAGCAGTAGAAGCGGTCGAAATGTGGATTTGAAGGGCGGTGTCGTGCGTGCTGGATGATGCAGGACCCTTCCGAAGCCACAGGGTTTCCTTAGGGGAGCAGCTGCTGAAGGAAAGACACACAAACTGACCTGCTTCCCTGGCTTAGTCAGAGGGCGTTGGGAAACCGCCAACATCAAGTTGTGTTTGAGGAGCGCAGGCTGAAGTATTTTCTCACTTCAGGACCGTCATCGCTTCAGGCCTGCCAAAGTGTTTCCAGCTTTGGTTGACTTGCAGGTACAAGGTGACCTCTTGGATCCCAGAGTACATGGACAGCACGGGAGGAAACTGAACCACGGCACACAGCAGACAAGGTGAGTGTTTAGTCTCGGTGTATTCAAGATTTGGGGACACTGGCCTCTGTGCAGCACTGGAGCTGCTTACAGCAGCCTGTTAACTGTAATAACTGGCATTTGCTGGTACGGCCAGTGGTGAAATGTTCTTTGGCAGCCATGGCAGCAACCACAGTCCTCCTGTAAATTCAAGTCAGTACTGTTCTCATTACGTCCATCGTTTATAGGGTTGACAGCAGCATCCAGCTCCCATCTATTACTGGTGTTGATTTGCAGGATAGAGCAATAAACTCGTTTGGTTGCCTATCAGCTCGGCCTTTCCAGTAAAGAATGCGAATCTCTTGCACAGTGTGGTAAAAACTGTGCCAGGAGCCTATGCAGCTCTGCTTCTTAGAAGCCCTGAGGCTGGAGGTCCCTCCTTGTGAGGGACCCCAAAAACTCTGCTGGGAAAGTTTGTGGTGGCAGAAGCCACAGCGCCACTCAAAGAGCTGGGAGGGCAGACAGGGCTTCTGCCTGGTGGAGAGCCACACTGGATGGACAAGCTAATGCTGTGAAGGCTGTGAGCATTAAGAGTCGTTTAAGCTGGAAAAGACCATTAAAATAATGAACTCTGATCGCTAACCCAACACTGCAAAGTCCACCACTAAAGCACATCTACACATCTTTGAAGTGCCTCCAGGAATGGTGGCTCCACTGCTTCCCTAGGTAGCCTGTTCCAATGTTTGACAACCCTGTCTTTGAAGAAATGTATTCAATATCCAACAGACACCTCCCTAGTGCAACTTGAGGCCATTTCCTTTTGTTCTATCACTTGTGGCCCGTGGTATCTCCTACCAACCCCTAAATATCTCCAACCTTCTTTCCGTTTGTAAGTTTGTTCTCCCCTCAACCTCCTTTTCTCCAGATTAAACAACCACAGTTCCTCCAGCTGTTCTTCATAGGATTTGTGCTGCAGAGCCTTCACCAGTTTCCTTGGTCCTTCTTTGGACCCACTCCACCACCTCAGTGTCTCTTCTTGTTTTGAGGTGCCCAAAACTGGACCAAGTACTCAAGTTGTGGTCTCACCCGTGGTGCAGAGAACAGGGGGACAATCACTTCCCTCACTCTTGCTGGCCGTATTATTCCTGATACAGGCCAGGATCCAATTAGCTGTTCTGGCTACCTGGGCACCCTGCTGGCTCCCATTCAGCCTGCTATCAACCAATACCCCCAGGTCCTTTTCTGCTGGGCATATTTTCAGCCTTTCATCCCCAAGCCTGTAGTGATGTCTGGGGTCATTATGATCCAAGTGCAAGACGTGACAACTGAGCTTGTTGAACTTCATACCACTGGTGGTGGCTCAGCCTGTCCAGATCTTTCTACGGAGTCCTTCTTCCCTCAAGCAGACCAACAAAGATACTATACTTTGTGTTGCCTGCAAAATGACTGAGGGTGCACTCGGTCACCTCATCCAGACCACTGGTGATCTAAAGGCCTTTGCTTGTTTAAAGATAGAACGTGTAGCTACAGCTTTGTTGTTGAGAAGAGACCCAGTGCAATAGATGCAAGAGGGGACAGCCACAGCCCACTTGTGTATGAAAGGGCAGTTCTTTGCAACTGCTCGGACACTATTGGGCGGTGCTTGTGAGAGGAGTAACAAACCCTGTTTGCAGGGCTAAGCAGCTGAAGTAGAAGAGGAAGGTTGATGTCACTAAATAAATCTTACAATGTGAATCTGAGCTGCCTAAGATTCACATTTTCTGCAATTCTTAAAACTGCATGTTTTCTTCAATTGTTTTGGGGTATTTTAGTTCAAAAGAAAACTACAGCAGGACTTTATCTCCTTTCTGTTTCCTCCAGCAAAATGTTCCACCAAGCAGAATACAGATCAAGGATCTTGCACACCTGGCGAGCACTGGCCATCTGTGTGGTGTTAGCTGCCAAGCTCTCGGAAGAGCAAGCGCTGAAGCAGGCTTGTCCTTCGTGTGGTGGCCATCAGCTTTGCAACTGCTCCGCCATAGGCTTGGACTTTGTTCCTTCAGGGCTCACAGGCAAGATCATCAGGCTGGACCTGTCCCACAACAAGATACAGCACATCCGATCCCAGGATCTGCGGCACGCTGTGAACCTGAGAGCCCTGCTGCTGCAGGACAATGAAATCGGCTCGATAGACGAGGATTCCTTTAGCTCCCTTGGGAAGCTGGAGCTCCTGGACTTATCCAACAACAGCTTGGCTTACCTGTCCCCTTCATGGTTTGGGCATCTCTTATCGCTGCAGCATCTTCACCTGCAAGGGAACTTCTACAGAGACCTGGGGGAGGGCTCCCTGTTTTCTGGCCTGCAGAACCTGAGCTCTCTGCACTTGGGCAACTCGTGGTTCTCCACGCTGAGGCAAGGGAACTTTGAGGGCCTCGAGCATCTTGAAGAGCTGTGGATTGTTGGCGGCAAACTGAGTGAGTATGAGCCGGGAAGCTTGAAATCCGTTAAGAGGATAAATCACCTGATCATAGACATAAGTCATGCTGCTGTGTTCTCAGCAATTGTCAGGGACATCCTGCACTCTGTCCCTTGGTTAGATGTGCGAGGAATCAAATTAGAGATCGGAAAAGAAAGCTTGGTCCAGAACTCTACGCTTCCTTATGTGATGTGGAAGCTCACCTTTAGAGATGCCTGGTTCACAGATCAGTACATCAGCCGGATAATAGTGTTACTGAAGGAAATCACATCTTTGCGAGAGCTCGAGGCAATCGATTGTGTGCTGGAAGGGAAGGGAGCCTGGGACTTTAGAGAAATCTCAAGGACTGGGGAAAGTTTTGTTGAGACAGTGTCGATAGTGAATGTAATGATCCAGAACTTTCATTTGTTCTTTGACCTCGATGGGATGGAGTCACAAATCAACAAGCTGAAAAGACTCTCCATTGTGAGCTCCAAGGTTTTCATGGTGCCGTGCAAACTCGCACAACATTTCTCCTCAATTGTGTATCTGGACTTTTATAATAATTTGCTTGTAAATAATCGTTTAAGTGAGACACTTTGTGAAGGTGCTTGGCCTTCACTGCAGACCCTGAATCTGAGCCGAAACTCTCTAAAGTCTCTGCAACAGACTGTACATTCGATGAGTCACCTAATCACCCTGGTCAATCTTGACATTAGCCAAAACAATTTTGGTGAGATCCCAGATGTGTGTGAGTGGCCCAAAAACCTGAAACACTTAAATCTTTCAAGCACTCAGATTCCCCGAGTGACAACCTGCATCCCCCCAACCCTGGAAGTTTTAGACGTCAGCGCTAACAACCTAAGAGAGTTTAGACTGCAGCTTCCGTCCCTCAAAGAGCTGTTCCTTGCACAAAACCAGCTGAAGACCTTGCCCGGGGCTGCACCCATTCCCAGCTTGGTGGTCATGTCGGTCAGAAGAAACAAGCTCAATAGTTTCTCCAAAGAAGAGTTTGAGTCCTTCAGGAAAATGGAGTTGCTGGATGCCAGCGACAACAACTTCATCTGCTCCTGTGAGTTCCTCTCCTTCATCCACCACCAGGCCGGGATAGAGCAGGTGCTGGTGGGGTGGCCGGACAAGTACATCTGCGACTCTCCCCTGGTCGTGCGAGGGGCACAGGTGGGAGCCGTACACCTCTCCCTGATGGAGTGTCACAGGTCCCTGGTGGTGTCGCTCATCTGTGTCCTGGTGTTCCTGGTCATCCTTGCTCTGGTGGCCGTTGGTCACAAGTACCACGCGGTCTGGTACCTGCGAATGACCTGGGCGTGGCTGCAAGCGAAGCGAAAGCCCAAGCGAGCTCTGCCGAAGGACGTCTGCTACGATGCCTTTGTCTCCTACAGCGAGAACGACTCTGACTGGGTGGAAAACACGATGGTGCGGGAGCTGGAGCAGGCCTGCCCCCCGTTTCGGCTCTGCCTGCATAAGCGGGACTTTGTGCCTGGCAAGTGGATTGTGGACAACATCATTGACTGCATTGAGAAGAGCCACAAGACGCTCTTTGTGCTGTCCGAGCACTTTGTGCAGAGCGAGTGGTGCAAATATGAGCTGGACTTCTCGCACTTCCGCCTCTTTGACGAGAACAACGACGCGGCCGTTCTTGTCCTGCTGGAGCCCATCCAGAGCAAAGCAATTCCCAAGAGGTTCTGCAAGCTGCGCAAGGTCATGAACACAAAGACCTACCTGGAGTGGCCACTGGAAGAAGAGAAGCAGCTGATGTTTTGGGAAAACTTGAAAGGAGCCTTGAGGACATAGAAGTTGGCAGCTCACATGTCAGTGCATTTCCGCTAGTGGCAATGTCGGTGTTTCTTCCCCCTAAGAAAATGTTTCTGTTTTTCTGCACAGGAAGAACCTCCTTCATTGCTTGTAGAAATAATTACTGTCTTACTAGGTGATAAAATCCCTCTTCAAGCTTTCCAGTGACTTGATACTTTAGTCTTTCAAAATCTTTGCAGATAACGATGACATTGTGAAGCAACGTCGATCTCCATGCACTTTTCCACACACGTATGGTGGAAGGCCTGTTGTTTCTGCACTTCGTCCTACTCTTGTTACATCCAAACTATTTCCAGACTATTCTATTGTCACTCACAAATGAAAATAAAAGCCAAACAGTTCAATACTCTCCCGAGCCTGTTGCTGTCTTCCAGTTTATTTTCAGGGCCGTAGTGTGGTAGTTAATTGAAACTGAAGCGTGAAGAAAACCCTGGGGACACATGTGAAAAATAAATCCTCCAGAGCTCTGCCTTTGCTGTGCGGCACAGAGGACCACGATGGGCGGTATGGATCAGACACACAGCTCCATTGGTGCGTCCATCACTCATGCACCAATTGCACTTTACTCAACGCCTGTGAAGGAAGCAACACAGCACCTTGTACAGTGACACTAGTGAGATCCAGAGGCACTAAATAACAGTGGGATTGTTTTTTCCAGGCTTTTTTTTCTCCTGGTGATTGCTAGTTCCTCTCTCCATGGTCACCCGCATATTCACTTCTACCTACCCACAGAAACAGCTCAAGCCTTCCATTTGTTTGAGGATGTGTTTCTAATAAGCGCAGGCAGATTTAGCTCTTGTTTCTGCTCTTCCGTGTTGCACAGCAGGTTCAAACAACCTCTGTGCCCTGCATCCCTTACAGGTCTGTGTGTCCTCCTTTGTAACTGGTGCAGAACTTCGCACTGATAGAAGGCGATCCATCCTTTTGCTTCTGCATGAGGTATCTCCTAGAACTACTGTCTTGTTCTTCACCAATCCTAAGCGGAATCTAGACAAACATGTGGGAACAGATGTTTGTGTTAAGACAGCTGATCACACCCTGAGAGCCTGGAGTCATGGTTGTGGGTTTCTTGTGCTTTAGGTGTTCTGGTGGGAAACTGAAATTGCCTCTGATGGGAGTGAACAAGAGGTGATTCAACTTCATACATGTGACTGTCTTGTGGTGAGATAAGGTGGTGTCACATGGACAGAGTATTTGAAAGGTGGGAGATGTTGCTTACACAGGTGTCTGCGTGTTGGTGTCTGCCCGTCCACACGTGTGTCTGCGCACAGAGCCGTGCGGGTGTCTGTTCTTGAGTTCCCCTGTGGTTGTGTCTGCATGCTTGCACACATGACGTGTGAGTGTCTGTGAGTGTCTGTGAGTGTAGCCAGCCAGCACCACTTTCAGTTTTACTTGCGTGTCACAACGACTTGGTTAGTCCAGAGTCTGCTGCATAAAGGATTTTCTGTTGACTCTGCTGGAGACAAACAGCTCGTGGGTTAATCGAGGCCGAACTCCAGGTAAGGGATGAGTGAGTCATCCGATACCAAACACTGAGCACTGATAAAACAGGGGTTAGAATACTGTGTGCCTGGCAACAAGGCGGAAGATACGTGTCTGGCGTGTCTTTTCAAAGACACGGGGTCAGAGAGAAAGGGGTCGGAGAACCTTTGACTCAGTTTCACCACAGACACAGTGCGATGTTTAGAAGGACTGATAGTGGTTCTGCTCTGATGTCTGTCATATCCTTTTGGTGGGAATTCCCCTGATTACATTGCCAGGATAGAGAGGTGAGCAGGGAAGGCAATGGCAGATGAGAGTCAGCCAGGTAAAGAGCGATGAGGAGATGGGGCTGGTGTCCTCGGGAATCTTTTCCGTGCAGCACTGAGTTCACAGGTGGTTGGAGACTGGAGGTGCAGGGAGCCGCAATGCCAGAAGGAGAAGCAAAGGAGTTCTGGGCAGAGGCCATGGCTTCTCTGTGACACAGCCCAGACTCTCGGCAGAGGGCATTCAGGGTGCTTGGGGCTGCTGGGCAGTGTCCAGCTCCACAGGAGCGCAGGCAGGGACAGGGGTTCTGGCTGCCAGCAGAAGTGGCACGTCAGGTGCAGTTGTGGGCAGCAAACAGCAGCTCACCAGCAGAGCAGGGACGTGCTGAAAGCACCAAGGTCCTGCGGGAAAGGGGAGAGAGAAAAGCAGGAAGTGAAGACGACACAAGTTGGGTCAGACTGATTTCTGTTCCGTTTCTTCATGGGGGGCTGCTCTGTCTGGTTTGAATATTGCCCCCTTGTGTGTCGACAGCGGCTGCCTGGGCAAGGCCGAGTGCAGAGGTGAGCTGTGTTTGGCTTAGGAATTCTACAGGGAGAGAGCTCGCTGAGCCATGATCTCCAGGCAGTGAGCTCATCCCTTCCGTCACCTAACTTTGCCCTGTCGCACATCCTCTGTGTTGGAACCAAGAAGGTTCAGGTATGTGTGTATGCGCATGCTGTCGAGGCAATGCTAGCGGGTGATAGCCGGGACACGCGTAACCCACGTAACCCAAAGCAGTAGCTTTGGCAAGTCTGCTTGTAAACCAGCCCTGTCATCCACCTGTGATTCTTCCACTGCCGACTGCGTAGCGTTGCTCAAACCAACCGGTATTCATCTGGTTTGAGAGCATTCTCCAAGCCAGGATAAATTCACATAGACTCATAGAACAATTAGGGACTGGAAGGGACCTGCTGTGTTCTAGCAGTTCCATCAACCTACAGCATCTGAGAGCTTTTACAGAGTCTCGTTTTGTTGGCACTCATGATTCTGTTTGACAACATGAGTCTATTTCCTCAAATTCTTCTACTGGCTGGGGCCGGGGAAGACCATCTTTTGCGTATCTGCTGGTTCAGACCCCTTGTTCCTAACACAGAAACACTCTGAATGTCCAGTTCATGACAGAACCTTATGGTATTAAAGGCATTTGTGCCAGTTTCTATGTTATTAGCTGTATTTCAGTTACAGCAATTCCTAAGTAAGGCAACGATATCACAAAGTGGGCTTGTAATTCTGAGTGGGTGCAGGGAGGCCAGAAATGACTCTGTAAGTCTTAACCTGAATGATTAGACAGGCATGGAATGGGGGAACAGAATGGCTGGAAATATCTCCCTTACAAGGAGAGGCTGAGGGAGCTAGGTCTCTTTAGCTTGGAGAAGAGGAGACTGAGGGGTGACCTCATTAATGTCTCTAAATATGTGAAGGGTGGGTGTCAGGAGGATGGAGCCAGGCTCTGCTCGGTGTCATTTAGCTGGAACATAGGAGGTTCCATGTAAATATGAGAAGGAACTTCTTCACAGTGAGGGTGATGGAGCACTGGAATGGGGCTGCCCAGGGAGGTTGTGGAGTCTCCTTTTCTGGAGATGTTCATGACCCGCCTGGATGTGTTCCTGTGTGACTTGGTCTAGGTGATCCTGCTGTTGCAAAGGGCTTGGACTAGATGATGTTTCGATGTCCCTTCCAATCCCTAATGATTCTGTGATTCTGTGACCTGACCTTCTTTCTGCTGCTGAGACCCAAAGCAGACAAAGCCACCAGCAGAGAAGGAAGTGGCTGTAAAAGGGAAGAGCTGCAAGTCAGTAGGTGGCAATGGGCAGCTTTCCTAGAGTAAGGTTTGGCAAGTATCAGATTGGTGGCAGTGTGATGAACAACTCATTTCATATGTGCTCTGCCTGTGCTTCCCGTTTCAGGCAAAAAAATGGCTACACACACCTGGCGAGCACTGGCCATCTGTGTGGTGTTAGCTGCCAAGCTCTCGGAAGAGCAAGCGCTGAAGCAGGCTTGTCCTTCGTGTGGTGGCCATCAGCTTTGCAACTGCTCCGCCGTAGGCTTGGACTTTGTTCCTTCAGGGCTCACAGGCAAGATCATCAGGCTGGACCTGTCCCACAACAGGATACAGCACATCCGATCCCAGGATCTGCGGCACGCTGTGAACCTGAGAGCCCTGCTGCTGCAGGACAATGAAATCGGCTCGATAGACGAGGATTCCTTTAGCTCCCTTGGGAAGCTGGAGCTCCTGGACTTATCCAACAACAGCTTGGCTCACCTGTCCCCTTCATGGTTTGGGCATCTCTTATCGCTGCAGCATCTTCACCTGCAAGGGAACTTCTACAGAGACCTGGGGGAGGGCTCCCTGTTTTCTGGCCTGCAGAACCTGAGCTCTCTGCACTTGGGCAACTCGTGGTTCTCCACGCTGAGGCAAGGGAACTTTGAGGGCCTCGAGCATCTTGAAGAGCTGTGGATTGTTGGCGGCAAACTGAGTGAGTATGAGCCGGGAAGCTTGAAATCCGTTAAGAGGATAAATCACCTGATCATAGACATAAGTCATGCTGCTGTGTTCTCAGCAATTGTCAGGGACATCCTGCACTCTGTCCCTTGGTTAGATGTGCGAGGAATGTCGTTCTGTGTACCTGATGAAGTGCGGCTCCTGCGAGTCCTTTCTTCATCTTCTGCAAAGAAAGTTTCTTTCCGATGGAGCTCATTCACCGATGCGACTCTGCCGGAGATCGTTGGCGTGTTGGGAGATATGCTGAACTTAGTGGAGGTGGAACTCATAGCCTGCAGACTGTTGGGAACTGGGCAATGGAGAATGCGAATCCCAGCAAAGCAATCACAGACTGTGAGAGTCCTGACAATAAAGAAACTCTATATAGAAAAATTCTATCTGTTCACAGATCTTCAGGCAGTGCAACATCTCCTGTCTCTTCTCACCAAGGTCACAATTCAGTACACCAAGGTCTTTCTAGTGCCATGCAGGCTCTCACAAAATCTTCAGTCACTAGAGTATCTTGATCTAAGAGCAAATTTGCTTGGAGACCAAGCGTTGGAGCATTCGGCCTGTCAGGGCGCGTGGCCCTCACTACAAACTCTGCACTTAAGTCAGAATTCACTGAGTGACCTGGAAATGACAGGTAAAAGCTTGTCCCATCTAAGAAACCTAACTCTCCTAGACATTAGCCAAAACAATTTTGGTGAGATCCCAGATGTGTGTGAGTGGCCCAAAAACCTGAAACACTTAAATCTTTCAAGCACTCAGATTCCCCGAGTGACAACCTGCATCCCCCCAACCCTGGAAGTTTTAGACGTCAGCGCTAACAACCTAAGAGAGTTTAGACTGCAGCTTCCGTCCCTCAAAGAGCTGTTCCTTGCACAAAACCAGCTGAAGACCTTGCCCGGGGCTGCACCCATTCCCAGCTTGGTGGTCATGTCGGTCAGAAGAAACAAGCTCAATAGTTTCTCCAAAGAAGAGTTTGAGTCCTTCAGGAAAATGGAGTTGCTGGATGCCAGCGACAACAACTTCATCTGCTCCTGTGAGTTCCTCTCCTTCATCCACCACCAGGCCGGGATAGAGCAGGTGCTGGTGGGGTGGCCGGACAAGTACATCTGCGACTCTCCCCTGGTCGTGCGAGGGGCACAGGTGGGAGCCGTACACCTCTCCCTGATGGAGTGTCACAGGTCCCTGGTGGTGTCGCTCATCTGTGTCCTGGTGTTCCTGGTCATCCTTGCTCTGGTGGCCGTTGGTCACAAGTACCACGCGGTCTGGTACCTGCGAATGACCTGGGCGTGGCTGCAAGCGAAGCGAAAGCCCAAGCGAGCTCTGCCGAAGGACGTCTGCTACGATGCCTTTGTCTCCTACAGCGAGAACGACTCTGACTGGGTGGAAAACACGATGGTGCGGGAGCTGGAGCAGGCCTGCCCCCCGTTTCGGCTCTGCCTGCATAAGCGGGACTTTGTGCCTGGCAAGTGGATTGTGGACAACATCATTGACTGCATTGAGAAGAGCCACAAGACGCTCTTTGTGCTGTCCGAGCACTTTGTGCAGAGCGAGTGGTGCAAATATGAGCTGGACTTCTCGCACTTCCGCCTCTTTGACGAGAACAACGACGCGGCCGTTCTTGTCCTGCTGGAGCCCATCCAGAGCAAAGCAATTCCCAAGAGGTTCTGCAAGCTGCGCAAGGTCATGAACACAAAGACCTACCTGGAGTGGCCACTGGAAGAAGAGAAGCAGCCGATGTTTTGGTTTAATTTGAAAATAGCTTTGAGGTCCTAGATGGGGTGGGTGTCAGGGGGATCGAGCCATGCTTTTCTCGATGTCATCTGGTGACAATGGGTGCAAGCTGGAACACAGGATTTTCCATACATATATCAAAACTAACTTCTTCACATTGAGGGTGATGGACCATTGGAACAGGCTTCCCGAGGGGGTCACGGAGTCTCCTTCTCTGGAGACGTTTCAAACCCGCCTGGATGTGTTCCTGTGCGACTTGGTCTAGGTGATCCTGCTGTGGCAGGGGGACTGGGCTGGATGATCTTTCGAGGTCCATTCCGATCCCTGATGATTCTATGATTCCATGGGGGCATTAGGAAATGAACGTGTAGCAGATGTGCTCCACATTTGTTTCCTGGGCTCTTTGTCCCGTCAGCTCCCGGTGTGTTGAGGACACAAACAGCTTCGCTACTCTGAATCCCATTATGTGCTGTGAGATTATTGACGGTTTTTGGCTGTGGTCACCAGTTGTTGCACTGGTTCAGGCTGGAATGAAGTTAGTTTTCTACACAGTTGCTTCTCGGGTTCCGTACTTTGGATTCATGACCAAAACAGTGCTGATGACGCAGGGGTGTCCCAGTTGTTGCTGAACAGTACTTGCGCAGCATCAAGGCCCTTTCTGCTGCCAGTGAGTGGGCTGGAGTTGCCTGATGCTTTAGGAGGAGACGCATCTGGGACTGTTGATGCCAGCTGGACCAACGCACGTCCCACACCACATAACATTAATATCAGCAGTCACGTTTGTGGGGGCTGTGGTGTTTGCATTCCCAAGGAACTATTAGGTGTGATGCAACCCCGCTTTCATGGAAGCAGGTAAACATTTGCCTGCTGACGGAAACAGTGAATGAACTCCTCAGTTTGCTTTGCTTTTCCTCTACTTGCTGCTTTTTCATTACCTCAGCCCATGAGTTTCCTCACTGAATCTGTCCCTCATCCCACCGTGGGGTAATGAGGGAGAGGCTGTGCAGTGCTCAGCTGCTTTCTAGGCTTAAACCACAACAGTTGTCTGCACATGTTGATCAGCAGCGTTAGCCAAAGCTGCTTCATTTAAATGTTTCATGATGAAAAATTACTTGGATCTACAGTTCTGTGGCATATCTCCCTTTACCTCTGCAAAAGCTTTAGGAGGGGCTGGACTGGCCAAGGGGGTTTTCTGCAGTCCCTGTATAAGCCACTAGCGATCAAACGCAATAAACTTGTGTTTATGCAGGAGGGGTTTGTGTACTGGCTGTGCTGGGTAGCGGATCCAAAGACTGACTCTCAGCAGTTCTTCGCAGTCACTGTGAGTTGTATGTCCAGAACTCCTGAGGGTTGTGGTTGCAAATCTTCCTGTAAAAATGCACTTTCCCACTGTGGCTCTGGCTGCTGTAGCACCTGTGTTCTGTGGAGGACAATGTCCTCTGGGAGGAACACCTGTGCCTGGAGGGTGAGTTCTGTCTAATGTCATTGTTCCATATGTGGGGATAGATGGTTCAGAGTAGGGTCCAAACTCTCTTCTGACTTAAGCACATTGCCGGTGGGATGTGGGAAGCATCAGTGTGTATATGTGTGTGTAATCCTTGATTGCAACGAGGTCTTGCTCTCTCTGCTCAGCAGGCTTAGCACAGACATGGAAAGGGTGGTTCCTCTGGTTTTGTTCTTGTGTTTGCTGTCAGCTGGGGCCATGGCTTCTTGAGAAGTGTGGTGGAGCAAGGCCGCTAATTCCTGAAAAAGTAGAATAAATGGAAGCCACCAGGCTCTTCCTTCAGAGAATACTTTAAAAGAAAGGGGTATCTTGGGGCCAGCTACAGAATATTTCAGATTAACCTAACAGCTTGAATCTGGTAACACAGAGGGACAACTGGCTTCTGGATCACGTCAGAGCTTAGGCACAGTGTGGGACGTTCCCAGGCACGCGCAGAAGCAGACCTTAAAGACCTTCATACTCTCACATAAAAATGCTGCATTTTGATTCCTCACAGTGTGGTCAGGGTAGCACGGGTGGCAAATATTTGGCCACTACCCATCAGGAATCCTGTAGCTGTTCTGTCGGGTTTGTTTTTTTTAAAGCAAGTGCAACCTATGGGACTGGTGGCTGAAGATTGCCAGTGTCCTCAGTGTGTAAGAAGCTCGTTGCTGAAGGTGGTCTCCTGAGCTTGGTGGAAGTAAACCAGAGGACTGAGGTAGGGTCACACGCTGCCCAAGTGACCGCCAAGCACATTGCAAACGTTGCCTCAGTTACTGCAGCATCTCTTGAAAGACGTAAGCGACAAAAAGGGAGCACTGCCACATCACCTCACGTTAACCAGAGGACAAGAAAATGGCGTGGGGCTTGCTGTTCAGAGGGTGCTGTACAGAAAGCCACCTTAAGCCAGGAGTGCCTTTTAATTCCTACTTTGAGGAAACAAAAGCAGGGTTTAGCAGCACACTCTGCAGCCTTTCTGTAACTCGAAGAGGGACTGTGCTGCAAGAGGGTGAGCACCACACCAGGGTTCAGCTAGTTTTCTCAAACTCTTTGAAGTTAAACACAGAATATGCAAAGTGCTGTAGACAGGAAAATACCCAACACTTGGTATTCTCACTGATAATGTCTTCTGTTCTAGATACAGTGAGTTATCAGTTCCTTGGGCAATGCCTGTAACAACTGACAGCCAAATCAGGTAAGGCTGAAGAGTCCAAACGCTGTCCATACAACAGCTGTGCATCCCTCTCCAATCTGTTCTTAAGGAAACTCGAGAGAAAACGCAGCCACGGGGGAATCTCTGTGGGTCTTTTAGCCAGAATCAAAGAAGTACCAGGTCAACACTCTGAACTGCCTTCTTTTCAACGCTCGTAATTAACTTCCACTTTTATAGGAGTGAGGTTAAACTTCAATATCCTCCCTGCACATGTTTGAAATGGGCTTCAACAAAGTAAACCATAGTTTCCTTCCATCAAATCAGGTTTCTACAGATGCAGAGCCAGATCTTCAGCTAGTGTTTCACCTGTAAATATCTACAAACTGCTAAAAACAGTGAGGAGGATGGCATTTGTTCTGAGAGTGGACCGGTACCAACTCTGTTTCTTTGAAGAGCTAAAACCACCGCGTGTTCTTTCTAAAACTGTGATTTACGTTCTTTAAATCATTCCTCCCATTATAAAAATGATTTCTGGATGTCTTACAATCAAGGGAAATGCATCTATGCCCTTTTCCCATTCTAGCTTGCTTGGGGTCTTAGGTAAGATAAAGCCAAACAGAATCATCATCTTCCCTAAATGTAATTGTTCCTTGATAATAATCAGTTTTCCACTGATTTAATGTGGCCATCTCATGCCTCCACTGCAGATCAAAACAAGGACTAGTGGGTCATCAGGCAACGGTTTAGAAAATCCAAATCAAGAGCACACTTGTTAGGGAGAGGGTTTGGGTTACTTAACAGCCTCTTCAAATCAACTTTCACAGAGCAGTGCAGGCAAATCTGGTCCCTGTTGACTGATGCCGGATTCAGGTGTCAGGTGTGTTGTTGTAGAGAAGTAGGAGTTGGTCTTCTCTCACAAGGAACAAGCAGTGGTGCAAGAAGGAAGAGTCTCAAGCTGAAGCAGGGAAACTTTAGGTAAGACATGAGGAAAAACCCCTTTATTTAAGGGATCATCGAGCCTTGAAACAGGCTGCCCAGGGAGGGGATTGAATCATCACCCTTGGACGTGTCTAATAGTTGTGGAATTTAAGGATATGGTTTAGAGGGGTCTTGGTAGATTTAGGTTAATGACTGCTGTTCTTAAAGGTCTTTTCCAACCTGAACAATTCTGTGCTTCTGTGATTGTTCCAGCTCATAGATGAGACTTTACATTTCAGTTTCTAGCATGCAAAGTTCTGTGGTGTTTTGTGCCCTTGAGCATAAGATGCTGGGTATTTGGTCAGGGTGCGGGGTGTGTATGTTGTCCTCAGCCCTAAAAGTGCCCCAGAAAACACAGTTCTGGGGAACAGCTGGGGGAAATTCTCTGCGGTACAGGGAAGCCTGGATTAGCAGAGCTGAGCAGTGGGTCTGCCCTATTGCCAGGCTCACCCACGCAGGCTACGCACGAAGTCCCTGGAAGGCACATTGGGCCCGAAACTTCAGGGTTATGGCCACTCTTGTATCAGCTTCTCTGTCAAAATCTGCGTGGTGTCAGCTTGTCTCAAAGAACTGACACATGTTTCATGCTGCTGTTTGTACTGCTGTGCTCTTTTGTTTGTGAATGTGGTTGTGGCTCTTCTCTTTTCCTTGGCATTTATGGCTCTTGTTACTATTTTTTAATGCACCATAAAAGAGGAGAAAACAGCTCCGTGATTACGTGGAAAAGTGTGCACGTGATTACGGGACAGCTGGTAGGTATTTTCAGCAATCCTCTCCTCATTTCTGCCCACAGGCTGAGCAGATGTCATCAGACACACCTCTCGACGGTGTGCCACTGGTGTCGTACAACTGTCAGGATCAAGTTTACAGGACAAAAAAAGCCAAAGAACAACAAAGCGTTTTTTAGAGTCAGGGGTGCACAAACACATCTAAGAGCCATCAAAGACAAGGGCAGCACAAAAATGACTGCAGGTATTTTAGTTTACTGGTCCAGGATGCAGTTACCATGAACTAATGAAAATCTCAGTGCTGGTGCAAGAACCATTAGCTTGACTCTGACTGGGACATCAGAGAGAATCACCTCATTTGGAAAGGGAAGAGCTAGAGAAAGGAAAGGGCAAGAGGAGCCTTTCACACGCTTTGAGCTTGTCTTCCTTTGGTGGTTAAGAAAATTATGTAGTCTCT
Organism: Rhinopomastus cyanomelas; assembly: GCA_013400115.1. Taxonomy (NCBI): domain Eukaryota; kingdom Metazoa; phylum Chordata; class Aves; order Bucerotiformes; family Rhinopomastidae; genus Rhinopomastus; species Rhinopomastus cyanomelas. Next base: position 113,052 of record VXBP01003073.1, on the reverse strand, counting down.
TGCTCACAGGAACTTACCTGTTGAAACTGTCTAAATCAGCCTTTGGCTACTACTTCTTCATGAAAGCTTTTCCTCTAATCCTAAGACTGATGAGAGAGTTGAACAGTTTGTCAGTGGCACCAGAACAGCTCTCCTCAAGGAAAAGTGAGATTAGCTTACTGCAAAATTATTCTGTGGACCTCGTTCTCACAAACCCAGGGTCACAAGAGATTCAAGAGCTCACTCCTGCTCCTTGCAAGTTGAATTCATGTGGATGATCCCTAGCACTTCCAGAAACGGTTGAGCCCGTGTAGTTAGGACAAGGCTCTGGTGAGTCTCTTCCCATTACTCCTTAAGGGCAGCCTGTAAAAAAGCAGCGTAACAGCAAAATCTGTGGGGTCATCGGTCTTCATTCTGTCATAAAAGCACAAAAGGCTCTTTGTGTGAGTCTGTTCTTGACCAAAATGCCAGGATAGAGCATCAGCAAGATGTTCATTCCAGATAGCTCCTGCTTCTTTCAAACTGCAGGTTTGCTTTCATTTGTTTTGCAGCAGCAGCAGCAGCAGACTCCGTCATACTAGAAGTATCAACATGCTCGATGGCAAGCAGTGCTGAAAGTAGGCTATGACCTGCTTCTGGAGCCACAGCTACTCAGTCCTCTTACAGCAAGGCCAAGCTTACACATTGTCTTATAGAACAGGACTTGGAGTCTCGTTATAGAGAACAGCTCTTCAGAATAAAATCTCCGCTAAGTCACAGAAAGTGGCATTTAGCTCTCTACCCCCAAACCCTCAACCCTATAACATCTGTTGTCATCTCTTGGAGACTATGTGTTATGTGTGTTGGGAGACCGCAGCCTGGCTGCAAAACACTCCCAAAACTGGGGCTTCTCAACATTAAAAGGACTCCTCCTTTCTGCTGCAACAGGGTGCAGAACCTTTAAAATCTTAAACTGTTTTAAACTACACCACCACTAACAAATGTTGCAGTTGGATCTTTAAAATACCTGGTGAGAGAATTTAGCTAATTAAATAAAACGCCTCCACCAAATAAAGCTTCGTGTTGGCAGCGCGAGACTGCTGAGCTTCTGCCAAGAAGTGTTCCCCCAGAGCCGTGGACTTCTGGGTGCAGCGACTACACGATCTACGGCCAGCAAACCCGGCGCTGAAAGAAGCGCTGGTTAGGAATGTGCAGCATCTCCAACGCTCCCAGGTGGCGTTGGACTTCCAGCAGACGCACGACATAGCTGATCTACCTGCTCTCAAGGAATTTCTGGTCAAATGGTGCCTCAGACAGGATCCAGCACAGCAGCTCTGACTAGGATGCTCGTCTGACAAAAATCCTGGACAAACAGAAAGAAAACCCAAAGGAAAAAATTCTAGCTGGATTAAGAGGTTTGAGGACCATCTTGGCACACAGGACTGTCTTTGGCAGTAGACAAATAATGAGAGGAAAGCCCTCTAGCAACCCGTTGGCAGAACTGAGGCAGTAACTCCAAAGCGATGCCACCCGATGGCTTCGTTGCGTGAGATTGAATCTGATTGACAGATGTCTGAACTGTAAAACCCATTACTGAAAGGTGATCATACAGCCAGCACCTGATGCAGGAGGGCTTTGACCCCGGAACAACAAAGCTAGTCTGCCTTGCACCCTGTAAATATCTGTTAGTGCCAGCACAGTGAGCTCTTGCGGCACTGAGATACAACACGGCAGAACCCCACGTCCTCTCCTCAGGAACCTAAACTGCCCGCTCATGGAACTAAACCTGCAGTTAGTGCTGCTGAAAAGAACCTCGGGAGCTGTTTTCCGTCTGAAATCGTATCTGGTGACTGCAGGGCTCAAGCTTTGGGAGATAAGATTTCTGCAATCCGTGGTGGCACCGTGATCCTCAGAGCCCAGCGGAGCCCCTTCCGAACGACACAAGGGGCCGCACCGGGCTGGGGTGCTGCTCGGTTCCAGGAGCAGGCTGCGAGCGCGCTTTCTGAAGAACCCTTTCCGCACCACAACAACATGCCGCTGCGGCTTCAGGTTTTAAACCCTTCACCTGAACGAGATGACGCGAAGCTCACTGTGCGTGTTTGCTTGCATCGCCCGCAGCGAGGGGATGCTCGGGTCCCTTCCCGGCAAACAAACATCCGAAACCTGCGAAAGGGGTCAACAGCCCTGTAACATCCGTCTGTTGTCCTCACGAGCACATCAATAAACCGTGGATCTGCGATTACAGGAACCCGGTGATGGCGACAAAGATAAAGCAGGAAAGGCTACTAAACAAGAAACCAAACAAAAGCGAGAGGATGTTGAAAGGCAAACAAGAGCACAACCCCTCCGCAGTGGGGGCTGTAGCTGCGGGGGGGGAAGGGGCTGCTAGCTGACACCTGTAAGCAGCTTTGTGGAGGCTCCCCCAGCTCATGCTCAGACCTGGCTGCTTTGAGCCAATCAGTGCCTCTGTGATAACGCATTTAAGACGGGAAACCTGGCCCGCAGCTCACTGCTCCCGGGGCTGTTCCTTCGGTTTGGGAGCTCCCTTTTGTTTGGGGAGAGAGAGACGAAGCCACGCGGTTGCCCAGGTCAGTGAAGGGGCAGATTTACTAAGTTGAGTGTGATTTTGTTTTCCCCTCTCCGAGCCGGTCTTTCTGCTGTTAGCCACAAGCGGTGGAAGAGCCCTCCCTGTCCTTTGTGCCTGCCCTCGGCGTGGGCTTGTGCAAGCAGCTGCTTGCTGCTGGGTTTAATGTGTGTTGTCACTGGTTTCAACTGGAGCAGGACTGGATTCTTCTTCCCTAAGAAAAAGGAGAATTCCCCTGTTAAAACAAATTCCCCAAGACCCCTGGATGCCGGCAGCTATTGGGCAAACTGGTGTTTCATGATGTAAGTTTAAATGAACCAACAGACAGAAACACCTGCTGGAGGCAATTACTTGGCAGCGTTAGGTGCTTCTGCAGGACCGTGTTCTGCTGCTTGTGACTAGCAAAGTGAGAGAGCAACTGCTGTGCCACGCAGCCCTGCTAGCAAGCCCTGTGTCAGAGGTCCCTGCGCATCCCCGACAGCAGAGCATGAGGCCATTAAAGTCTCCCTGTTGCCAGTCTGCAGTGTGACAGTCGCTCCTGTGTCCTCACTTACTGCGCGTTGCTTTGGTTGTGGTGGAGTGAAAGTAAAGGCTGAGTGAGGTGGCAAAGCCAGAGCTGGACGGGCAGGCATCTTCACATCAGCCACTCTCTGGCGCAAACCTGTGATGGTGCCAGCTGCTGAAATGCTGGTGAGTTAGAAAACTCTGTTGAAGCCTTCTGTCAGCGATGCTGTCATGGATCGATCAGTCCACACTGTGTGCAGGGATCATTTCAAATGTGCTTATTGTTTTTAAGGTCTTCCAGATTGTTTATGTTGATGTTGTTAGCCTCTGCATGAAATGCCTGAATGTTTCCTCATGTAAATGAGGACAAAGACAGCAACCCAGTCGCACAGATGAAGACCCCAGTATTAATTTATTGTTGACACTGGAAGGTCACCATCTGGACAACTCCATAAAATAATCCCTCTGCATTGCTGCTAAATGGGAGCTTTGACATCTGGATCACATTATTCCAAATTCTCCTCATCCACCCATCATACCAAGAGGAATTTCCTGACAAATCAGATTGCTGCCCAAAGGTAAAATGTTTTTCTCATTACCACACTCAAAAAGAGCTAGAAGTAAAGTCAAGATCAGCAAAGTTGTCTGTGGTACCATTTTCCAGTTGTGCAGATTAAATAGGTCATACCAGCACCAGATGAGGGAGGTGGTTTGTCCGATGTCCTCTGCTTCCCTCGCAATGCACCTCCTGCTCTGAGTGAGATGCCCATCACCAGCAATTGCAATGGAAGAGTCTTATTCCACTATCCTTCCCATTTTGCAGCACATGATGAAAACTGCACCCACAGAGAAAATAGCTGGGCAGTTGTTAGATTTATTGTGAGAGACTGACTCACCAGGACTTGTTAACTCGGCAGCACGAGCTAAAAAAATGTTGTGTCTTTGGATGCCGTATTCCAATGGTCAAAACACGTGCCTGGAGGCAGCAAGGAATCTGCTAAGGCTTGCTGGGCTCTGTTAAGATTTAAGTTATCATGCTCATGCTTGATAGGACATTGAGAATTTCAGGGATTTCTGTCCTAACTCAGTCAGCCAGCCCGAATGTCGAGGTTTTCCTCGTTACCTGGGTATAGAGGTTGATGCCGTCAGAACTGTGCAGCTTCATTTTTCCAACTCTACTCCAAAGTAAATCCTCATTGCTGCCACACGGTGTGAGATAGGTCGTCAGTGGAAAGGGAGGCCACCCGTGAACTCAGAAGTCAGGCTTTTCAGGCTGAAATTGCTTTGAGATGGTGGCAGGGCTGCCTTCCTATCTCAGGCATTCTAAGGTTTCTGTTTTGCCAGGGTAGAGCAGCTTTGTCCGCAGACGCGTTCATGTAGCTGTCATCCTCTGTGAGCGCGGCGGAGAAATGAGGGCACTGTCTGAACACAGATGCAAACCTACGGAAAGTCAGGGTTTTGCAGTATGAATTATTGGAACACAGGCTCTGCACTTACTTTTAAAATCTCTAAGCTGCTACCTCATCATGAACTTAACCCCAAACTTCCAGCTGGAACCTAGAAGAAGAGAGACAATTGCCAAAATGGACAAGACTTGCAGGAAAAACCTATTCCTTAGCAGCAGCTCCACCTCCTCAGTGCTAGGATCACACTGGAGTGACTTCATCAGTAGCCATCTAGTGAAGAGAGTTCTCTTCCCTCTTAACAAGACTCCCTGCTGCTTAGCCCTGGCTACTTTGCTGCAACTGCTTTGCTCCTGCCTCTTTGAAAGAAGAGATTTCCCCAACTCAGCTCCTTTTACTTCCTCCTTCTCTTCTGTTTTTCCAGAAGTCATTTTACAGCCTCGATAGGATAAGCCTGGCAAAAGGCCTTTTGGAAGGCGCAGGGTGCTGCTGCTTCTCTTACATCTAGTAAGTAGTTGCTGCCTTTCACTTATTGTTCTTTCTGAGTGAGCTAACGAGCATCCACTCCACCTAGGGTTGACTTCATGCTCCTTGGGACATTGATTTCCTTTTTCTTTCAAAAAGAAACTGAACCTTTTTTACATTTACAAAGGGAGGGAGTAATTCACTGCAGTCCTTTGCTTTGTTCCTACTACAAGGACTCCGCAATTCCCTCTGAGTTTTACTGTGTCTGAGAACAACTTTCAGTGTCCAGACAGGGGATGTTCCTGTGTGATTTCATCTAGGTGATCCTGCTGCAGCAGGGGGATTGGACTAGATGATCTTTAGAGGTCCCTTCCAATCCCTAATGATTCTATGCTTCTATGTGCACATGCAAACACCCACCATGACCCCAGAGAGTCCAGCAGAAAGGTTTGTCAGCTGGTGGTGCCTTCCAAGGCTTGATATGCAAGTGGAGAACTGGCTGCAAGTTTCATTGATCTCTTTGGGCAGAAAATAGAAAAAAGACAGGTTTTGATCAGAACAGGAGTCTTAGAGTTGTACCCCTGCATTGACAACAATGTGTTCTACCTCTCCATCCGATTTCCTTCCTCTTTTGCTCCTAAAGATGGGAGCATCATGCTACAGGTGGGGGGAAAGTGGTTTCTTCTCTTTGTATTCGATGCTGCAATGCCCAAGCTGTGTGTGAACGACACAGGCATCAACTGAGTGGTCAGAGGCTGATGGCTCGTAGGAAACGCTGCGTACGTGCGCGAGAGGCTGCTGTCTCTTCAGCGAGCACGGGGTTGTTTTCCAAATTCTGACTTGTGTGAATGCTTCTCACCAAATCAAACGAAAATGACTTACACTTGAACACCAACATCAGAGCTGCCACCTGCACAAGTCTAGACCTGCCTGCACTGAGGGGAGCAGTAGATGCTGTTGTGGACTTTTACACCCAGTGCAAGTTTTCCTGTTCGTATTAACTAAATCACTTAAACCCTCCATGTGGTCGTCCTCACAGCTTCTGCTCCTGAATCAGGAGGTTTCCTTGCCTGATGCAGAAGTGCAGACTGGCTGTTGTTCATCTCTCCAGTGTCAGGATCTCATTAGAGATTCAGCTTTGTAACCTATTGCCTGTCTTTTTGGTTGTGCTCCAGAGTGCATTGGGGTCGGGTTTTGGCAGCTGTAAGGAATCTGCGACCTTAGCGGTGCCGTGTGATGGGCTTCTGAGGGACAGCCATGCAATGGGAGCAATGGTGTACTCAGAACTACAGAACAGAACCTGAAAGTGACACGTGGAGGCAGTTACAGCTTCACACACAAACGTAGAAGTTGTTGTGGTGACAAACACTGCTAAGTTGCCGAATATGGAACAAAGGCGACAGGCCAGAGCCTTGCTGTAAGCAGTAGTCACTGTTACGAAGTAGCTTCGTGCGCTTGGATGGGGGGTGTGAGCAGGTATTATTCTCCCAACTCAATAGAGCGTGAAGCAGAACTGTCAAAACTCAGTGCAAAGTGAGCTTGTGCTGTGACTATTTTTACTGAGGAGGCTCTGTTTTAGTTCCTCTTTCACTGGAGAAGGAGGCACTGCCGCTGCCACACAGCTGTGCTCTGAAAGTTGAGGCCCCACCGTGTTTCTGGCGCAGATTTTTTGCTTATTTTAAAATGCACTGGCTGGCAATGGAGCTTCGGTCGCTGAAGACTGAGTTACATAATCAATAGGGCCACAACAGGGTGTAGCCATCGGCTCTTTGGGCTGAAGGGTGAGTCGTGCATGGTAACCAGATACTGCCGAGGAGGGTCATGTCAAAGCGGCGCAGGGCGTGCGCTTCTAGGACTTCCACAAGCCTTCCCACATGGACAGATGGACAGGGGCTTTCCCATCTGCTCATCACTGTAAGTGTACTCAGAGCGTCAGAGGCCTTCAGCCTTAACTCAGTGCCCATCTCATGCCAAATATTTTCAATGGGGAAAAAAAAAGGGAGGGACAGAGCGAACGACTTGAGTCACTGCAGCTTTCTGCTCTTCATTCAAAACCTCTGCTGAGATCTGCGAGACAGAAATTGGTAGAAAAGAAGTGCTGGAAAAGCTCTGAACTGAGGTGCTGGCAGGAACATGAAATTAATCTGTCAGCAGAACTGATCTAGACAATAACGTAAAGAGAGAACGTGGTGGTGAAGTAATGTTGTACACAACCCCACTGTACCTGCTTAGGCACATCATGTGCCCTCAGGGTTAGCACCGGGTGTTTGTAAACAGAGCTTAGTGATGTGGAGCTAAAATCCTCCGTGAGTGGTGCTGCCCGTGACTTCTGTAGGCCCTTCACCTGCACGTGTTGCCACAATGAACGTGTCGTTGCTGTTCCCTCTGGGTAACGCAGAGCTGAAGAGGCTGCTTTGCAGTTTCTGCAATTTCATGCCACCACGCATCTCCACTAACAGTAGAGCGGTGGTAGATCAGACGGCTTTACGCCCCGCACTGAATCAGTCTGTGTAAACCACCAACACTTCACTGTTTAGTGCTGAACAGACCCCTCAGGTTGGGCGGTGTAATGCTTCCAGGTCGGAGAAGGAATTCCTGGAAACGGCGTATTGGTTGTGACAGTTACTGATGTCACTGCCGTTGGGAAGTTCAGTCACCAAGCTGCGGATGTCGAGCTATAGATGGCTTAGGGCACTCATCAGCTGATCAAGACGAAGAGCTAAGGCACTGCTGGTGTGCTTCAGACTCTGCCTGCTAGAAGTGCCTGTGCAGTCCCTACTGTTTACTGAACACATACTGAAGGCTCTCATCGCCTTCAGCCGCCAGGAGACTGGCCTAACGTTTTAAAAACGATTGAATAGAGAGGTCGGGGCGGGAAATGGCATCACTTGAGTTTTCTCAGGTTTGCAGAAAGGCCTGTGGTGGTGAAAAGCAAGTGGGCTGAAGCGCCGTGCGCCCCAGCTTTAGCACCTCAACCATGAGACAAGCTTTTTCTCTAAATAAGCAGCAGCAACAATGAACAGGGGCCTTGGGTTCTCTCAGTAAACCTCCTGTAGCAACAGCTCAGTTAGACAGGAGCAATGAGGTTGTAGACCTGCCTAGACCAGTATTAGACAGCTGAAACCTCAATGCCTTTCCTTAAAAGCTTTAACCTGCTGAAGACTGCCCACAGCATTGTTAGTCACACACCGAGAAGCACATAAAGCTTGCCCATGCACAAACTATTCTCCACTGGAGCACAAGCCATGGCTGGCTGCTTCTGCAGGGGCTCAGTTTTCTTGCTGCTAGCTGCAGCTGCTCGAGACTGCGTCACGGCACCCAGCTGCTGCCCGAGAAAGTTACCTTCAACACCACAGCTCCCAAATGTGTCACTTTCCGGGACACTCTTCACATTGTACCTTTGATGATGGTTTATCTTCCGCTGAGCAAAGACGATCTGGGCGTAGCCAAGGCTGTGATGAGAACAAGAACCGTCTCCACATGCCCTGAGTCACAGTAATAGTGCTTCACACGCTTCTTCCGGTGCCGCAGCCTGGAAATCAAACACGTGTGCCACTAAAAACATCAATCCAGGTTGATTTCCGCAGATATTAGAGCTACTTTATGAGTTCAAGCTTGGGAACAAATAGGATAACAAACTACATGAGAGGACTTGGTCTTTGTGATTGGAACGGTCATCCTGCAAAAGGAAATGTCAAGGAATCGGCAGAGTTGCCTTTTTGGTTTTCTTTCTGTAGTAGCTCTGTCCTGACATAAACCAGCCACAAACAGGCAGTGCCAATGAATTTGGAACAGGTATTTCATACTCACAGATCTGAAGCCTGCATAGCCTTAGAAGAAGGGTGCTTAAAGCTCTGTTTCAGCTTCCTTCCATATAAAGTGAGGCTTGTAGTTGGTACTCATCTTTCTTGAGTTAATGAAAGGGTTTTTGTGAGCCCCTGAGAATAGAGGGGGTTGTCCTAGAGTTGTAACTCAGCCTCCTTCACAGATAAAGCTGAGTGAGATTCTGTGTTAGATGGGGGCCTCATGCCTGTGTAGTAGGAATCTTGATCTTCATCTGACCTTGATTAGTTAACCCGGATGTCAGTTTTTGTCTAGCCGGGAGCCGTAAGGGTTTGTGTTTCAAGAGTCAACAGCACCTCCTGGCTTCTATCTCTGTGCAGGCACCGAGTGCCCCACAGCTGCACACTGGAACAGAACTACCGGCATGGGCGGGCGCTCCCTCCCTTCCCCTTCCGCACTCTGCTCCTTGTTGTGAGGAACACCACTCCTGTGGGCTGGAAGGGAGCTGCCTGCTGCATCTTCTGGTTGATACCTGCCGTGGATGATCCACAGGTGAAGACCTTATATGATGGTGACTGAGGAGCAGCAGCTGCTCTGCTCTGGCACAGCAACTCCTAAACTGGTTGGCACCCAGACTGGAGCAAGGAACTGTGCAAAAGCTTCAAGCCACACTGTGCTGCTATTACCTGTTGTCCCTCTGAACCCAATTAAAACATTTAGCTTTGCAAAGATTTGGATAGAACTTTTGTTTCTTTTCCGTCTGTCTTCAGAAGCACAAATGCAGCAGCAGCCACGCATTTTTTTCTATTTAAAAAGAAAGGGAAACTTGATGGATGCAGCACTCTGATGGGAGCACCGAGAGGGCACCAACACTAGCGCCAAACACCTTTCTTCCCTGCTTCATTCTAGTCCCGTGGAGTGCCACATGTTGGCTTGTGTTCAGCATCTTGGAGCAGCTCACTGAGCTCACTGGCACAATGCATTTGACATCCCTTAGGCCACAGTCAAGGGTGCTCCGCTGTGGGCAGCACACCCGCACCGGGCACGGTGGCATTGCTAATGTGAATCCTAAGGAAACAGAAGGTGGAGAGAGGAAGACACTGAGGTTTTGCTCTACACCTATGAAAATGGTGGGTTTAGGGCCATTTGTTTGTTACCCGCGCAGCTCAGAGGTGTTGCATTTACTGCACCCAAAAGAAAATGTCGTGCTGCAACAGCAGAACCCACGGTGACAGCTGTAAAGCTGCTTCTTCCTATTTTGTTTTGCTGAGGCTCTGACCAAATTGTCAGAATGAAGAGTTCCAGTGAAACTTCTCAGGAGAAGAAACCTCTTTACTAACGGCGCTTCACGTTAGAGAGTTCTTGTGTTGCCGTGAACGCTCCGCTCACCTAACGTATTGGCAAGCAACGCTTAAGCTACTTCCACTGTTCCTATGTTGATCATCAATCATTTTCCTGAAACATATGTAAAAAAATACTGCAGCTTCACGGTGAGCAGCAGGCAGACAGGTATTCTTCTCCTGACCCTCACCATCTCTTCCACCCTGTGAATTGTCGACATTCGGGCTGCCTTGTTCCAGGCTGGGTTCTGCCAGAAAAGGTCGTTTTCAGCGATGGGGTTCAGTTCTTGCTTCTCTTTCCAAATCTTCCAATCTTATTAATAAGTCTCTATGTTTTACATGAGAATTCTAAAACTCGGGAATAGTTTTTTCCATTTTCAATGAATGCTGGTCGGTTTCCATTTGAAACACCCATGGTTGGTGGCTGTAGCTGCTTGGAGGGCAGCAATAGAGCTCATCTCTCATCTCGTGTTGCAAACAGTTTCCCAAGGAAGTAAAATAGCACAAAAATATTCCTCGGATGCATTTGTGATCAAAGAATACAGCAGCACAGATCAAGAGGAACATCAGCTGGTTTCACTACAGGCTGAAACAAGTGAAAGTTCTTCCCCTCTACAGGGCACTAAAATGCTGGTTTTTAACTACCCTGCTAAAATGCAAAAAATGGGATCTTTTCTTGCAGCAGTCGGAAGGCCGTTGCTTTTAATAGTCCTTTGTTCAGGTGAAAACTTGAAAGTGCTCGAAGTGCAAATTTCTGTGCCCTGAGACGTGCTGCAGGCTCTGTGCTCTGCTCATCATCTGCTCTGTGTCCAGCCTCGGGATACCGTCGCGTGCAGGAAGAACATTTCCGTGCGGTGAAGGTGGACCGCTTAAGAAGCAGCAAGGCCCGTCAGACAGGCAATAAACAGTAAGTTAATCTGCTGTGAAGCAGGACACGAACACGTGTGTCTCCCCATATCTGCAGAAGTTCATGAATCAAACTTCGTTACTGCAGATAATGAAACCTCAGGAGCCAATTCCAGTGTTTCCCCGATCATGTGACTGCTCAGAAATGGAAAACTTTCTGCATTACTGAAGCAATTCTAACTAGTAACTCTGTTTTCTAGCCGTTCGCGTTCTCTTTTCCAGTGTTTTTGGGCTCAACAAACAACACACACACAGGCCTGTCTCACACAACAGCACTATCTGGCACCCATCCCTTTGCAGAAATGGGAAAGAGTGATCACGGAGAAGCAATTCAGCTTTTCCCTCCAGTGGTGTTTAAATTCTCTAAGGCAGAGAGTAGGGGGACGTTGAAATAAGTAGACGTGGATGGGGAGTAACAAGTGTGTCCCAGCCAGAGTACGGCGAAGGGAGGGTCCATACACAGGCACCCTTGCTGGAACTTCTCTCTGTTGTTAGAAGTCTATTTGAACGGTGCAGAGTTCACTGATCCCAAGCCCTTGGTACCTGCTCAGCTTGCTCAATGTACTGGGTTGTTCACCTCGGCACGTAAAGCCTTGTTCTGACTGTTGCTCCTGTTGCGCTCAACACTGTGAATCGCAGGAGTGAAGCAATATGGCTGTGACAGCCTTTGTGGTGTTGGCCAAGAGAGCGCCGGCCCACGGCACTCTGCAAGGCAGCTGCTGAGCAGCATCACGTGTAGGCAAAACAGCTCCTCCAGCTAAAACCTGACAACAGGAGCCACTGCCACATGCCGTGTGTCTCAGGTCATGAACTGAAATCCACGCCATGAAGGAGTTGTGTGTGTGTGTGTGCTTCAATCGTGCTGAAAGCAAAGGGAATTGAACAAGTCCTCCAGCTCAGCTGTGCTCCAGCACTCCTGCGTTTGGAGGTGCTCCTGTGGCTGTTGTGCTGTCCTGCTGCAAGAAGGGGTGTTTCCACCTCAGGGCAGCTTTGAGACAGCGGCAGCCGAGTCAAAAATTCACTCTACGCTGCGTCTTAGCCGCACCGGTAAGAGACTGCACCGCATCTGAGTGCGTTTGGGTCTGCGCTTCCAGAGAGTCCAGATTTTCAAACTGTGACATGGGGATTGATCCGGCCAAATCTCATTAGACTCAACGGGAGACAAGTGACTAATTGCAGTGCGGGGCTTTGAAAGTGTGATGCTAACTTGCTGTAGATATGGACCACCACATCTCTTGGAGCTGAACTGAGACCACCAGGTACTGGCACATGTGGGTACAGTTGCCGCGTTTACTGTGCATTTCACTTCAAAGAACCGAGGTTGATGACTTCTGATCCACTGTGTTAGCAGTCGCTCTCCTCTCCATCTCCTGTTGTTTCCTTTCACAGGCTGAGTAACAAACAATGGTGGTGTAAATAGAGCCCCAACAAAGAGGTCCGTTCAGCCTGTAATGCTCCACTGAAAGGAGTCTGTCTAGCGGATGAATGGGGCAGCCACATCCTAGCAGTAGCGGGGAAATAGATGACTTGGCATCGGACAGTGGCAGCCAGCAGGGTGCATTTGCCTGGTGTGCTGGCAGATAATGGAGAAGCCGGTCAGTTGAAGGGCTAAATGAGAGCGCTTTGTCTAACCCTGCAACCGTAACTAAAGTGTAACCTGAAAAGAGTTTATAAACATCTGGCTGCTCGCCTGTCTCCAGAGCTTCACAGCCAAAGCTAAGGCTGCAAATTGTTGCTTGCAAGTATTACTGCTTCCAGCCCACTAACTGCATTTCAGGATTGTAGAGGGTACTCAGTTCTGGTTTGAATACCACTGAAGAGTTTTGCTGTTTCTCGCAAGATGAACGTTTGTGGTCGACACCATTTCCATTCGGAAAGAGATGCTCATGTTGAAGCTCATCGGCTTTGTAGCTCTGCTCAGCACGTCACGCAGATTTCTAGTCCGGTGCTGTGGTGTGCCCTAATGTCACTGGTTATTACATACAGGTTTTTCTCCAGATACTCATCTGTTCAAGCTTGGATGGGCTGAGTTGACACATCTTTTTGTCTTGGTTTCTCGCCTAGCAGGAGCACATTTCCCTGGATATTTTTATTTTTATTTAATGCTGTTGTTCAGGGACAATGAAAAGAACACCCTGGTTAGACTAATGAGCCTGTGACCTCCGCTGCAGACTAGATTTCAGCCTCCCACTAGTAATAGCAGAGCATCTCATGTGCCCCACATCTGTGCTGAAAATACTTACGATAATCGGAACGATTTTCCAGTTCCTTAAGCAACGCTCTGCTCAGCACCCGCTGAAAGTCCTCTGGGCTGCAGGACTGCTAGCCGTTGCCTTTGGTAGCACTGATTTCTAAGGCCGTGCAGATATTGCTGGGTTTTACCAAATAAACATGTTCTGGACTGAAAGGGAACTCCATTTCTGTGGAATCGTTAGCAAAGCGACAAGGATTGATTTGGAGTTAGAGACCTTTTTTTTAACACCTGGAAAACTTTTGTTTCATTTTCAGGTAGATTTCATAAAAGCAAAGGATTGAATCACAAACTTGAAATGGAGGTAGTCCCAGCCCTCCTGTTTTATCTACTGGTTGAGAGAGCAGGACACTTGTACTTGGGGTGTTAACCACTTACATTCAAGGATCCAAACTCCTCCACCTAATGTTAAGGTTCCCCTAGCACTCAGATGAAAGTCTTATTGCTGGAAGTTTAGTCTTCTGGGCTGTTTCTGTCCTAGAGTGACTAGACAAATAAATCACCTCAGCAGATCACACAAGCAACAGCAAAACTTGGGGGTCAGGTTTCTTGTGCTGGATCTTCTCTGTTTGAGTCTGGCATGGGACCACTGCACACACATCTAGAGGAGCAAGAGAGAGAGGCTGAGGATTAGAAATGGGCTCTGACCCCCTCTACTTTGTGTTCTGCTGCTGCTGTGCAAAATGAGTAGCCTGGCCATCAGATCACCGACTGGTTCTTTCTCTGCCTAATATAGTCTATATTTTTATACAATTTGGAAGAGCTTCAGCAGCAAATGTTGGGGGTGAAACAGCCAGCACACTCCTCGTTCGAGTGTGTAGCCACCAAAATCTCTGGTTACTGGTTGAGTTCTTGATCTGTATTAGAACAGAGAAGAGGAGGACAGATTTAAATGCGGATCTCCCAAAGCCTGGGTGAATGTTTGCCGTCTTGTCTCATGTGTCTCTCTAGAGAGTTCGCTCGGGTGAGTGCAGGCGATGCCAGTGACTGTGAGAGTCTGCTACCAGAACTAGGATATTTAGTTTTAGAAATGTCCAACAACCTTGGAAATGATAAGGGAACAGCAGTAGGTAAACATCCCAAATCTATTTGAGCCACCCCAGTCAATAAACCGTTTAATGCAAACAGCCCAGCCAGCTGCACTGAGCTAAGAGAATTTCTGGCAGTGTGAAAATTGACAAGGACATGGGTTTTTCCATCAATCTGAAATTGCTGTCAGTACAGTAACTTTTAGGAGTCTGAGAATACTGTACATCCAGGAGAACCAGTCTTTAAAAATGTGCAAAAGACATCCTGTTTGTGGTGGTTTTCTGTGTCTGAACTGGATCTGGACTAAAGGCAGCCATGAAAAGTGTCTTATTTTTCAGCCTTCTGAGGACTTTCACGGTCCTTGGGTTTTTTCCTGTTCTTCAGCTTACTTGTCTTTTAGTGACCTCAGTCAAGCACCTTTGAGGTTTTTCTCCCCTCTGGTTTTTTTTTGTGACAAAGTCAGATTTACTCAGACACACCTGCTGTGCCTGTGTCACTTCACTCTGCATTCCTCCAGAGGAAAGCAAAAACAAAAAGAAGGTATCTTGCCAGGCACAAACCTCATCGTCTGCAGCCTCCGGTCAGTCGGTTTCTCAAGGTCAAGTCTAACAAACCTAACTCTTCCCGAATACGAGTATTTGCCAGTCCCCTTGAGCTCCTCGATTCCCTCCCTCTCTGCAGCATCCCTGGTCGCTGCAGCGTTTATACTGTAAGGCTGGGAATGAGCAAGAGCTGCCCCACTAACGGTTCCCTTCGGTGGTTAAGCTAGTGGCAGACGACGTGAGCCCCTGCCCCAAACCAGGCTTCGTTGGACCTGTCATATCCCTATCTCTGAAGATAAACGTGAAGAACCACCCCTCCTTTACCTTCCCAGGGTTTGCGCTCTTATCTCTAGCCACTGCTCACCAACACTTCTAGCTGTCAAACCCCTCTCAGCTGCCCTAGCAAGAAACACTCGGGCTCTCTTCCAGCTGACACAAGCTTCCTGCCACCTCTCGATGACAAGTGCGTCCAACATTTCCAGCTGTCAGCCTTTCAGCATCTGGCCCACGTGTCACCAGGCTGACTTTGCTGAACCTCAGGCAGCTTTGCACTCAGCCAGCTGCCTGATGCTGTGCAGTGAGAGCGACTCCATCCTGACCACAGCCATTTGTCCACCTCTTTATGTGCAGAAGCAGTTGGGACTGCTGGGTTTTTTCTTCCAGATGTCTTGTGCTGTTGCTTTCTAAACAGCGATGTGTTTTATTTGGATTTTGTCAGCTGTTGCATTACTACTGTTCTAGAGCAGTGATTTCAGCAGGGCCACTAACTGTTTGAAATGCTGGTCTTCTAATCAGGAGTCGAGCAGAAGCAGCTCTTCTCAGCTGTCTGTGTCCTTAACTTACATCCAGCGGGAGCTTCAGAAAACAAGTGCTCTTCCTGTTAAAGTAGCCAGTACTAGATTCACTCTGCTTTCACTACATACTTGGGATTTTACCACTGGTTTCCCTCTGACCAGCTCTAGGCCATCACTTCACACTTCGTAAAGTCTACCTCGAATGTGTGTGGGTACCAAATTCCCTCACAAATCTTGCCATCGTCTTCTTTTAAAGTTCTTAATTTCTGCACCGTCCTCTCAGTAGCGTGTCAGGAGTGGAACACGTCAGCCAGATGAGAATCTCTTGCAGAAGTACATTGTGCTGTGACAGTATTCACTAGCACCTTCCTCTTATCTTCTTTGTGAGTGCTGCTGCGTGTGAAGTTTTCCACAAGCTCTTCTAGATCCTTTTTCTCCTTGAAAGGATCAAAGATAGAATGCGTGTGAGAGACAGGCCAGCAGGAGGGAGGCCCAGCTGGCAAATACAGCACCTTGGGTGCTTCGCTGTCACACGGAAAGGGTGAAGGTTTCCTGTCCAAGATACCAGTGTGCTGAGCCCTGCAGACGGTTGCCACCTGAAGGGATCTCTCTTGCTGCAACCCTGCTCTGTGGCAGCTCAAAAGGCTGCAGAAGCACCTTGCCTGCTGCGAGGAGCAAGTCCCTGGGCGATGCTTTCGCTTGCTGCAGGGCAGGCTATACCACGACAGCAATGATACCACCAGCTCCTTAAACAGTCCTTGGCAACTTACCACAGTGCTGGGCACGCCACTGCAACAAACTGAGCCTGAGCCTGGTGTAATGCACTTGTTTATTTGCACGTGTCTGGGCTGAGGGTCTGTTTCAGGACGTGTAACCTACCTGGCATCTGCATCACCTACTCCCCACACATCAGATGGTTTGTGGGACTACAGGGCTCTTCTGCTCAGCTGCTGAACTTACCACGAACCACTCGTTGTATAGAGCTGTTTTTATTTGGGTGAAGTTAAAGATTTGGGGCGTTCTCTTTGCAGTGTGTTTGAGGAAGCCAGTGGGAGCCTGCAGCTGGCGTTGGGGTTGAAGGGAGAGGAGCAGCTCACGTTTGGATATGAATGCACACATCAAGTGTAGTTATTGCTAGGTGAGCCTCACCCTAGCTAGGCTGTGATGCTGCCAGCATAGATGTGCTGCACTGTAATCTGTGTTCTAGGTGTCTCCAGTGATCCTGGTGGATTTCGTATGGAAGAAAATTTGCCATCTTGTCACACTTTCCACGAGGAGAAACTTCATTAGAGAAAAGGCTTCTAACGAACCGTGGCTGCATGTAATGGTACTGCTGACCTTTGTACGAGTCCTTGCTGTGTGCCAGGTAGCTGCAGCAGCGGTCAGGCGAGTGTAACAGTCAATGCTCTATTGGAAGTGGTATTTCATCCAGATCTTTCCCTGTTCACGTACTCAAAGTAGCAATGAGAAGTGCCAATCCTTCCAGCAAGGTTTCTAGAGCCTAGCGCTGGATCACAGGGCTGAGTTCCGTGTGATGTCTTCTCCTCAATGCAGACCTAGCTTTGGAATTCCAGAAGTGCCTTCTTACACTGGCCACCCCTCAGCATCTGCAGGATGTCAAGTACGATGTCTTCTTACTCTGCTTCCAAGAGTTTAATCTTCTTCTAATTAATACTTCTAATAATTAATCCAACGGTTTAATCTTCTTCTGGTGTAATTTACTTAAAAATAAAAACTAAAGAATGCTTTGGAGAGGGAGCTTATGGCTCATTTTCACAGACCTGTAGAAAGTCCCTGCTCTTTTTAAAAGTCTACAATGGGTGCTCCCCCCCCCCTTCATATCAATGAGGTGACAGATCACAGAACATAAACAAGAGTGCTGGAAAATGTTCCCATATCGAAGAAGGAAACAGGCTGCGTGAGGCTATAAGATCATCTTCAGAATCATTTTCTTCCCTCGTTAGAAGTAAATTATTAAATCTCCTTAAGTTACAGCATCTTCTCTTGTCTTGCCTGACTTTTTCTGGAGGGGAGCTGCCCTAGTTTCTGAAACTCTACCTCTCAAAACTGTTTTGTTTTGCCTCCTACGAGGAAGTTGCTGTTTTGCTTAGGAGAGCAGGATGACTTAATTCAGATTTGTGCCTCAGAGTAAAGCGAAATGATTAACAGCTCTGCGTAGCCTAACGACGGGAGCCCTGCAGCCACTAAGGCACCTGCTCGGGGTGTAACCAGCCAGGATGCTATTGTGAGTGGCTGAGATCCCCAGAGCAAAACAAGGCAATTGGACAACGTCGGGGATTTGGGGCAAATGGACAAAGCAGGGGAATTGCCAGGGAAGGATAAGCTATCCCCATCCTGATAAAAACAGGTATCAATGGAAAACTCTGGAACTGTCCTGCCATAGTGGCTCCCCATGGGAAGTTTAATGTCTAGTGAAGACTTGCAGGGTTAAGCCCTGAAAACAAAGATCTGGTAAGTGGAAAGTGGGCTTCAGTTAGCGTCTCCGCAGCCTTTTCAGATCACTCCTAAGCCTGCAAGTTGCCGATCAGAGGCTGTGCCTCCAGCAGCAGCCTGTTGTGTCCAAACACAAGATTCCTAGTGATTTTAGCATCATCTTTGTGGATTAAAAATTACTCCAGAAGATCATCTTCAGCATTTTGGGTTCAGAAAGAGCTGCATTAACAGGAATACCTTAGTGTGGGTCTCAGAAGGTAAGTGTGCTCCTTCTTGGGGCTATTCTGTAAGAACTGAGCATCTGTCCTGACTCATGCCGGTCTTTTTGGCCAGATAGCTTCTCCATTGTGTGCGCAGCAGTTGGTTTTGAAGGTTGCTCATCAGCCCTTTGCAGCACAGCTTGCTGTGTTTGCTGGTTATGTTGAGCAGCCGTGAGAGCGATGGGCTGGCTGGCTGTTTGCTGAGCTGTTCCTTCTAGCTGCATGACAGACCCGCTGGCTGACCTCTGCCAACTGGCTTGAACTCCTGTTGGGGGTAGCAGCTAACGTTTTCCAAGGCATCCTGGTGATTTAGGGGCCCACTGCTCACCCGGAAGGACTTGATGCATTTGGGGATTTTTAGCCTATTAAACTCACCCCAAAGCCACATAGCATGGGCTAATTTATGTTTGTGAGGCAGCCTGGGGTCTTAGATTACTGCGATGTGAATGTCTTGCCCTCTCCTCTTTGTACAGAGGCAAACAAGATCCATTTCTGCGGTTGTTTCATCAGACAATCAGTCTGTACTGAATCTGCGTCTGCTGATAAGAAAGCCACTTCTAGATAAATCACATAGGCATGTTTCTGAAGTCTAGAAATAAGAACTTCTGGCTCAAACAAGAGAAGCATGGGCTGCCTGACCCAAGGAAGACCTCATACGGCTCCGGTAGCAATCAATCCATCACCCTTCCTCTGGCATTGCTTATTGCAGGTATCTCACAAGAGCTCATCTGGCCGCTCAGTTTGGCGGGGGTGACAGCAGACCACACCAGACAGGGAGCTGCCCTCTAAGTGCACAGGGGCTGCTCATGACTGAGAGGGCACCTGGGGGACGCTAAGATGGTCAGTGCTTGGGTCATGGTGGCTCTGCTCTTGGCTGATGCTCCATGGCTGAGGAGAGGTAGTGACATGTCTGGAAGAAAGTGAAGACAGGTGCACTGTGGTCCCAGTGGGGAAATTCAGGGTGACAACAACAGAGCTGAGAAGAGTGGGACACCTGGCCGTGCAAGTGAAGGCACTTTATCTGCAGGTTCTTTGTGACTGCTGTATTTATTTAAGCATCTTTATACTCTCCTGCTGCAGAATAGGAGCCCTGGTCATGCCTGAAGCAACCAGTTTGTGCCTGCAGCGCTCCTTGCAGCATCTAACCGCTCTCCAGTCCACACAGAAAACAACTGATTAAATTTAAATGCCTCTTGCAGAATTTCCCGCGGGGATCTTTTTGTGTCTGAAGCTGGTCGCAAGGATCGCTGTGGTCTGTGTGCAGTTACACCGCATGTGCTCTGTGACTGACCATCCTGCAGGACAATGGCAAGAATGAGCCGCTGCGGAGCTTCTCTGTGGGTGTCTGAAGTGAATGAGAAGAGGAGGAGAACAGAAAGGATTAAAAAGAAATTAAAGGATCGAGGGAATGATAATAAGGAAGAAAGGAAAAGACTGTGAGGAATACTGCTGACAGGTTTTTAATTTTAATTTGGCTGTTCATTCCTTCAGACTCTTAGATGGAAGAAGTTGGAGTGAGCCTTGGCTTGTTATGCCTTCAAATTACAGTCTAAGCGCTGCCTTGATTGTACCTCCTTGATTGCTGTGGCCTAGTGGTTAAAGCATAAAGCTTGGACGCAGAAAGCACTCTGCCTTGCTGGGTGGTTTTGAGTGAACTATGTCACTGTGCCTCATTCTCCCGATCTCCAAACAGGGACATTAGTGCCTGTTTCTGCAAAGCCAGCCAGAGAAATTTAATGGAAACTTCGGCACGAGTGTCAAGTGTCGTTATTGTTCTTAAACTAACCCATTGTAGTCAGCTGCTTTCATAGCTTTTATGAGAGAAAAGACAATGGGAGCTGCATAATTGGCTGCTTAGCAGTGTTGTTTTGATTAGAAGACAAACAGTGTCTGACAAATGCAACAGCCAGCAGCCTTTTTTCATCGACGACCAAAACAAGGGGAAACTCCTGCTAGAACTGGCCCATAGCAGGTTGTTGAGTCACCCAGAAGACCAAGATCACAGTCAAGAGGCTCCAGCAGGTTTTTGTTCGATGTTCGGTTCACCGTTTGCCTGGCACAGTTAAAGACCTTCAGCTATGGTCGAGCAAGCCAGAGTAAGGATGGAGGTGTTTACTTTCTGACAAGACCTCGGAGGGTGGGATTCCTCAGGCCGTGACTTTACAGTGCTAACTTTCAAGTGGCTTGTTTACGATGTCTGGCTTATACACCTTTGGAAAGAGACAGCACAGCAAACACTGACTCTGTCCTTGGTAAGGCGTGTAAGACCCGTCCTCTCACACTCCACTGCTAGAGCAAGGCAATGGAACTACACTGGGAAAACGTGTCCCGTCCAGTTACTCCTCAAATTTGCCTACGTTCTGCTTATCTGAGAGGTCATCTTGCCTCTGCCACTCACCTTGAGAGGTGATCTCCCAGCGATTCAGCCCAGAGACACATGGAGAAGCCTCAGTTACAGGGAGTAAGGGGACACTGATAACACAGGAACACTGGATGTTTGCCACTCCGGGTCATCCTTGGGAACTTGCCCTGACAGAAGCAATGTTCTTCTGGTGCAAAGGTGTTTATTTTGTGGTGGACGGAGGGGAAAGTTCAGGTTTTAAGACAGAGCGACGTCAGCCATGGGCCACTGCCTATCAGCTTGTTCCTTCTAAAGCCAAGGCTGTTCAGGGACGATGGGCAGTTATGACATCTGAATGCTGATGGCTCCAGAAGAGGAACGTAGTGCTGGTTTAGAAGTAACTGCCAGAGCAGGAAAACACTTCCATCTGTTTGCTGGGAAGCCAGGTCCCTTCAGAAGCAAAATGTCAATGACACTTGAGCATTGTGTTGGCATTTAAATAAGGATACTTCTTCACAAAATACTTACACGCCGGTCTGGAACAGGGCTTTTTGCTTAGGGGTTTGCTCCTTATTTTTTGGGTTTTGTTTTTCGGTTTCTAGTCGTGAGGACTCCTCTCATTATGTTTGGTCTGTACCAGGGGCATTGAGGGAGCAAACCACCAGTATTTCTGAAGCAAATGCAACAGGCTGGGTTTGGAAAAAAAAAAATCACACTATATATTTGAAATTTGTAGGATTTTTTTTACTTTAAAGAAAACTTTCACATTGGGTTTGTATGCTGTCTCAACATGAGCCAAGAGGAACCGTTTGCGTGCGAGTGCGCTGGGAAGCAGGGATGTTTTTCAGGGTAACTACAGCAAAACTCACGTCGTTAATGCTCCTCACCAGAAAACTCAGGTCAGACAAACGCCAGAAGCACTCCTGTCGTTGTCTCTCTTGGTAAGGGTGAGCGTGGGCAGACCCACAGCAGGCCTTGCTCTGCCACTGCTGTCGGTCGCAAGCTGCAGACCACACGTTTCTTTCTACTCCTGCACCCATTAACAGGGCTTTTTGAAGCGCAAGTAGATAAATGAATTTGTAGCAAGTGGTCTCACTGCAAGTCCACGCAGTGAGTGTCTGCAAAGAGCAGACATGTCTGAGGAGACGTAAATGCAGGTGGTGGAAGAGAGGAGCCACAGAATCTCAGAGAGGTGAACAGACACATGAAAATGTGCTGCCTGAACCTCAGGTCAGGGTTCATCCTTGAGGAAACGAGGTTCACCGCAGTTTTTCTGACGGCAGCACTATCTGCTTCGCCGTACTTCTTTAACAGGTGCTCAGGGTCTCAGGGTGGAAGGCCAGACTTTGCTTGCAACGACACAGCCCAGTCAGACCGCTTCCTCGTTCTTCCAAAACCAACCGAGGCGAATACAGACTGAGACGACAGGTAAACTACGATGTAAAGTTTATATACAAGAATATAACATTTATCCGGAGTATTTACAAGGTTAATTAAAGCAATATTTTACAACTCTTTCAGTTAACCACTAGGTATCTTACAGTTTGGCTACAGATGGTTTAATTTGCAAAATAATAATCGAGTGGCATTCAGGTGAACCAGCTCCAACACTTGTTCCGTTTTTTCCTGAGAGAGATGGGCTCAGACATGTGGCAAACGTGAGGATGGTTAATAGTCTCTTACTGGTGCCTACGTGTCATGTGCAAGAGTCATAATATGACCTTGGTGGGGGTAATAGAGACAGCAAGGCTTTCTCCTCAGTGAAAAGGACGCGCCCTCGGTGACAGACCAACGGCACGCACAGCCGTCCTCTGCATCCCTACTCTGCGCAGCAAACTCGCCCACACACAGAGAAGCAACCCAGGAAGTATAAATGAACCGGCGTTACCAGAAGCAAAGAGGGAAAAGCCTCAGGCGAAGGTCACACTTCCAACTATGAAAACAAGCCAAGATGTAAGTGAGATGCTTTAATACTTCCCAAAAATAGTAATGATTTGGCTTTTTTATTATATTTTATCCTATGTACAAAACCAGAGGGTTCCCTCCCCCTCTCAGAGAGCGGTCACCGTGTCTCATGCCCGTGGCACCCTAAGGCTCAGAGGGGCCGAAGCAAGAAGGTGCAAGAGGCCCAGTCAGCTCGGGACAGAGGCAGCTGCTGGAGGCAGCCAGAGCCAAAGCTACTAACACTGCAGCTTGCGGATGCTGCGGGAGAACCGCTTGAAAGCCCGCTGACCTTTCTGCCACCGCTTCAGTGAGGTGATCACCAGTTCCCCAGCTTGCTTTTGCCCCATCACCAAGTAGGGAACGTTGATGTCGTTCATCTCCTCACAGGTACACTGGAGACCACCTTTGAGCCAGAGCACAATCTTCCTCAGATCTCTTTCAGTCAGCCCATTCAGCTTGTAGATGGTTTTACTCTTTGTTTCAGGGGTGATCTTGGTGTCCCCATTGATGTAGGCAATCTCCTTCACTTTTATCTTCAAGGCTAATAGAGTGAGGGGAGGGGGAACCGGGAAGAGGGAGAGATTGAGAGGTTTTTTCCCATTAGAGCACATAAAGAGGACCTGGGGAGGGAGGTGCTGTATTGCTAATTAAACTGTCATTGCTGACAGAAGAGGCAGCAGGTGGCTCCATTTCTAAAGCCACAAAGGGCATGCAAGTCATTTCAGTTTGAATCAACCTTTGGGTTGAGATTTTGGGGACTTCTTTTTTTCCTCCTCTTTCTCCTCCCCCTTCTTTTTCCTTCCTTCCTTCCTTCCTTCCTAAGTTTGTATTTTCTTTAAGCTTTTCTCCCGGTTGCAAGCAGGCAGAGAGCAGGTTTACTGTGTTAAACAGAGCTCTGCTTTTTGCTGGGAGATGCTGGTATTCCTGAAACAGGGAATTAAGGGGGACTGGGGAGGTGAGCACCCAGACCTACTAATCTGAAACCTGATCTCTGCTACGGCTGAAAACTTCTGAACTTAATTTATTAGGCTGGAGAGGGTTTTAGGCAAACCTGTAAGGAAATGATATTTCACATGCATTGTTTTTTTGAAAGAATAGATCCCATGGAGAGCACATTGGTCCAACAGCTGCATTTGATTTGGCAAAGCAGCTAGGAGGGAAGTACAGGGCTCTGTAAGAATCTGTGGGGCATGCTTAGCTTTAGGAAGATTTATCTGAGTGCAATTTGCTAGGCCAAAGCTATTGGTTGTTCCAGCAGTTACATCCCACAGTCACGGTTTCAGGTTCAGGGTGGCAGGGTTTTCTTTAGCGAGATTTCTTTGTTTTGAGAGAGAAAAGCTTCCGAGTTGCTGTAGGTACTCACACTACAAACCCGTCTCCCGGTATAAACATCGAGCTACTACAGGAGGATTCCCTTCCTTATTCCCTTTCTCTTTTGAAATGCTACTGTGTGGATAACGCACAGTTGTCTGCATCCAAGGGCTTTCTCATCCTCTTCTAACCCCAGATTGTCCCAGTAAGTTTATGTCCCTGATTGTCTGTGCATCACCTTCTCTGTCAAAGGAGCTTCAAGCTTAATCCGCAGAGAAAGTCTTTCTACAATCTGTGAGACTGGTCACGCAGACCTCTCTCACGTGTCTAAGTGAAGGTTTGATCTACCCCTCCCCAGGCCAGTCTGGATGAAAGACTGAGGTTGTATTCCTTTTACTTTCCATCTGACTTGCTGGCAACACCCACATACAACAGTGCTATTTCAAAACAGCAAACAGAAAAGGGCTGCTACTCATTCCAAGGGTGAAATTCTGCGTTCCGCGACCCAGCGGTCAGGCAGGGTCCTCTGCAGCAAGACAACGCCCTGCCTCTCTCCTCAGGCACGTGTCTCTGCTGGGAGTCAGGGATTTTTAGCCGATGCTCAAGTTGCAGCCAAAGGGGGCTCTGCTCCCACTTACCAAAGTCATTCTTGCAGAGGTTTTCGACGATGTCGTTATCGTCTTCATTTCTGTTTTTGCAGGCATCGCAGACCTTGGGCGCTGGAAATGAAAGGGACGGTACCCGTCAGGCTCGGGGAAGAAAGGAACAGCAGGTGGCGTCGGGAACCCCCCGGGGAACGCCGGGTTTCTGTCCATCGACCCCTCCACCGCAGCCCCGGCGCCTTCTGCCCCTGAGCACTGGGACGCGCCTTAGCGTGCGTGGGACCCGCTGGAGGGGCGCACGATGGGGCTGCGAGGTCACTCCTCAACCCGAGGTCGCGTTNGGGGGGGGGGGGGGGGGGGCCACACGCCACAAACCCTCCTGCCCCGCGCTCTTGCGATGATCTGTGCGTAGTAATCCTGTTCCTACAGGATTCGCGGGTCGAGTCGCGGGGTCGCCGACCTCTTCCTCGGGGACGGAGATGGGCAAAGGCCGGAGGCTGCGGGGCGGCGCCTGTTCCCCGATGGTGCCCCTTCGGAACCGCCTCCTCGAGACCGAGGTGCGACCCCCCCCACCCCGACCCGGGGCACTGGGGGCGAGCACGGGAGGGAGACCCTGGGGAGGGCCTGGGGCGGCTCTTGGGCAGCAAATGCTGCCGGCCAGGGGGTGGCCCGACAGCTCCCCCCTCCCCTTACCTTCCCTGGTGACCGGCAGGATGTGGTCGCTGCTGGCCAGCGGGATGCAGAGGTCGTTGTCCTTGGGGAAGCGGCTGCAGTCCAGCATGTCGGGCCAGGGGAAGCCGAAGGCGGACATCACCGGGGCGCAGCTCTCTTTCACCTCCTCGCAGAGCGAATGGCACGGCTGGATGATCTCGTCCAGGTCGTCGATGCAGACCGGGGCAAAAAGGGAGCAGAGAAACTTCCTGGTGTCGGGGTGACACTGCTTCTGCACCAGTGGGATCCAGGTGGAGGCCTGCTCAAGCACCTCCTGCACCGTCTCGTGCCCCAGCAGGTTGGGCAGCCGCATGCTCTGGTACTCGATGCCCCGGCACAGCAGCATCGGCGCGGGGATGGGCTTGCAGTTGGAGCGCTTGTAAGAGAAATCGGGCTCCCCGAAAGGGAACAGCCCGGCCGCCGAGCCCAGGCACTCGGACGCCAGCAGGAGCAAGGCACAGAGGCGAAGCTGCATTTTGGGGCGCGCACGAGATGGGGGGGACGGAGCCGGCGAGGGGCTCTGGGGAAGCGGGCGCGGAGCGGGCCCCCAGCCCTCAGCCGCGGGCAGTCCCACAGCCCGAGCTCCGGCTGCCGAGGGCGGGCGGACGGAGGCTCTGAACGCGGTGCGGAGCCGGCGGCCGTCTCGTGGGGTGTTTTGTACGCGAATGCAGGGGGAGCGGGGGGCTGGGAGGAGCCTGGTGGCAGCCGTCTAGAAAGGATTGGTCACCGCGGGCGCGGTCGGCGGCCGCTCGGGGGCTCGTCTGCGGGCGGGAAACGCTTGCGAGAAGCGTTCCCGTGCGAGCGCGGGCAAGGGGGAAGGATCCCCCAGAACAAAGAGCCCCCCGGGCCGGGCAGGGGCTGCGGCAGAGCTGCGTCCCGCTCTCTGCGCCCCCCCGCCCCGCCCGCATTCGCCGCTGCCGCTGCCCGCGGTTGTGCGGCCGTGCCGGGGCGCCCCGGCGGGGGACCGGGCTGCCTCCTTCTTGCTCAGCCCCGGGGGGTGTCTGGCGCCTCCGCCCCTCCCCGCAGGGCTGTTGGGGCTCGCTGGGCTCTGCAGCCGCGGGCAGCAGTTGGTCGCTGCTGGCTCTCCCGCTCAGCAGCTCCCAGGCGTCGGGGATTGCCATGCGAGCCCCTGCCTGGCCCCTGCGGAGAGCGAAGTGCTGCGGCGGAGACCTGCCCTGCACCCGTGGGTGGCCCCCGACCGCCGAAGGCGCAGGCACTTGAGTGCTGCCGCAGTGTAGTCACCCGGCACGTTGTTCTGAGGCTAAAGGCTGCGCGGGCAGGGCCCTTTGCTGCTGCCATCACCTACAGCCTCCCTTAAAGGACCATTTTTGCGCTGGTTTACCAACAAAGGCGAGGGCAACGGGCCACGGCACAGCTTCAGGGAGAGTTGGCTGTTCCTTGAATTTTCAGCTATTATGGGATTATTAATGAAAAGAGTCGGGCCGTGACTATCGTTCCGTGGCAAACCACATTCATTAACCTGGTCCTGAAAACATCTCCTGGCAGAGCTGTGCCATGGCAAGATGGCCTTAGCCACGATGACTTCTGAAAATGGCAGGATCCCCGTGCATCCAGTTTCTAGACTGGGCTTCTGGGAAGTCTGAATCACTGCTTGTGGACAAAGAATGAGATAGGAATCGCAGCGCTTCCACCGGGAAGGCACAGGGTGCTGTGCTGGAGCAGCTGCAGCGCTGGCCCGAGTAGGACGTTCTGACTGAAGCCAGTGCCAGGATCCTTTCTGGAGGCCATGCTAATGGATATGATCCACCTGTAGCCCAGCTCCTCTCCTCCTTGAAGTTGTTTCACTCTTGGAAACCAAATGTCCTGAATGTCTAGCATCACTCATGGAAGGACTGAAAAGCAGTTTATGTCTTACGGCTCCCCTCCGCGTACTCTTGCCATTTGTTATGTGTGTTCAGTGTGTTCCTTTACGCAGCAAATCTGTGAGGTCTCAGTGGGCTTCCACTGCACTGAGCCACAGCGATGATTTCTGGTGTCCATACGGTGCCTATTTTGCCAAGTCCTGATGATAGCCAGAATCTGGAGCTGTTGCCACTTGCAGGCCATGTCCCTTCCAGCTCCCAGTGCTGGTCCTGCTGGCCTCTGACCCCAAACTCTGGTGGAAGGAGAGCTGCCAGCGTGTTTGCTCCAACTCTTGAGTGGCTGGGCTGCATACCAAATCTTTGTAAAATACATGAGGTAGTTCGTGGTTTGTTTTTCTCTCTCCTTCCTTCACTGATTCTCTGTTTTCATTTACTGACAGCCCTTCAGGTGAATCTCAGCCTGATCAGAAGAGTTTGCCGGTGCTGTCTGTTCCTGGCAGTCCCACACACTGTCTTCCACAGATCCAGCTGGCGGGGCTGTGTGGAGCCCAAATCTGAACAGGCTTAGACTGCAGATAGAAACCCTTTTCTGTGGTGGAGGATGAGAGATTTCCAGTATAAAGCTGCTATTTGGGTTTTTCTCACCAGAACCGCTTCCCGCAGGAGAGGAGGAGAAGCGCGCTTTTCCCTGCGTTGCTCCTTGATTTGAAACAAGGCTTTATAGGACCTTGCTGTTCCCGTTTGCAATTACCCTTGGCTATAAATCCACAGTGCTCCGAGATCGCTGTAAACAAAACCAGCCCAAGGCTGCAGACCTGAGCAGCTGTTGCTGCCCGTGCTCTGATCCCTTGCAGAGGAAGAAGCTGAAGCTTCACAGGGCTGCTGTGTGGTGTTTGCGGTCCGTGGGACTGAAAGCTGTGGGTCAGCAGGGCCCACAACCCATCGCAGCCTGGCTGTGAGCTGCAGGGACTAATTGCTGCAGCCAGAAAACCTGCAGTGAGTTCCGAGGACTTCCACACCAAATGCTCAACATCGATCAAAGCCTAAGGTAGGAGATTTGGGCTCCCCAGTACAAGAAGGACAAGCAATGACTGGGGAGAGTCTAGAGACACTAAGATGACCGGGGGCTGGAGTACCTGCCTTGAGCTTGCTGAGAGAGCTGACTCTTCAGCCTAGACAGGAGACAGTGCAAAAATCTTGTAAAAGCTTATAAATATCTAAAGGGCCAGTGTCAGGTGGGGGGAACCAGACTCATCTCAGCGGTGTCCAGGAATGAGACGACAGGCACAAACTAGAACACAGGAGGTTCCACCTAAGCGTAAGGGAAGTGAAGGTAACAAAGCCCTAGCATAGGCTGGTTAGAGAGGTTGTGGAGTCTCCTGCTCTGGAGACATTCAAAACCTGCCTGGACATGTTCCTGTGGGATCTGCTTTAGGGGATCCAACTCTGGCAGGGGGCTTCAACTGTGTGATCCTCAGAGGTCCCTTCCAGCCCCTACCGTGCTGTGATTCTGTGAAGAGCAGCTTTGTGGTCCGTGCAAGTGTGTTCAAGGAGTCGTGGTGGTGGTGGTGGAGGAGGAGAAGTTACCCGTCAGGCTGTCCCCATGGTGGGCGTGGGGAGACCCTGTAGCCTGGACTGGCCAAACCGATGCTGCTACCCTTCCATTGCCTTTTGGGAGGGATGGCACTGGCAGTGACAAGCAGCCCTGGCCTCGTGTGCCCTGTTGCCTTTCTCGTCTCCCAGGGCTCTCGTCAGTACTGGGTGCACCCCTGTGGCAGGAATGTGTGGTAGGAGTGGATGTGGGTGCGTGTCAGAGGTGTGTGGGTTGGGGGCCGGGGGGGGTGGGGTGCGCTGAAAGCAGTAGTCAGCCGCAAGCGTCCCGGGAACGGGCAATTAACAAGCCCTTCCAGGCTGGTGGCTGGGGCCACCCCTAACCCTGTAGGGGTACGTGGCTGATCCGGCCTAAAGCTGGGTTGAGGTGAGCACCGTCGGGGCTGAGCAGTCCAGCAAAAGAGGGTCTGCTGCTGGAGTTCGCTGCTGCCAGATAAGGGCACTGTGACACACCCGGCCTCTCCAGGAAAGACTGGGGGAACCCTCCTCAAGGAGGCCCGGGGCCCCTGCCAGGACACTGGTGTCCAGATGCGGAGATGTTTCGAGGTGCTTTTTTGTTGTGTGAAAGGGCCTTGAGCCCGGGTAGTTCATCGGGCAGCTTGGGCACTTTAACACTGTGGAGCGGCCCGAGCTTTGGGTCACCTGAGGTGCGTGGGGCCACGGTGCGGTGGGAACACCCGCCCCCTCCGTGCTCAAATCATGCCGTGTGTGGGGAGTTACCATGGAATCTCGGACTTTGCCAGGTTGGAATTCATCTCGAAAGATAATGGGGGAGAAGGTGCTGCCTATGGAGAGAAAAAGCCCCCAGCCCTCTTGCTGGTCCCTCCCCCAGAACGTGTTTCTTCATGGATGGTGGTGAAAGTCAAGGGACTGTGGGGAGATGAGCCCTGGGTGCTTGCAGGGAGTAAAGAGCAGCACAGTGTTTTGCAGCACCCTGCTGTCTCTTAAACCCCTGGTGCTGCTAGCTCTCTGTCTGTCTGGTGTGAACTTCTCTTCTGTACATCTTCCTAGCTGGTCCTGGCAGCTGGGAGGTGCAGAAGGGAAAACAGCCTGTCTGCTGAAAAGCCATCCTGGCCTGCTCCAGTGCAGCAGCAGTGAACTGTCAGCTTGCTAGTCTGCCTGTTGCGTATTTCTCACTACCTTGACATTGCTTAGTCCCTCAGCTGGCTGTGTGGGGGTTTGGCATCCCCCCAGGCCTTCTGACCCATTGAGGTGTCTTGCTGACATGATAAGCCGGAGGTGAAAGCTGCTATTGCTGGTGGCCTCTCTAGCCTGAGTCCCGTATTCTTCTGTCACGGACCTGCAGGTGACACGGCCCATTTTGGCTGCAGAATCGTGGGATATGTGTAACTGCAGGGCACCTCGGGAGACCACGCAGCATGACACACTGTCGGCATTCGGGTTTTAGCTGGGTGGGTTGCAGCCTTACCCAGCCAAGCCCTCCCTGGGTGGACACTTACCTGGGGTGCTTAATTCAAGACTGGTTTGCTCCCTACTTTCCCCTTTCTGGAGAAAACTCTCTTCAGCCCTGGGCAAACGGTAGGTTTGTTTCCCGCTGTGGAAAGTGGCAGGACTAGGATGGGTTATTTGCCCCACCGAGAGCAGTGATTTGCAGAGGGAGGCTTGCAGGTGAGCAGAGCAGCCAAGCCCTACCCAGCGCAGAGCAGCCATCTTTCCCCGGGTGCTGCTTTCGTCTCGAACGGGCCGCAGCTGCTCTGCCTGATCACGGCTGGGAGTAGCCAGACCGAGCAGGTGAGGGAGTTACTGACCTCAGGGCTTCTCTGCGCATGAACTTTGGGCTTGAGGAATTTCCCCTTGGTTAGTAAAGTTTTAGTGGAAAGAAAATGCTGTGGCTTTTTAACTCATTCTCTTCAGCCCATAAAATATCAGCGGTGAGAAGAAAACTGGCTTTTTCCCTGCAATGAAAACAGCTGATGAAAATGTCTGCTCACCTTTACAAACATGCTCCAGCATCACACCACCCAAACGTTGTTGTTTGAATCTCGTGGTTGCGTTTGATGGGAAAAAACAGGATTGTGCAGCTTTTGATGGAAGGCGACTCAGCAGCAGATTCCTTCTGACCGTTGTGGTGGCTGATAAGGTGGAACCTAACGTTTTCCAGATCTGGGACTGGGCAGCCAGCTTGCTTTCTGTTACCACAGCATTTAAAACCTCCATTGTGAAATCCTGTGTGTGCTGCAGATATATCTTCCTCCCCCTTAACACTCCCCCCTGCCCCCTGGTTCTGAAAAGACCCCTTAAAAAGCAATTGATGTCTGTCTTTTGCAACCCTCGCTGCACGTGAAGTGCGGTGCTCACGTGGTGCTGCTGAACTTGTTGCTCCAGTGGTGCTCGGTGCTGCTGCTTGGCGGTGGGGGAACATCCTCTGACTGTTGGAGAGAAACCTCTTGGTGGCCCCTGTTCTCCACTGTGTGGATTTGGAGAGGGTTTTTTGTGGGTTTCCCTGTGCCTGGGGACCCCAGTACTGGCCCTGCTTGCCCTGAGTGCACTCTGGGTCTGCTTCCCGCCCCTCTTCTCCTAACTCACAGTTTTCTAAACTGTCTGTACTCGGGGTTTGATGTCACGAAGGGCAAAGATCAAACTGGGGCGGACAGCATTCAAATGGAGACAAAACTAGGTCACAAGGAGTTTCCAAGGGTGATTTATTTACATTTTAGCAGTCATTCCTTCAGTAGTTTACCTACTTTTAGGATCAGTCTGGAATGTTTTCCATAGGAATGTTAAAAGATGTTCTCAGCCTCTGGTCTTCTAATGTTGCACTGTGATGTCTGCGTCTAACGGTCAGCAGTGGTGACTATGCAGGCATTTATGGATATCAATCTAGCTTTCCTTGCACACCAGTGCTTTAGCAAGTTGTGACCCTTCAAATTCCCCTGACACATGCATCTCTGGCAGCACTGTTGTCCCAGGGAGCATTTTTGCTCACACAGAATATCCATCTGTGGCTGCTGCTTCTGTTATTCTCTATCTGACCTAAGTGCTAGATACCAAAGAGCCCAGATCGTGCCCTAGCAGCCTGTTAAGGCCTGGCACCACCTGCTATGCCTGGTGTATAGTTTTCAAGCTAGGATGTCATACATCTTCCCCTTTCTCTCTCAGCTGCAGCCTGGTAGGAATCAGCACCCTGAGCAGACAGTGGTCCCTGTTGTGTGAGCCAGACAGAAAAGCAGGGTGTTCATACAGCGTGTGGGCTCTGGGTAGAGGATGGAGGAAGGAAGGAAGAAAGGAGAAAGGGTGTCACAGAGCATTAGCCACACCAGGAGTTTGTTGTTTGCAGGTCCTGAGGGCTGCAGCTCCACATTTCACTTGCTGGGTTAGGGCTCAGGCAGAGTTCAGGTATTGGTGTCCGTAGCTGCTGTAGAGCTTTGCTCGATGAGCAGCCAGAACTGTGGATGTTTGCGAGTTTCAGCTTGGGTCTGCCTGCTGTGGGGGTCGTGTAGTTCTGTGGGTGAGTGGGCAAAAATAGCCACCTCTGCTTCTGCAGTGCAGAAAATGTCTGTGAAGAGGCAGGGTGAGAGAGGCAGGTATAGAAACTCACCCACAGACACCGCTGCTGTTTGTGCTGAAGCAGATTTGCAGGTAGATAACTGTAGTCAGGTGGCCTTCAGGCTTGGACACCTGCTACTTGTCAAGAGAAATTACTCTGAAATAATACTTTGCAGTAAAACATGTTTTAAATAGCAATGTCAATAGAACCTTTTGCCCAAAGCTACGCTATTGAAACCATTACTGAGCTTGATGAAGCAATGGAGTGACCTGATCATGGTGGCAGAATAATCTAATCAACAAGTTGATTGGATTGAAATTACAAAGTGATTTGAATAACCAGACCGGGGAGGCTCATTATCACCAATTAAAAGGTGTTTGCAGACTCTAAACTGGATGGAGATGTTTGAAGGCTGGGACCCAGAGGCAGTTCAGTGATGGGGGCTTGTGGTGGCTTTGCTTCTGCAGTTTCCACAACACTTGGAAAGTACTGAATTACTGAGAAGAGCAGCAGCAACTGTCACTTGTGTGTCCAGCAAGGAATCGAGTCAACCTTTGGCCATCACCTCCAACTACTTCTTTCCTCTACTGTTCTGCTTTGAAACTGGAGGTAACCCATTTTTTACTTTCCTGAACTTGACACAGGCAAGTGAACTACAGAGCTTCCTACAGAAATCCCTTTGAACGCAGTTGTCCTCTCCACGTGTGGTTTTTTCTTTATCGGTGCGTGCAGATGTAGAGAGTACAGGCTGTGTTGATGTGATGTAGGTTGCAATAAGCTTTAAGACCACCTTTTGTTTATTACTTTGGGGTTTGTGCATACCCTCATTGGTTTGGTTCTAGTGATTTCATTATTCTCAGCTGCCCACTGTCTGTGTGACTAATCCATCGCAGACACTCTCTGCCCAAATGCAGATTTCTTCACGTCATTTGTTCAACCTGAGGCTTGGTTCAGTCAAGGTTCAACCCCACCTGCTAGAGCGTGGTCTGGGGTTAGTATTTATGTTGTGGAAGCCAGATGGGTCAGAGCTGTAGGACTCAGAACTCCAGCAGCTGCAGTGACTGCCTGATTTGTGAGCTGAGCTGTTAGCCACCACGGTGGAGGCACTGGCTGGGCACCGCAGGCTGACAGCAAGCTGAGGGAGGATGCAGTTCTTTGTTGTGTGCTTGCTTGGTGTGTTTGGGGAAAAAAAACAGAGGTGAGAAGGTGATGATCTTGTTTACTTGTGGAACTCCTCCCCTCTCCCCAAGATTTTAGGACAAAGGAGGTTTGTTTAGTGCCTGTAAGTAAAGTTAACAGAAAGTGTGTCAGGGTCCGCTTAGAATCAATATTTATCTCTTTAAGTAAACCACATCAGGGATTAGAAGTGACCTTGAAAGAGGTGGCTTCTGCTTGCCTGTGTACTTCAGGATTCTTCCCTCCGCATTGTGCCAGCAGCCACGGGCAGTTTATGATGCTGATAACATCTTCTTTTTACTGTAGAAATATAATTTTATAGCTGTGGCTACTAAAATCCAGAGTGCTGTGGTCCAAATAGAAAAGATGAGGAGTGGCACCTTGGGGGAATCTGGGACCTGGTGAGTGGTGGTGTTGGTTACCAGGCTGGCCCCTGAGCTGGTCCCAGTATGCTTTTGCACTGGAGGTTGAGCTGGCTGTGGGTTTCCTGAGATGTAGCTGTCCCATGAGGGGATCTGAACGTGTCAGGAATGTGTGACATCTGTATGTTTGGGTCTGTAACTGCAGTTCCTGCGTGAAGCGAGGCAACCTCTGCTCATATGTGGGGATTAAGACTTAGTTCTACACAGGTAGAAGATTACTTCTATTCTGTGTCCATACCCTGGTCTCTGGTCCCCCTATGTACGGAGGACGTCTGCCCCTGAGTTCCTGAGCAGGACTTTTGCGTTAGATCTGTGTAATTCAACTAGTTCTGGTTATTTTGACATCCTCCTTGCTCACGTTCTGGGTGGGACCAGCAAGACCAAAAGGAATCTGCGTGGCTCTTCTGACTGGAAAGGGAAAATAATTGGGCTTTACAAAGTAATCCCATTGGATGTGTTCACCTGTGGTTTTGAACTGTTTTGGCAACAAATGCCTCCCCTTTGCTGTCTGCCGAAGGTCCAGATTCGGCTAAACTCGCTCCTGCGCGCTAAAACCCGGAGCAGCTCTGCAGCACGCATCTCATTAAAGGGAAGGCAGGGAATAGATTTCAAAACCCAGAAACCTAAACCAGCAAAGCCTGCTAGAAATAAATGTGTATTATGGTGTTCAAAGCATTCTGTTTTCCCCTGGAAGTATTTCTTAGACCAATTATGTAAGAAATTCATTGTATGTGAGGGTTTTGTGACAGCAAAGTGAACTAGCTGTTAGCAGACCTGTTCCGCTCTGTAAATGGGAACGCGCTGCGTGACAGTGGGCTGGGTTTTCCTGTTCTAGGCATCTCTGGTAGAGCTGCTTATTCTCTGAGCCTGGACGAGATCCAGCAGGATTTAGTTTTATGAGGTTTAATGTAAAGGTGTTGTATTTCATGAGATGAAATCATAACGCAGTGGGTTCGCAGGAATTCTGGAAGATTAGTTTTTCAGAGTGTTGGCAAGCAGGATTCTCCTGTGACTTACACGTCTAAAAGATAAATATAGATCTTCTTTCACTGGGCTGAAATGATAACTAATCTTTAATCCTTCCTAGATGGTCTGTGTAATTCGTGCTCGCTGTGCATTTAGAACGTGTGCAGGTAACAGCTTTAATCCTTCAGTGCTCTGTAGTGTGCGGCTGTGCCCGTAGCCATAGGAGCTGCCCGCATCCCCAGCCTGCGCGGAGCTGCGGAGTGTGCCTTAACCTGCACACCCAAGGCACACAGGGTTGGGTCTGCAGTATGTCTCTGCATTTTGTTCTAAACCTCTTGATTTTGTGAGGGAGAGAAAACCATCTGGCATCACTGGCCTGTTTATAGTTGTAGGAGACCTGTTAGCATCCTCACCTGTCTCTGCCATCTGTCCTGAGCACTGGTGTTACGCTTGAGCAGAAGGTTTTCCTTTGTCTGTTGGATTGTGGAGAAGAGTAACTGCTGAGCAATTGTTTGCTGGTTCCTCCTCCTGTGTTGCATCACACACTGCTGAGATCAGATTGCACGGATTCAACAGTGTCAGTTTTGAGGTACTTTTTGCAGCAGTGTGTTCATGGGTTTCCGCTGGGAAAGCGGAAAGAGAGACGGTGCTGGCAGAAACCAAACAGCCACCTTCAATTTGCTGAATTCAGTCTGATTTTGAATAAATTGTCGCATCTCTCTGTATGAGTTTTGTGTTTCAGCAAGTGGGGTTCTGATGTCTTTGGAGTCAATTCACTAACAGTCCCCGCAGCACCCCAAGGAGCTAGCACAAGCAAAGCCCCATGGTTATGCTCTTGTTGGATGGTCAGTCTCCTGAGGACAAGGAAAGCTGGCAGATTGCTTTTGGGAACAGGTTTGGGACCATTTAACCATAATGTACGTTAGAGCCTGGGTCGCTCAGGGTAACATTGTGCTGTTGGTATCGTGTGGTGGAGAAGAGGCTGAAGTAGGAGTTTGTACCTCAGCCTTCATTCATACTTAGATTGCAGATGTTAGAAATGTGTAGCTCAGAGTTACTCTTTGGGTTAGGTCTCATCAGAAAAGGGTCTGTCTTCATAGAATCATAGAATCATTACGGATTGGAAGGGACCTTGAAAGATCATCTAGTCCAATTCCCCTGCCCCAGCAGGATCACCTAGACCTAGTCACACAGGAACACATCCAGTTGGGTCTTGAACATCTCGAGTGAAGGAGACTCCACAACTCCCCTGGGCAGCCTGTTCCAGTGCTCCGTCACCCTCACCTTGAAGAAGTTCTTTCTCAGGTTGATGTGGAACCTTCTGTGTTCCAGCTTAGAACCATTGCCCCTCGTCCTACCACTACATGACAATGAGAACAGCCTGGCTCCATCCTCCTGACACCCACCCCTCAAATATTTATAGACATTAATGAGGTCACCCCTCTGTCTCCTCTTCTCCAAGCTCAAGAAACCCAGCTCCCTCAGCCTCTNGCTGACAGTGCATGCCAATCCCTCATCCAAGTCATCAATGACTAGATTGAACAGGACTGGTCCCAGCACCGACCCCGGGGCACTCCACTAGATACAGGCCTCCAACTAGACTCTGTCTCATTGACCACTACTCTCTGACTTCTACCCTGTAGCCAGTTTACAATCCACCTCACTACCCAAAAATCTAGGCCACGCTGCCTCAGTTTGTCTGTGAGGATGGTGTGAGAGACCGTGTCTAATGCCTTTCTTAAGTCAAGATAGATGACACCCACAGCTCTGCCATCATCCATCCACCTGGTTACACCCTCATCAAAGGCTATCAGGTTGGTCAAGCATGACTTCCCTTTTGTAAAGCCATGCTGACTGTCCCTAATGACCCTCCTGGAAACAGCCCCTAGAACAAATTGTTCCATCACCTTTCCTGGGATGGTGGTGAGGCTGACCGGTCTAGAGTTACCTGGGTCTTCCTTCAACAAGGTACAACTTGTTGCCATCTGTGGGAACCAAGCCAAGTCTGTTTTGTAGAAGTTACTACCTCCCCTAACTTGGCAGCTCATTGTGGGTGATGCAGGTTAGTATTTACAAACGTATACCCTGTATACAAGTACCCTGGGCTGCACTGGGAGAGGCCAGGAGGCTGAGGGAGATGATCCTTCCTCTCTCCTCAGCACCAGCGAGGCCACAGCTGGAGTGCTGTATCCAAGTGCTGTATCCAGCTCTGGGTTCCCTGGTGCAAGACAGAGATACGGACAAGACAAAGTCCGGCGAAGGGCCACAGAGATGATGAAAGGACTGGAACAGCCGTCCTATTAGAGGAGGCTGAGAGAGCTAGGATTTTCAGCCTCAGGAGGGAATCTCATTGGTACAATTACCTGAAGGGGCAGAGTGCAAAGAGGATGGAGCCAGGCTCTATCCATCGGTGCCCAGTGACAGGAGCAGAGGCAGTGGGTGCAGCTGGAAACGCAGGAGGTGCTTTCGGAGCAAGAGCAGACTTTTTTGTGCGTTGAGGGCTACCAAGCACCGGCAGAGGCTGCCTGGAGAGGCTGTGGAGTCTCTTTCCTTGGAAGTATTGAAAACTGGAGATGACCCTGGGCAACTGAGAGTAGCTGGCCCTGCTTGAGCAGGGGGCTTGGCCAAGGTGACTTCCAGGGGTCTCTTGCAACCTCAGCCGTTCTGTGAGTCACTGCATGTTTTTTTTAAGCTGTGAAGAGTGTGGCTGTGGGACAGGCAGAACCAGCGATACCTCAGGAGAAACAGGTCGTCAGGAAGCCAGAGTCACCATTCTTGAGCAGTACATGTCTCCGTCATGAGTTTGCGGGATTTTGGAACAGTGTGAACACACAGGCTCCTGTTTGAGAGCACATGAAACATAGCGCTGAGCATCCCCTGCTCCAAATAAAACAAACTAAAAGCCCGTCCATCTGAAAACAACATGACGGAACATGAAACGTCCTTGTCTTTGGGATCCAAATTTTGTGTGATTTGTTTGGCCGGTCCATAGCAGAAATAGTTGCTCCATCGGAGCAGCAAATGCAAATAGCAATGAGAAGTTAGGTTTTGACAGAAAAAATATGTATGAGCTGGACTGGAGCAGGAATTCTGAGCTCCCAGAATAGAAGACATGAACGTGCTGTAAATACTGGGTTTTTTATTCAACGCAAGGGGAGTCACAAATATGGTTTATTGGGGAAAGCTAAATGATTCTTTCTAGAAGGTGGCCCTCAGAGCCATTGCTTGTCTCTACCGACTGTGCAGAACAGCCAGTTGCCTCCTGTTAGATTTTGCATTTTTCCCTGGTCAATATACAAAACAATAATTAGCAATGAATTCAAATTAAAATGCAGGGTTCGTGCTTTTTGTACCGGTGAGCCTCAGAGAGGAATGTGACTCTGAAAATACTGAGAGGGCACAAGAGGTTTCAGAAATTGCATTGCTCTTGGAAAAATTACTTCTGAAGTGTGGAA
This sequence comes from Rhinopomastus cyanomelas, assembly GCA_013400115.1. NCBI lineage: Eukaryota > Metazoa > Chordata > Aves > Bucerotiformes > Rhinopomastidae > Rhinopomastus > Rhinopomastus cyanomelas. The sequence continues at coordinate 74,909 of VXBP01003073.1, read as the reverse complement.
AAGTGTTGCAGCTTCATCTGCTCCAGGGATGGAAAACAGAGTTTTGGAGGAGATGAAGTTTTCTAATTGTGCTGAATCCAGCCCTTACCTTGACAAATCCTCAGGCCGTGTGTTCATGTTGCATGCTTCAGACAAGTCCCCCGGCTTCCTTGGGTGATGGCCCCTTTCGGATGCCGCCTGCCATGCGTGAAGTGCTGTGCTGCAGGGAGCCCTGGTTTATTACCCTGAGTCACTCGAGCTTTGCTGCAGATCCCAGGTTTTCTCTGTGTGTGGATGTACTGGCAGCAACTCCAACATTTGACTGCTCCCTGTGTGTGTGGACAGGCGCGTGTCTGTGCACAGTGCGTGCACACACTTGTTCTGGGTGTGCGGGTGGCTCTGTGTTGTGCGCGCACACACACAGGAGAGGATGAATGGAGAAGTTGGAGCAGGTTGCCCAGGGAGGTTGTGGCTGCTCCGTCCCTGAAAGTGTCCGAGGCCAGACTGGATTGGGCTCTGGGCGCCCTGGTCTGGTGAGAGGTGTCGCTGCCCATAGCAGGGGGTTGGCACTGGGTGGCCTTTAGGGTCCCTTCTGCCCCAGACCATTCTATGATTTTCCACAGGTGTAGTGCACATGCATTTGTCTTCGGCACAGTGGATCATCACAATTGCTCCTCTTCCATTTTGAGGAGAAAATGCACCTTAGTTTTCAGTGCGGGCGTGCACAGAGCTCTTCCCCGGCAGTTTAACAAGCTTTCATACCCAGCGTCCCATTGCCCCTGCTGAAACCCTAGATCCTTGGATTCCACATCACCGGCAGTCTTCTCTGCTCTCCTCCTGCACAGGGAGCGACGTACCAGCATGATGGCTCCCACAGCTCCCATTAGTTGATACTTAGGGTTTCTGTGCCCTGCCTAGCTGTCAGTCTCCATGAAGAAATGTAGTCTCTTGGGCAGGCACCTTTCTGTCCAGTGTTAATGCAGTCAGCTGGTTGGGAAAAAACTTTGGGTGCAGAAATCGTGGTAAAATGGAGGGTTTTGAAGTGAGAAGGTCAGAGGGCAGTGTGTAGAAGGAATTACTGCAAACCAACAATCACATCGCTGTTTTGGTTTGGGGTTTGTCATTCGTTCTTTCCTCCCCCCTCTCTCGAGCCTTGTTTGCTTGTCCTAGCAATGAATCAAAGCAAATCAGAAGGTTAAATCAGTGGCACGTGTTTTCTTGTGTAATTCATCAGCTTTTCCATTGCGAGAACACTCCGCACTCTTGGAATACATCTGCTCAGATTACTGTAAGCCTGGATTTCAGCCTCCTGTTGCCATAACAGTTCTCTCTGCAGGAGCAGTAGGAGCTGAAGTGATTCATGAGATGTCAGCATACTGCCCTCATTCAGGCCAGGAAGAACTGGCCTGGGCTGGGGATAATTGACCCAGCATTTCAGAGCCACTCGTAGGAAGTCTAGCAGGTCAGACACTTTGCATGTGATTATAATTCCTCTGGGTGATTCTTCTCTGGTGGGGCTGGCTGATCTGCAGCTGGGTTTGCAAGGCTGTGTATGGGAAATCAGAATCGGGCTCCTTTATTTTAACTGGCAGAAAAGAAGGGAAGAGGTTCCTGTAGAAATTTAACTCCGTAAGTTTGGAAGTGATATCTCCAATTGTTTCTGTGGAGTAAGGGAGACTTAAAATAATTCCGTGGAGTCATGGGTGACTTATGATGGGATGGGAACCTTTTCCTTTGAGGTTCAGTACAGAAATGTTTTGTGCTGTAGTTGTGCGAAGCAAGCGGGAGCAGGTGCCCTCAAGAAAACATTGAATTCCTGTAGCAATAGCCACACCGGGCAAGAGGCGGCCCAGGCGTGGTGGTCTGGTTATGAGGAAGGCGTGAATGTCTCAGCTCCCTCTCTTGGTGAGCGATTTATTTATTTATTTTTTTCTTTCGGAGCGACTCTCCTTTCCCCAAGTTCTCTGTAGAACCTTCCAAGAGGATTGCTTTGCTCTGATCCACAAACGTGCATAGTGACGCAAAGACTTCAGAGTAATTGAGTGGCCTGGGCAGCCCCTGTCACGGGAGGGTTCTGGCCTCTGCATTTCTGGATGTGGTTTGAGGTGGATGTTGCACAGATCCCCAGCTGACCTCATCAAGAGATAATGGAAAGCAAAGCTTGCTTGTGAGATGCCTGTTTCTCCCAATCTGCTCTCCGGTAAGATGTTCCCAGCTGTCACTCTGGCATTCCCTAGGCAATGTCAAACGCAGGATTTCGGGCTTAAGTTCTGTGTCATGCTTCCAAGAGGAAGTGGCCCTTCTACGTGTCCAGTCTGCTGGCTCTCCAAGTGAGCTCCAGAGCCTCATAGGAAAGGTGCTGTGTCTTTCTCATACTGTTTGGTGTAGATCACATACCTCTGCAGGCATTTGGTAGAAGCCAAAAGGGCCGACTGTATTGATTTACTCATGGGACTTGGAGAGGGCTGTTGAAGACTGGGTGAACCTCTGCTCAGAAATTTCTTGGACTCTGCAGGGGAATGTGGGTGAGTATCTGCCTGGAGGGAGAGGGACAAGCATGGTTTTAAGGAAGATCACAATCTGGTTTCTCTCCAAGCTGTGAAAGAAACTAATGCACTTCTTACGCAGAGCACCTCTAGTGATGGAGTTTTCACTTCCCCCTTGCTTCCTCCCCCCTTGTGAAGATGTCTGGAGTATTTTGTGTATGGTACAGCCTGTGCGAGATTCTCCTGATGAATTAATTAGGCAGTGTTCAAATTTTATGTTAAAATCTGTGCAGTTATCTCTCAGAGCTAAGGGAAAGGCCAACCTGCCCATCTTTGATCAAATACGCATGGTTTCTTTTTCCACACGCGAACTTCAGTGTATGTGCCGCGCAAGCCTTTCGACGAGCAAGGCAGAGTCCACTGACATCCTCTACAGTTTTTGACACAGAGTCCATGTGCAGACCTTTTGGAAAGGAGGATATATGGCTGGTGAGTTTAAGGTTTCATTTCCAAAATGTGCTGCTAGTGGCAGGAATCAGTTCTTCTGAATGTTGGAGAGTCCGTCGCTGGCCAGCAGGTATTCTGGAAGCTGACTTCCCTTTCCAGATCACACTCTGGTGGTTCCAACTGAAGAGCGCTTTAAGCCCCCGGTCTGCGAGGTGCATATTTTGTGTAGGCTGCTGTTTGAATTGACTGCGTTTGTGTGCAGGTTTTTCAAACTAGGCACAGTGGTATCTTATAAATCACAAGAAAGCATAAGAAATGGTCCACCCTCGGTGCGCTTTCCAACCCTGCACCATGAGTCAGGGCTTGTCAGAGGCCATTTCAGAAATCTTGAATAAATCTGACATTATGTTGAGACAGCTGGTAAATATATTTCTCTCTTCCCCCCAGGTTTCCTTTCCCTCACTGTGAACAATGAAATGGGTTTAGTGCTATTTTTAGCCCAACTTTTGATTTCAGTCACATGTATTCCTACCTTCATGCACTTCAGTTAATTTATTCTAGCATGAAAAATGCTAGGAAAGCCACTACCCCCACAAGAAGTTTTACAAGCTGAGCTGAAGCCTAGCTGTGCACACACACACTCCAGATGCCTGAGCCCAACGTTAAGGGAGTAAAACCTGGTTTCGGGGTGCAGCCTGACTCTTGTGCCTATCTTCCCTGCAAACAAAAGTGTCTTTGAAACAAAAACCTTGTGGGATGTGCCTAACCCAGCCTCGTGTCTGAGGGCAGCTCACTTCAGTGTGGAAGGAGAGCAGAAGCCTGTTGATCTTCGTACTTGTTTACTTGGCTTTTCCCTCGAACGAGAGAGCAGTGGTGGTGTGGGTTCCTTCTGTTAAGAAAGCTGATAGTAAAACCCAGAGGCCTCCTCCTGCTTGTCGTTATCAACCCAGTCTCTCTGAAGTGGGTGGGAGTGTTGATGCTCCTTGGTGAAAGTACAAGTGGATTACCCTTAGGTTAGCAATATCTCCTTTCATTTCACAAGGGCTTTCCTTTCTCCTCTGGGCTTTCCTTTGCAGGCTGATTTGGAGGTGGTGCTGTGGTCTTGTGGGGCGAAGTGTATCCCAGACGCTTGTTTCCTGGCACCGGCCCCGCTTGTGTTCTTATGGAGGGGTCAGAAAATTGCGCTTTTGTGTTTGGCCAGAGATGTACCCAGCAAGCTTGGGTAGTTGTGCGAAGACCTGTGTTCCCCAGTGACACGCCAGTGACTGATGCGCCTACCGGTAGTGAGGATGGGTGGGTCACAGCAACCTGTGTGTGCTGGTAGTTAAGTGGATGGTGTGATCTGCTTTCTGTTTCTGAGTAAAGGAATATCCCTGGCTTCAAAAGGAAAACCCAACAAAGGAGAACTCTAGCTCCTCTATTGTTGCCTTTTCAAAGGGGATTAAATAAGACAATAAGTAATAAATAATATGCAGAGCTGTGGGTCTGTCTTCAGCTGGAGTTTAAACAAAGAGGTCTGGGCTTCTTAAGTGCCTTCTCCCATGTTCAGCTCTCTAGAAATGTTTTCTTGCGAGAACATCCCTGGCACTGCAATAAACGGTGCTTGTTCTCCAGGCAGCAGTGGCTGGGCTTGGTGTGCTCAGGCAAGATGGTGAAGTGACAGGGTGTTGGTAGCAAATGGGTACCTCCATGCCATCTCCGTCATGGCTTCTCACACCTCCCCATGTGGGTAGCACCGTCTGTGTGCTCGCCAGCTGCAGCGTGTGGTGTGGCCCTTCACTGGGGCACCTGTGCCCAAACACGCTGCTGCAGCCCTGTTCTGCCAGAGCGGGGACAGCCCCTGTGTCATGCCAGAAGTGCAAGGGCCAGCCAGGCAGTGCTGCAGAAATGTCTTGTGGACCTAGAGGGAATCTGAGTTAGAGAGGTAACGGAGGCTATTAGATTTTGCACCTAATCTGGATGCTAGCGGGGGGTCCTGCAGACTAGAGAGGGGAGCTCACCTGCTTTTTATTCCCCGGCGTTTAGCACTACGTCGCGTATGTTCTGCAATACATAGGGAAGGGTGCGAGACTTGGGCATCGTTCGTGTTGTGTCTGTGGCGTTTGCAATTCTAAACTTCCTGAGATCAGAGGGAATAAATCCTTGCCAGTCAGAAGGCCTTTTAATGTCAGGTTGTGACTAACAAACATCTGAGCTGCAGATGTGGTGGTGTCGGTGTACCTGTTGCCCAAACTTTTACTAGCATTAATTACTGGTGGTTGCTAATCATGGCTGTGCACCATAACTCCTTCAGTGGAAAGAACAGTGCCCCTTCTCTTTGTTCCTTGGCTGTTTATGGTGGGCAGAGATGCTAGCCCAGTTAGCCGAGCAAATTTTTGTTTAGCCACCACTCTGTGCGGTTACAGCTGCAGAACAGTGTCGTCCGCCCATTGTAGCCATCGGAGATGATTCGGGCAGCCACAAGCACTGGTATTCAGCATTTTAGCTAAGGAAAAGTTGCTTCTGTTGAAAATGGGAAGGGGAACCCCAGCAATGCACAAAACCGCAGCTTATACAGAACCCAGATGTTGTTGGGTGCCAGCGAGCATCAAGACCAGGCATCGGTGCTCTTGGGAGAAGGTTAAAATTTATTATTCCTTCTTCTGGAAATGGGTTGGGACACAAATAGAAACTCTGGGTCCTAACTGTGAAATCTGAGGCTGTCTGGCGTCGGCTCAAACTGTAATGACTTGACATCTCTTTGTTAACGCCAGTGTTCCAGGGCTAAATAGCCCTAAATTAGGCACTTTTTACTCCAAACCCCTCTCTTGCTTTCATGGCTGTGGTAATGACTGAAGTAGCTCATTAATAATGGCCGGCCCCTTTCTGCTTCCCCTGACCTCGATTCTCTCTTGAATAAGTGTATACTTTTCTTTTCCTGATTGGCTTTAGAGCGGTGCTGCCTCTGAGGGGATTGGTAAACTGTTGTCCTAAGCATTTCAGCTGCCTTTCATGAAGCCAGGACCTCCGTGTGGTGAAACGCCGACCTTACTGGTGTCCCATCTGCAATGTCATTTGATGTCCGGCAGTCTCTTGCTCTGTGGTTGCAGTCTGGTACTTCCTTACTGTCTCTTGTCTCCCTATCACCCCAAACCCTGTTCACTTGAACTCACTCACCGCAAGGTTATCCAGAGCAATCCAGCACAGTGCAGTGCTGCCTGTGAACAGAAAAGCACCTTTCATGGATGATGAGTCTTGCTGTGCTGATGCCTGGAGAGCGTTCTGTAGGTAGGTCACACGTTGTTTTAGGATATTTCCTTTGTGTTGTTTTGGTCTCTTCTCCTGAATCAGCAAGAATATGGCTGAAACGTTAATTGTATGGGGTGTGTCTCAAGAGTGGGAAATAATGTTCAGCTACTGCAAGGCTGTGGTTGCACAGTCCTGCGTGAAATAACAAAACTCTAGTGTGTTTTAAAGAGGAGGCAGAGGGTATGGCGTGTGAAAGCAGCGGGAGAAGAGCCTCCCATTATGCCTGACGTTGTGTACAGTCAGAGGGATTTGTGTAAGGCAGGCAAAAGTCAACTGTCTTTAAACTGGAGTCAGTACCTGCCTTAAAGTATGTTGTGCTGTTAAAGCCTTCCTACAAGATATGAGTTCAGAAGTGAAGCGATGTGTCGGGTAGATCTGCCAGAGACCTTGCGATGCACGCATTTCGGACACTGGATCCGCATGCTCGTCTGCACGTGTGCAGCTGCTTGTTCCGCTTTGCTTCGTGAGTTCCTTACAGCTCTGCCTCTGGAAGGCATCCTTGCGCTGTGGGATGTGGGAAGGAGTGCTCTGCTGTGACCTCAGGGTTTTTCCCCACAGCAAAAGTGACTAGTTGGAGCTGAAGCTACTGTCTCTGTCTAGACACTTAAAAGTACAGTTATTGGAATCTTTGTCCCCTTGCTTGGACTTGGTGCTTTGGGCTCTCACCCGCTTTGGGGTCAGATGACTATCTGTGTCATTCAGGAGATCGCCCTGATTATATTGCCCAAGTGCATCCTCTCAAGAGCATCCTTTGGTTTCTTCCTGGTGCTTTCCGTGTAGGACCTTAGTGACTGCGGCTCTCCTCCCCATGGGAGCAGCTGGAGCCAGGTTTAGGGCTTTTGCTTGGTTACGAAGAGACCTATTAAAACCCTGTGTTGAGTACCAGGGCTCTGAAGGCTGCTGATTGAAGTAAGGAAATGCAGGGTATTAGTTACCCTGAAGTTCAGCAGGTGAGATGGTGGCTCTTCACTGCAGATGCCCTGAACACCAGCGAGTGTGGGAGAGCAAGCTGTGGTGAGGGAGCAGCCCAGTCCCTGCGGAGCCTGTTGTCCGCTCTCCCTTGGGATGATAATCGCAGCGCTTTCCTTTATGGGTGCTTGGCTGCTCAGGTTCACTAGAAGCAGCATTTCAAGTATTCCTCCTCAGCACGCCTGCCTTTTTCAGGGAAGCACAGTGCTTCTTTCTCTGGAACCTCACCAAGGGCTCTTGGCAAAGCTGTCAAACGTGTCATTGTACCGGGAGGCCTCTCTGCCGCGGTTTGAGCAGCGAGAGCTGGCTGGGGAGCGTGGGGCCGGGCTGAGGAGCACTGGTTGCAGAGAGCTCTCAGCGGAAATCCTTTGACTCTGGAACTTGTTTGCTCTGGCAAACTTCCTGTGCCTGTCTGGACACAATGAAGGTTCAAGACACATGGCTTTGGTTTGGTTTTCCTGGAGGGAAGGCTTTGCTTTTTATTTGGCTTAATTCCTGGGTGGTAGAGGAAGAGGAAGAGAGAGAGCTTCAGGCTGTATTAGTCCATGCCTTGTGTGAGGTTGATACTGGTGCTTGCTGGTGACCTTTTGTTTTCTGAATGGGAGGCCGGTGCCGCAGAGGCAGGCTCTCTGTCTGCCTCTGACAGTGATACAGAGATGTAGGCGCTTTGAGGAAAGCGTGGATTTCCCCATTCCTTGGCTGTAGGTGGAAATCAGAGGTGTTACTGCTGTGTAACTCACATCAGCCTCTAGCGCTTTTCCTGGGTCTTCTGCCACAGCCTCATAGGGGCCTCATATGGCTCTGACCCATCTAAAGAGCTCTTGAGCCTGTTGGGATAGAGAAGTTGCTGGGAGGGGTTGTGTGCAGAAAACCATGGGAGCTGCTGGAGGGAGAATTACCTGAGTGCAGGAGAAATGACAACGCAGCGTCTAACATGTTGCTAAACGAGTGGCCTTGGGGAGGATGGCTTTCACCCTGGCTTCCAGAAAGCCTGGCTACTTGCTTGCGAGGCGATGCTGGTTATTGTGCAGTAGTCCTGAGAGTATGAGACACACTGCTCATTACTTTCTATCCGTGGATCTGGGAGAGACCTTAGTTTTTTAAGCAATGCCTTGAACCCATGCCTTGTGAAGAGTGAGAAGACACACGGACCAGGATGTACTTTAGCATCAGGTTGGGATGGTTTTGCTTCCCCAGATCAGACCTGGCAGATCCTAGATGATTTCAACATGCCTCAGAGGGCATGATGTGGGAAAAGAGAGCACTCTAAGGTGCTGTAGCAGGTTATCTCCTCTGCTAGCCAGGAGTGCTGCCAAAAAAGAAATCTGCAAGAAGTGTGTTTTCAGGAGCCTCACATGAAGCTCAGCTAGAGGTCTGCTGTTCTGTGCTGGAAGGAGAAGGATTTCTGTGCATGAGGCCTACCATGGTGATCTAAATGTGCAAGGTGGATGAGGATTACTCATCCCAACAGCAGCACCTTTGCACAGCACCTTTTAGAATCATAGAATCACTACGGATCGGAAGGGACCTCGAAAGATCATCCAGTCCAATCTGCCCACAACAGCAGGATCACCTAGACCAAGTCACACAGGAACCTGTCCAGGCGGGTTTTGAACATCTCCAGTGAAGAAGACTCCACAACCCCCCTGGGCAGCCTGTTCCTGTGCTCCGTCACCCTCACCGTGAAGAAGTTCCCTCTCAGCTTGACGTGGTACCGTCTGTGTTCCAGCTTACAACCACTGCTCCTCGTCCTATCACTATATGACACTGAGAACAGCCCAGCTCCATCCTCCCAACACCCACCCCTCACATATTGATAGACATTAATAAGGTCACCCATCCCTTTTATCCAGGAATCTCATGAAGTTCAGCCAAGGGAAGTGCAAACCCCTGCATCTGGGGAGGAAAAGCCCTAGGTACTGATGTTTGCAGAGGGCCACATGAATGAGATGAAAAGGAGCTCAGCTGAGAAGGACCAGGAGAACCTACAATGTGTGCTCTTGGCAAAAGTAGGTAACAGTACCCTGGGCTGCACTGGGAGAGGCCAGGAGGCTGAGGGAGATGATCCTTCCTCTCTCCTCAGCACCAGCGAGGCCACAGCTGGAGTGCTGTATCCAAGTGCTGTATCCAGCTCTGGGTTCCCTGGTGCAAGACAGAGATACGGACAAGACAAAGTCCGGCGAAGGGCCACAGAGATGATGAAAGGACTGGAACAGCCGTCCTATTAGAGGAGGCTGAGAGAGCTAGGATTTTCAGCCTCAGGAGGGAATCTCATTGGTACAATTACCTGAAGGGGCAGAGTGCAAAGAGGATGGAGCCAGGCTCTTTCCATCGGTGCCCAGTGACAGGAGCAGAGGCAGTGGACGCAGCTGGAAACGCAGGAGGTGCTTTCGGAGCAAGAGCAGACTTTTTTGTGCGTTGAGGGCTACCAAGCACCGGCAGAGGCTACCTGGAGAGGCTGTGGAGTCTCTTTCCTTGGAAGTATTGAAAACTGGAGATGACCCTGGGCAACTGAGAGTAGCTGGCCCTGCTTGAGCAGGGGGCTTGGCCAAGGTGACTTCCAGGGGTCTCTTGCAACCTCAACCGTTCCATGATTCAGGACAAATCCTCTTCTGAGAAGGGTTTTTGTAAAATCTGTGATGCAGAGCCATGTGAGCAGTGGTGTTGCGGCTAGGAGAGCGATGTGGCCTTTGGCATTGTACCTTTTCTTGCACCCACCCTCACGCCCCATTTTACTGTTCAGTCTTGATTTTAAGGTCTTCAGTTGCACCAAAGCAACACCAAATCAGGTGCCAGATAACTAAGCGTGGGGAATTTGGCTGCTGTCCCCTGGTTCTCCCTGGTGAGGGAGGTTGCAATACTCTGATTATCTCTGACACAGTGTGAGTGCTGCAGTCTGCTGCTTCCCTTTTGTTCATCTCTGCTGCCCCAGGCTGTGTTAATGCATCTGATGGCTTCGTCAACAGTGTTCCTTCAGGCTGTACAAAGCTGCTGATGTCTTAGATGTATGGTGGCCTTTTTTACTATTGAGAGGCCATCTGGGCTGTGGGCAGGTCCTGGTTGTTGTCTGTACTGACAGAGAGTCAGATCTCAAGAGCCATCTTGCAGTATATGAGGATGTTCTAGACCAGGTCTTCAGGGTGCACTCAAACACGAGACCCAGCTTTGGGCACCAGCAGTGCTGTTCCAGCCTCCTTGGGTAGAGGTGAAGGGGGTTTTAGACTCCATACACTGCACGAGCGCTAAGCAGGGAAAATAGCTTCTTTCCTTCGCAGCTTGGACACAGCAAAGGCAAAAGCATTCTGGCCACATTCTTCCCCAGAGCAAAACACTTTCAGAGCTCGGCTGGCCATATGGAGCTCAGCACTCAGTTTTCCATGAATATTGCATTACTCTGTACTCGGAGTTATGAACTGCAATGAATCCATTCCTAGACTAACCAGGCTGCAGCTGCTCCCAAATGAAAAGCCTTTTGCCAGATGAAATATTCCGAGTCTCATTCCAAGGTGCAGTGATGGTCATTGTGGTTCTCAGGCTTTTGTACCCACTGGATTCGGAGTCCCTACCGAAATGTGTGTTCTGCTTGTGCCGGAGCTGGTGCCAGGGCCCGCGGTGGTGTCTGAACACTAGCGGCCGGCTGATGTTTTTCGCGTGGTGGTACATTGATTTCAACCTCAGTGCAGCCAAGCTGCATTGGGTAGTAAATCACCCAAAACCCAAAGTTGAATGCGTGGCGTGATACATTCAAGGGAAGCATCTGCTGCAAAGTTTCAGGGTGTAGTTGGGTTTCCTCTGGCTTTGTGGTGTTTTCCTCTCTCATGGAAGCAGGAACCACTTGTGAGTGGGCATGAGAATAAGGATTCAAGTTCTCTTGTGGTTCTCTTGTAGTCTGGTGCTGCCTTGGCTCACTGCAAGGAAAGAGCATCCTTGCACTTCATACATGGAGCACAGTGATCTCACAGGGAGTTCAAAACAACTATTCTGCTTGAGGTCTGGCTGAGGGTTTAATCTTCTCAGTCTCAGTGAATCGTATTTGAACACTATAAATTCTTAAAGAATCAACATTTTGGTGACATAATGTGGGAATTCTTTTCCACTCCGGTGAGTGTGGACAAAGTTACTCAGTACTGTTTGTACCGAGTCCTTTTTCATGTCAGGTGGGACAGAAGGATGTGGCTCGATTTGCTCACTTTGGGAGCTCAGGACTCTCGCATTCAGTGCTAATGTCTGAGGACCCAACTTTGCCATGTTTAGGCCCCTTCCTGAGATTGTTTGAGCAAGAAATTTTGTAAGGAATTATTATTATTACCTTATGGCTTGTTTTTAGGCAAGTTGTGCAGAACATACCAGGTTTGAAAACTATTGAGCCTCAGTCATGCTTTGCTCGTAGCTTCTATTTCTCAGAGCATGGGTCAGTGAGCTGGTTTCCCTCTGTTTCCCTCCTTCTAGTACAATGTGACTATTTTAAAAGATCAGTTTGGGCATTTTGTAGGGATTCAAAACTTAGTGTTCAGTCTTCTCTTCCTCCCTGTCTTTACATCTCTGTGTATGTAGAATTTGGGGTGCATGTTCATGGCAATAGATAAAATCAAATATATTTAATCCAAAGTGATGCTGGCTCAAGCTGTTACAAGGTGGATTTTCTCTGTGAGCTGTTGTCCTCTGCAGGAAACCAGGGGACAGATGCTCAGCACTCTCCAACAGTCCTGCTGCGGTCCTGCCCCCATTCTGACTGAGTGGGGATCTGGAATGTGAATGGAGGCTGTGCAGAGATGCTGCTCTTCCTGTGGTTGGCAGGGGCTCACCATTTGCATTGCTGCCGGCTGTGAAAGGTGCCCTGGTGTTTCGATTAATCCGAGAGTCTCTTATAAGCAAAAGGTTGTATCTGAAATGGTTACTGAGCAGAATTCCAGAGGAAAGGAAGGATAGCTGCCATTGTTCCTACCCTGCTTCTGCTCCTCAAATTCCTTTGTCTGCCCCCAGGAAAACAGTGCATTTGATCTGAAGCACCGCGACACTGGGCATTTTCTGGTTAAATGTGAAATGACACTGCAAACCGATGAATGATTTTCAGTGAAGTCACTGTCTTTGTTGGTCACAAGGGGTAACAGCATCCAGAAACCGTAGAAGTTACACTTTTTCATCAGGAGAAAGTGAAAGAGATGATGCTGATGTTTCAACTCTGAATGATGTTCTAGCAGAGATCAGAAACATGCGTCCCTGAAGGGACTGCTGACCAGAAGATAGAGGTGGGGCGTGTGCCTGGGGCTCATGTGCCTGGGCATCCCCTGGCTGCTCTTGGCTTTCAGCAAGCCAAGTAGTCAGGGCAGTCCTGTGTCACGTGTGGACAGCAGAGGGGCACAGGATGGCTTCCTTCTGGAGCTGGGAGATTCCTGGGGCCTGGGTCTGAAATGAAAGGGTTCCTGTTTCCTGTCTTGTTGAAGTCTGTCCAGTGAATCTTTTTGCAAAGGAAACAAGGACGTTCTGTGGGTCTTTGATCGGTAATTGAGAGAATCCCTGAAGTGTCTGTGACGGGGGTCCCTTCCAACCCCAACATGCTCTGATGCTGTGAGACAAGGTTCCGTGGTGGCACAGGAGCTGCCGTGTCTGGGTGTTTATGGTAGGTTGTGCTGGACTCAGCAGAGGGGGTGCAGTGTGTGCAATAACACAATGCTGCACTTTGATGCTCTAACCAGTAAGGATGCTGGAAGCAGCACGGCAGACTGGTTTGGCGTGGGCTGACGACTCCCTGTTCTTCCCAGAGCTGTGGTGGTGAGTTTACCTCGGGGTCTTGCTAAAGCAGCCTGCTCTCCGGACGTATTGGTGAGGGAGCTTGGAAACGGTTGCCCCTGCTCCATTCTGCACTGACATCAGAGCTGGCAGGACACAATCTGCCTTCCGCCAGCTTTAGCTGTGATCAGATGAACCCTGCTATGCCTGGGTGTTATCACATTCCTCTCAGATCAGAATTGGATCTGTATTTAATTTTTTTGCTTTTTTCTTTTTTAAACTTTGACAGTGGCAGGTTTGTCATCGCCCTGCCATGCCACTGTGGGCCCAACTCATCCTCACAGCAGAGTGTCTCTTCCTGCTCTCACACGCTACACAGAAGGTTATTCTGGCCCAGCAGGTCAGGGATGCTCTCCCCCATGCTGCACTTTCCAGTCCTCTCCCCTGCATCTCTTCCTACACTTTTTTCCTCCTTTATGTCCTTCAAGAAATGCTGCCTTAGCTGCAAAAGCCTAGTAGAGATCCATCTCCATGCACTCCTGATTTAAACATGGGCACGCTCTGATTAACCTCTAGCTCTGCTTCCACCTCCCCTTGGCAAATTAGCCTCTAATTAGCTCAGTTGTAATCACCTGGAGTGATAATGTTAAAGTAATAATGGCTATTTTTGATAGTGCAATGTTTTCTCTGTGGAAGTTTGTAGCTAGTAAAGACAGAGCGCCAAATGTCTTATGGGAAACAGATTTCTGTAGGTCCTAAACAAATGCCCTGCATAGTTCATGTCTAGATGGTGAGAGAACAAAGCGACCCTCTGAGGAAAACCTGCATCTTGATGAAAAGTCCTGTCTGTATGTTTATGTCCCAGAGTGCTGCTTTTAAAGGCCTAGAACCTAATCACAGTGCTTGAGGCCAAAGTCGGGGGCCTGAGATGCCTGCTCAGATTTCTGCGCCTCCTCGGCACCAGGCGCTTGGGCTGCAGCTCAGACCGTGGAGCCGCAACGCAAGCAGCTCAGCCCCTCTCCATGCCGTGTCCTGGGCAATATCCAAACAAGGCCCATTTCCCTCAGCCACCCAGCTCAGCAGTAGTTGTCAAGTGTGCCCAGTGTGTTGGTGTTCACGCAAGCATTTGGCTTTCAGGAAGACAAACCGTGTGAAGCTGTAGCCACAGAGGAAGAGGCGCAGGTCGTGGTATGGAGAGGGTGACTCGGAGCTGCCTGCTGCTGACACTGTGCCACATCCTGCGCAGCAAATCCCGCTGCACTGACCTGGTCGGGTGGCGTCACGAGTCAGTATGACAGTGTTGAGCATCTAAGGCATTCGGCTCGGAAAACACCGGTGCACATGAGGAGGCACTTGCTGGGCTGTGTCTGTGCATGAAGGAGGGCCTGTGCACCCCTGACGTGAAGGTGGCCTGGTGTCTGGTCACCAGAGCAGGGCACGAGGGCTTGGCTCCGGGCTTCTTCCTCTCCCCCCGCCTTAGTTGCTATGGTGGGTGTTTGTGTCTCTCTTCTCCTTCTCAAGCAGCCTTTAACTCACTTTTAAATTTGCCAGCCATTAGTTTTGGCTTTTGGCTTGTTCAGCTGTAACAGGACAGGAGCCCTGGCAGAGGCTGCCCAGAGAGGTTGTGGAGTCTCCTCTGGACACATTCAAAGCCCACCTGGACGTGTTCCTGTGGCATCTCCTCTAGGTGATCCTGCTCAGACAAGGATGTCAGACTAGGTGATCTCTTCTAGGGCCCTTCCAACCCGGACCCTGCAGTGATTTGGTCTGTTGGACACAGGAGCTTGTTCCTGCTGCTTGCAGGATAAAGTCAGCAGTGTGATTTTTATGAGGGGGCTTGGGGTGTCGAGTGAGCAAATGGCAGCTGGTGTGTGTGTTCACTTCTTGGCTCAGCCAGGCTCTTTCTGTGCCTGAAGCAATTAATCCCCTCTGGCTTTCCACAGCCACATGCAAAGAGGGCTTGTGGGGGAGGATGTGAAGTCTGCCTTTAACATTTGTCCAATGTTGCGTGATCCGCAGCAGTGTGCCATCTCACCCCAGTAACACCAGTGTGTAGCTGGAAGCTTTTGGAAGAGTCTGTTATTAGAGCTGACTACTGCGGTGAGTGACTGTGGCTGTACAGAAGCTCTGGTCTAGGCATGAGCTGTGTGTTTGTTTTCATACCTTTGCCCTCCCTGGCAGCAGGGAGCTGTGAGGACTGTGGGGACTGAGCTGCCACAGGCAGGTGTCTTCTCACCAGTGCAAACCATTTGTGTTAACGTTGGAAAGAGCAAGCGGCAGTGGCAGCGGGGTTTGTTGGGTGCTGTGGTGGTGGCACGTGTACTGCATAAAGCAAAACAAGGGGAAGAGAAGGGCCTTCAGTGGTGGGGTCTGTACTGTGTAATTAATCTACATCACTCTTTGGGTAGTTTCTTGCCACCAAGCCCAACGGGCACATTCAAGTCTTGTTTAATAGCCTCAGCTGTACAAAGAACTGTGGGACATGGAACCAAAATAAGGTCGCTGCTGTTTTAACATCACAGGGCTGTGGTTAGAACAGATTTATTCCTGAGCCCTTCAAAACCAGACCAAATACTTCTGGTGTCTTACATTCTAACCAAAGGAAAGTTCAGCATCTGGGCAGAAAGATGAACAACCTAATTAGACCAAGTTTCCCCGCCAGCAAGGATAGCATTTCTCAGCGTTTGTAGCACACTGCCGTGTGTCGAACTTGTGAGCTTTATGTTTAGGAGAGAAACAGCTGTTACGGAGATGGGATGTCGGATTAGCTAGGCAGGGTCAGGCCTGGTTTCTACTTGGATGGGAGACAGTCTGGGTACACCAGGTGCTGAAGACTTATCCTGCTCCAACAGCAGGGGATGGACTTAGATGATCTTTCGCGGTCCCTTCCAGCCTGTAACATTCTGTGGTTCTGTTACGACAGAAGTGCTGTTAGTTCTACCACGACACAACTTGTGAGGCCCTTGGTTTGCTGTGAAAAGTAAGTGAAGCGCTGCAGTGAACAGCTTTGTATTACTGTGTCTTTCTGCTCTTGGGCAAAATTGTTCCATGTGCCGTGGGCGAGAGTGGCCGTTGAGTACAGAGCCAGGTTATAAATCCAGCGTGGTTCATGGTTTGATGGGTGCCGCAGTTGTTCAACCTTACTGGCAGCTGCCTGAAATTAACCTCCTGCAGCTTGAGATTCCCCATTAAGTGAAGGATGGGCGCTGGTTCCAGTGGGGCTGCTCTGGCTTGAATTAAAGCAGCCAGACTCCTCCCGCACATCAAAGTCTTCACCTGGCTGTGTGGGCAATCAGGGAACAAACCAAAAGACTTACAGTATCAGGCTTCTAGGTAAATAACATTGTGTGCACGAAGAGGACGAGAGGCTTGTGGCTTTCCTTGGATCACTTCTTACCACAGTGTAGTGTGAGCTCTGTAGCTTCCTAGCAGAGGTGTGAGGTGTTGTGCTGTGATGCCTCTGTGCTGTTACACTTCTGTGGCCTCCAAAGAGAAGACTCCGCCAGGTTCAGTTACCTACAGAGGAGTGAAGTAGCGCATGTAGAGTAAGAAGGGCTTCACCTACAAATCTGCCCTCATCCCCTCAAAGGTGTGACTGATCATGTGCCTGTTGGAGCCAGCTGACCCACCCCCGTTGATCTTGGTGTCCACCTAGGGAGCAGGAGCCTCTTTCTTACCACCTCCTCCATGCTGTGTACTCCCAGTACTCTTTGTGCTGCCTCTGGTACTTACTGGGCCTCTCTGTTAGCTGATTTAACCCACTAAAGCAGCCAAGGAATTGGCAAGAAGGAAAAAAAAATGCCCTGGTGAGGCGGCCCGAGCCAGGAACAAGGCTGAGGCTGGGTTGGCAATGAAATTTGGGAGAAAGGAAAGCAGCAGCCCTGCCTTGGTTAGCAAGCTGCCTGGGCTGCATGTGGAACTGCAGCCAAATTCCTCATGTCAATGTCTTTGTTTTGGTTATTGTTTGAAGGAGTCTCTTCATGTCCTGTTTCCAATCCAAACATCATGTACTCCCTAAACTCTGACCCTAAATATGAACACGCTGCGCTATAGCAACCGGGCTCTACCAGCCGTACAGTATAGATGGATGCCTTTGAAAAACAAATCCTTAATCAAAGTTACACTCCATTTGCTTTTCAAATTTTCATTTTCTGTCTGAGTGGCTGTTTCGTTGCCATGAGAAGCATTAAGAGCTATTCATGTTTTTCTTCTTTTGGCTCTTTTAAAACTGAACTTCTCTTGTTGTGTATCCTGGCAGTGGATAGTCTCACTTACTTGCCCGGTGCTCATGGCTTGGGTCCAGAATCACCTGTGAAGAGTGGTAATTTCTTCGTGAAGCCTTGTTTTTAGCTGTTGGAATGCTTTCCTTGCAAAGCACTAGTTCTTTCTCACTGTGTGAAAAATTTAAGGCATCTTTTCACTCTGTTTTGCCTTCTCGTCAGCCTGCAGTTAAGTCACTGTTGACTTGTAGAAATTACATAAATGAAGTTATAGATGCACCTCTGTTGCAACTCTGTTTTTAGCCTACTACTGACAGAAATTAAAGGTGCAAAATGTAGGCAGGACAGAAAGACCCATTTTGGTGTGAGAAGAACCTAGTCTGAAGGGGAAGGCATGCTGTGTTTGCTAACAAGCCATTGATTTCTACTCAGGGTGCTGCATTTGATCAAAAAGACCGAGGAGGTCACTGAGGTCCTTTCCAGCCATGATGATTCTATGATTTCCTGCTCTGGCTTCCCCCTGTGAACGTGTAACCAGTTCAAGAAAGTCACTACCGCGCAGTGCCTCTCAACACTCGAGAGCTGTTTTCTGCACGATAGTCTTTCTTGTGAGTAGAGCTTTCTTCTGTTAACAAGTTTCCACCTCAAATAGTAATGAACCCCCACAACTATCACATGAGTGGTTTGAAGTGGAGCCTGCTAATAGATGTGTTTTCATTCCAGCATGGGTTCCTTTCCAAGCAAAATAATAGTTGTGGGGAAAGCCGGGCTTCTGCAACACTTTGGTTCCTGAAAATGTCAGTGAGAGTCTGCTCTACAGTGGTTATTGAAGCATGTCCAACGTGTGTTATCAAACATCTTTCTCTAGCACAACCCCAGCCGTAACCACTTCTGATAACAGATGATCTCAAAGTGTGGCGTGAGAAACACACAAACCTTGAAATGCAGGGAATGGGGGAAAGCTAGCTCTCCAAATGTTCCCCAAAAAAAGCCTGTAAAAAAAATTGTCGTGTAATTAATCATCACCACCTATCAGCTCATTAATCTGCTGACCAGACAAGCAAAGGGTTGTCTCTGGAAAAGTGTTCACCTCAGCTGTTTCGCTGATTCCTGCTGTTGTCTGGTTTTGAGGGCAGCTTTGCCCATGCCTGCACTTCTCATGGCAGGTTCTCCCATGTTCCTCTGTGTCTGCAGCTTCCAGGTGTGGACATGTGAAATTCTTTATCATCTTCATGCTCTTCTGGCAAACCAAAGATCAGTTATCTGGAGTAACTTTATACGGTGGCAGGCGAGCTTCTCATGTAGGATTGTACCTGGTTCCCATGGCAAATCACTCTGGAAACTCTTGGGATTTTTCTTTTTACTGTTTACCATTTTTCCTGCTGCCAGCCCCAGCAAGAATTCATGGATAGGATAGCTGAGTGCTGCCTACAAGTTGCTTAAAAATTAGAGCTCCAAACTCTCATGTGTTTTAGTGTTCAGCGCCATCCTCCCTGTCAAAATGTGCTGCCTCCACAGCCCCATGCAGGAAAGTACTGCTGCATCTTTTCAGACGAGAGGGTTTGTGTGGTGCTAGGTAACACGGAGGGTTAATGCATTGTGGAACGTCACGAAGAAAGTGAGCAGACACTCGTACGTCAGGATAGGACAGGGGTCTTTTTGTAAAGAGAGTGTTTGTGTGTACTTGAGCCCTTCCGAGGGTTCTCTATTACGTTTGCGCGTTCTGCCCTCTGTCACTGCATGTTCCTGACTTAGGAAGGCAAGCTAGGGCTAGATAAACACCGGGTGTGCTCGAGCAGCGTGTGTTCAGCTTCTAATAGCTTAATGGCCACTTTATTCTGTCTCATTTCTCATTGTCATGATGTGTCTGATAACCAGGTGCTGTTTAGCAGAGTTGCAGAAGGTTGCCTAATGTTTTACTACTACATTTGTGAGAAGCAGAAAGGTGACTGGAGCTTCAAGAGGCAGATGAAAGAGTGTTATCCACTTTCTTCCTGACGGAGGTATTTCTTCAGTTGGTCTTATCTTCAAGAAACATTCTGCTCTGGATTGTATGTTTGTGGAACAGAGCATTCATGATTCGTGCCACATCCCCTGCCAAAATATGATGAAATATCTTAACTGTTTGAGTATTTGTTAAATATATTTATATCTCTATTACAAGATTCAGTGGGTGATTCTCTGACAGGTAATACAGGATGCTTTGTATGCACGAGCTTTGCCTGGCCAGACTTTGGTGGTGTCTTCCATTTTGACAAATGCACTGCTCCGAAACAACTAGTCAGTGGTGCTGGCCATTGGTTGCAGTAGGAATTGCACTAAGAATTGCAGTAAGAATGGAATTATTGTTTGGAAGGCGTCACCAACACGTTTTTCTCTTTTGGCATGGCACACAAGTTCATAGTAACCAAGGGTTCTGCCGAGGCTTTTGCACCCTGATGCTGAATGTCATTCCACACTGTGTCAATGGAAGTCAGCATTTGTGGCGTTGCATGATTTGAGCTGTGGGACTGAAGTATTTAAGATTTGCATTCCACACACAAACAGCTGTAAAACTCGGCGCTTGCACGTTTCAATGTACAGTTGGCATACACGCCCTCTGTTCTGAGAAATTAGGGACGAATTGGGTGGTCAGGGTGCCGTGATCTCTCTGCAGAAAGCCTAATGCAGACGTTGATTCAGATGTGTCCTGAGGGAAAGCCCTGTTTCTCACCAGCTTTCAGGAATGTGTGTGGACTGTATATTTTTCCCCACTCAAGGGTAGTTGCTGAGTTCTCTGTGCACAGGTGAAGATGATGGAGCGGCTCCTGCTAGAGGGAATCTCAAGGCACTTGGAAGAGAAGGTTATCAGGTGTACTCAGCATGGATTTATCAAGGGGAAGTCCTGCTTGACTAACCTGATAGCATTCTACAATGCAATAACTGAATGGTTAGATTCAGGGAAACCAGTGGATGTGGTCTACCTTGACCTTAGCAAGGCCTTTGACACCGTCTCCCGTGAAATTTTAGTGAGCAAGCTGAGGAGGTGTGGGATGGAGGAGCAGACAGTGAGGTGGGTGAGGAACTGGTTGCAGGATAGAGTTCAGAGGGTGGTGATCAATGGTGCCGGGTCCAGCTGGAGAGCTGTGACTAGTGGTGTCCCCCAGGGATCGGTGCTGTTCGCACAGTCTGTCTTGGGCTTTGGCACGCAGCATTTCACAGACCTGTGCCTGGCTGAAGGACAGGAGTTTGATGAGCTTTTGGCAGTGGACCTGCCGGCACCTGGAGGTGTTGATGCTACTGGAGCAGCGCTCTCTTTGGGAGCAAGGATGATGTATGTCACAGTTTGCTGTTTTCCCCCAGCCTGCTGTGAAGAGAAGACACGCTACTGGGGAGGGATGTAAGTCTGGTCCAAGAGGAAGATAAGCCCTACCGGTTGTCCATTTCCCCATTTGCAAGTGGGGCCACTGCATGCAGCCACAGGCGGTTTTGCTGGCCTGCATTCTTTGCAGTACGTACCCACAGCGTTTCTTCAGAGCTGAAATGAGCTCCTGAAGTTAGCTGCTGTGAGCTTTGAGATCCTGTCCTCAGTGGTGCCGCTCAGCGGAACAGAGCTGGCAGACTCCGTGCACATTTTTTTTAGGAGCAGTAATACTTGGCCTCTCTTTGCCAATTACTTTGAAGGACCCTACACTTTAAACTTCTGTGCTGTGAGATAACTTTCCCCTGGTGCTTTCTTTGATCTGTGGGAGCCCAGGCACTGTGGCTTAGTCTCACTGTAGATTTTCTGTACGGGCCACAGTGAACCAAGTTGCTGATGTGGTTTCCTTTTGCCTGTCGTTTTACCAGTTCTGTGGAGTAAGTTACTTTTCTGAAAACTCAGCGATGAGCCATCAAGCAGTCTAGTCCTCTGAAGTAGTTCAGCCAAGGTGTTAGTTGCTGTCTCACCTACTGTTACATTGCCCTCGTTTATCAGCTGGTCGTTCTGAAAGTGATGTAAGTGGTGTAGATTAGGAAACCCGTTTCTTGTGCTGCAGCAGTGACCAGTTTCGGAAGCTTAGAAAGCCTTTCATGTTTGGCATCTAAGAAGGCAAGTAGCCATGTAAAAGTTTAAGAGACAGGCTGTTTTTCCTCTGTGAATTCAGTAAACAGCCAGATAACTTCCAGACATCGCTCTTGACTTCCATCATCTGTGTTTACAGTTTTCTGGGGTTTTTTTATACTGAATCCTTGTGCTAAACTTACCTGAAAAGTCTTGGCCTCAGACCCGTCAGGGTAGATGGAAAGCAGGAGAGTCTCCAGAGCTTTACTGGTGCTCTGTTGTTTTCCCCCTGAGCTGGAGAATGTCCTCAATGTGAGGACAGGAGCCTGTATTCCTCACCGTTCCTTCACTGCAGTACAGAAGACACTTTTTCCTCACTTTGCTCAGTGCTGTGGCTATTGACCCTTTATGGAACAAACCCAACAGGCTGAACTTCTGACTGCTGGTGGCCTTAAAACGAGAGATATGTCGGCACGTTGGTGATACTGCCCTCATGCTGGTTAGTGTGGTTAGTCACGTACTTCTGTGGTTTGGCCAGGAAGCGTTAAAAAGTGTTTTGGCAGATCTCTGGGTGCCGCTAGGAATTCACTTCACTCCTTTTCCTGTTTCCAGACCATTTAGTTTTAAATCTCCCATGGGATGCTTGTTGGTCGTGATACACACAGAATCCCAAGCAAATGAAAGTTAGAGTGATGAGACTAGGATGTGAACCCCCTATGATTTTCTGTTCATACACGATAACTTCCTTGTAATGAAATGCTTAACAATGTTCTCTTCAGCTGGCGAAATGTACCTTGGGATGGCAGAGCTAGCATGTGTTTTGGAAAACTCCAGCGACAGCAGAAGTCTGCACATAGTCCTGTAACGGGGTAGTGAAATGTCACCTGCACAATAAGTGCAGCTGTAAACAGTGATCATAACTGATCTAATAACGTGGGATAATGTCAGAGTAAATACAAAGACATTGGACAGATCGGGAAGTCCTTTAAGTTACATCCAAAACGTAGGAAGACTCTAAACTGAGTTGTGTTTCTGACTTAGGATGGTGCAAGTATGGAAAATGAGAGTTATGGCTGCCTCTCTCTGCTTAATACGAGCCGGTGTGTTTCCAGCGAATGTTTTGTGTGAGCTTTCCCAGTCATTTTGGAATGTGAGCTGCATTTTGGACCTCTGTACGGCTTTGGAAGTGAATTTTTTCCTGTCAGCCCTTGAGCAGAGTTGGAAGTCCAGAGAATTGGGAGAGAAAGAAAAATCTCCAGTCCCACTCTTGGGTTGTCACCGGCTAATAACTTTTCTGTGTGGCCTGTGTTAAGGGAAGACTGAAAGGTTGTGTTTAAAAGTTTGGACTGTGGTTAGAGTTTGAGCAGAAGATCTTTATTGTTGTGTCCCCAGAGAGTGCTTTAGTTGCAGAGCAAGTTGCCTCTACCCCTTCTACACTGGTGTTTGGGCAAATCTGCAGCCTGAGGTTTGTTCTTCCTGACTCAGATCAAAAGCTTTCCCCTAAAGCTGGGAAGATGAGCTCAAGTGTTCTCCACTGAAGGCTGGTACTCCAATTCTGGACTGTTCTGATGTGGTAGGGAAACATAGGGAATGGGACAAAACCAACGCTCGAGGCCGTCGGAGCTGGCGTGAAATAGAATGATGTGTTGGCACTTTAGATTGTGATAGGATTGGAAGATGAGGATTTCAGTCTCTGTTCCTCCTTGGGGCAGCTGGGGAGCCTGTTGCACATCCCAAGGAACTGGTTTCATAACCACCTGCTTTATGGATGGGAACGTGAAAGCAAGAAACTGTGTTGTCTAGCTGGCAGCTTGTTCCTCTTCACACGAGTACCTCCTCCCACTCAGCATTCCCAGGATCATTTCTCATGGCTGCAGGTTTTCTGCAGATAGCCAAAGGGTTACTGATTTGTCCAGCATTTCCCTTAGGTAGTCATTTTGTCCCTGTACACTGTATGTGCCCAGTTTCCCCACTGAGATGAGTAGAAATAACAATAAAACCCCAATTCCTTTAGTCAAATCAAGAACAAGTGGTGTAAGCCACTAGTGTCTCTGGCATTGCCTGCTGCTCTGTGGAGATCAAAGTTGTTATCTCCTCTGTTGAGCTGTTAGCTGTGCTCTGAAAAGGTCTTTTCTGCTTTCTTTTTCTTTGTTGGTTGAAATAAAATACCTTTTTGCTTCCCACCAACAGCTCCGGATGCTTAGGGAAAATTAGTAAGGTAATAAAACCTATGGCATGTGTGTGGTTTGCTGTTGCAGCTGCACTTTAAAGGAAGGCTAATATACTTGCTTGTCCTCCTTAGCAAAGCATCCATAAATTAGCTCTCTTGGAAGAGGTCCTGGTGCCCAGCACAGTTCTTAGACATTGCAGCCAAAACGTGGCTCCTCCATTTTTAACACTTCAATCAATTTAAACTCTCTTCCCAAGATCTCATGTGCCTCTGCTCCAATCCTGTAACATTTTTATACCTCATCCCTTTGTTCCAAGGAGCCGAGACATGAGGTGCTTTAGATGTGCAGAGTGCCCCCAGTGACTCTGTGCCTTTGCAAAGGATTTCACCCTCATACAGTGAGGGTGAGCATGACTGCACTGGGGGTGCAGCATCCTGCATGGCTCCCCTGTTGGCTGTGGAGCTGAAGACCATCAGACCTTCAGCCGCAGTGGGATCATCTCCTTCAGAGTGCCTTCACTGTGAGAACCTTCTGACAGCTCTTTCCATCCAGTCCAAGCGTTGGTATAGTTGTTTAGCTCGGTGGGTTCAAGGGCGTCCTTCGAGAGTGCCGCACACTGTGCACTCTTGCTGCACTAAGAAGAGGTAAAGCGAGAAGGATTTGTGTTAACTCTGTTGCCAGGAAGTCTTTCTTAGACTCTCTCCTTCTGTAATACCTGAGCCATAGAGTCATTGCGGCTGGAAAGGACCTCCAGGTCCAGTCCTCATCCCAACAGCTCCCTAACCCCTAGACCATGACCTCAAATGCTCCAGCTACTCCGTTTTTAAACCCCTCCAGAGATGAAGACTCCACCACCTTCCTGGGCAGCCTGTTCCAGTGCCCAGCCACTGTTTCAGGAAAGAACTTCTTCCTAAGATCTAATCTAAACCTCACCTGATGCAACATGAGGCCATTTGCCCTCGTCCTATCATTAGGAATTTGAGAGAAGAGATCAGCATCAGCCTGCCTACAGCCTCCTTGTTGGTAGCTGTAGAGAGGTCTTGTCTCAGCCTCCTCTTCTTTAGACTCAATAACCCCAGTTCCCTCAGCCGCTCTCTACAGGTCCTGTTCTCCAGCCCTCTCCGCAGCCTCGTTGCCCTTCTCTGCATCTGCTCCAGCCCCTCAATGTCCTTCTTAAGTCAAAACAATATTGACTCTATTAAAAAAAGTACAGGTAAGGCCACACCTCAGGTACTGTCTGTGGCGAGTTTAGGGCACCTCAGTACAAGAAAGACTTTGAGGGGCTGGAGTAGATGCAGAGAAGGGCAACAAGGCTCGTGAAGTGTCTGGAGAAGAAACCTTGTGAGGAAGCTGGGTCTGGTTAGTCTGAAGAGGAAGAGGCTGACAGGAGAACTTATGCCATCTACAACTACTTGAAAGGAGGTTGAAGTTGGGGTGGGGTCAGGTTCTTCTTGCAAGAATCAAGCAATAGAACAAGAAGAAATGGCCTTGAGCTGCACCATGGGAGGTTTAGATTGAACATCAGGAAAAACTTTATTGAAAGGGCCTACAGCCCTTGGCACAGACTTCCTAGAGAGGGAGACGAATGGCCATCCCCGAACATGCTTCACAGTTGGGAAGATCTGGAACTCAGGGACAGGGTTTAGAGGTGGGATGGGACTGCTGGGTTCACAGTTGGACTTTGATGATTTTAAAGGTCTGTTCTAACCTAAATGATTTCATTTTTCTAAATCTTAAAGGTTCTTGCTTTTTATGTATCGACACCAAGAAGAAGCAGTTATGGTCCCCAGAGGTGCACGAGTGAGCTGAGTGAGGCAGAGTTCTTAGAGTTGCATTTGTCCTTCCGTGCCCTTTGTTAATTTGCATGAGCAAATTAAACTGAAGTTAAAGTCTTAATTTATCACCATGTTGTGGTGACAGCAGGCAGGATCAGAGCACTTTACAAAAACATAGCACCACATTAACATCAGAAACAGATTCTTCCCCAGGGACAAGAGATTTTGAAGAATGCAGAAAGATACCGCAGGGCTGCAATCCCTCTGGCTGCACTTGGAGGGGGAAGTGGGTCCAGTAATCTGCAGAACACGTGCAAGATAGGCTGTTTCCACTGTCAGGGGTGGAAATGAGAAAATGGAAATAAACATTAGGGAACAAAAAGAAGAATCATGGCAAAAGAGAAAAAAGACACTGCGTGGCTGGACCTCCGTGTGGCTGCCCAGAGAAGCGACCTGCTCCAAGGAGCATCCCTCTGGAAGTGGATAATCTCTGCTGCGGTTGGCTGCAGTATTTCCCCGCATCCCTGTGCTGTCTTTACTTGCTGTGGCTGTTCTGTCAGATGACTGATCTGTCTGACTGTGCCTTCCTTCATGGGATTCCTGTGGGTATCACAGAATCAGGGCAGAACAACTGTGTGGATGCCTGCGAGCCCAGTGCAGCAGAGCGCTTAAACACATGCTGAAGGGATTTGCGAGACTGGATGCTGTACTCTCTGATGGCTTCTTTCGTGACTCCTGGCTCCCTGGCTGTTTGGCTCTGTGAGTGTTTTAAGATGTTTTGTCGAGAGCTAGGCCCCTCTCCTCCTCTGCAGCTCCAGAGGTGAGGCAGGAAGGCTGTCACTCCCTCGGCAGGTACCTCTTTTCTCTGCTGTTTTGTGGTGGGACATGAGCAGACTGTTCCCCCTCCAGCAGACAGAAGCACGCCGTGGCTTGTGGTATGACACCACGTCGCCCTGTTCTGCTGACAGCCCCACAGAGCATGGCTCCTAGCCCCACCAGCGTGCTGCCCTCTGCATGCTTTCTACCTCCCAGTGTCGCTGGTCTCCATGACAGAGGGCCTACAAGTGATTTGAGACCCTACATCTGAGGGCTTTGGCAGCAGTTAAGTTCTGGAGCTCCTAAGTAACTCCTCTTTCGAGTAAAACTTACTCCCTCAGAATCCTTTCCGTGTGTTACCCGCACATCTGGATTCAACTTCAGATGGCCGTATTTCCAGCAGTGTTCAGACTCCTGCAGAGGTTGGGTAGGATGATTTCATTTATTCACTCCTACTCTGTTTCATCAAAGACGCCCCAACCAGGAGAAGTCAGAGCCCCCTTTGTTATGTTTTTCCCAGTACAAATGATGCTCCTGCCCACAGCAGTGATGCTCTGTGGGGAAGCACAAGCTTGCTGGGTGTTTCTTACCTCAGCCCAGCATGTGGTGCAGCACGCTGATAGAGGCATGGGTCTGACGTGCTGTGGAGATCAGCTGGGAGGGATGTATTGCCTGGCAGGAGCAGGCCATGTGTTCCTTCTGCACTGGATGTGATTTGTCTACCAGGTCAGCACCTGGCAGGCTCCTTTGCTGAGATGGCTGCTGGGTTGTCAGGCCTGTCCTTCACACAGCCACAGCATCATCTTGCATGTCAGCATGGCAGTAGCAGAGCCTGTTGCCCTGCTGAAGCCTCTTTGGAGACGTGTACGACAAGCTGTGCCGGAGTGGTGTTTTCTCCTCAGAGCTTCACACAAGCTCATGAACCTGGGTAAGATCCCCAGACTTTCCCTGGGAAAGCCTGAGTTTGGATGGTCAGAGAAGCCAAACCTGCTGGTCCCTAGTGGGCTGACACCGTGCCCCCAACGTGCTGAAAAAAATCACCAGTGTCCTTCCAAACTGCAATTTCACTTCTCCATAAAGAAGCTGATGAAGAAGTCCAAGTCAGCAAGATAGGTTTGTTTGGAGGTTTTCCACCAGGGTTAAGGAACTTTGTCTGAAGTGAACTCAGGACTTCAGCATCTCTGTTAAGTTCTAGTCCGGGGTTTGGGGTTTTGATCGCATAGCGCTGGGGCAGGGCAGACAGTTGGGGTTAGGTGCCACAGATGGGCACCATTTGCTTGTACAGTGTTGCCTTTTGGAAGGGAGGTGGGGGGCAGAGAGAAAGCAGCACCCAAAACCATTCTGGAAACGAGCCTTTTGACAGGAAGCAAACCCCCTCGAAGGTTTGGTTTGTGTGATAAGCACTTCTTCCTGGAAGAGGTTTTAAAAGGAAAAAGCCTCTTGAAATGA
This sequence comes from Rhinopomastus cyanomelas, assembly GCA_013400115.1. Classification (NCBI taxonomy): domain Eukaryota; kingdom Metazoa; phylum Chordata; class Aves; order Bucerotiformes; family Rhinopomastidae; genus Rhinopomastus; species Rhinopomastus cyanomelas. The sequence continues at coordinate 47,558 of VXBP01003073.1, read as the reverse complement.
AAGGAATCCTGGAGATTCAGCTGAGAAGATTGTGACACACTCAGCACAAATAAGAAAGTAAGGTCAGGAAGCGTGAGCAGAGCTGGGATTGTTGGTGGTGGAAGGGCCTTAACCAAGTTAGAATGGATTTTATGACTGCATCCATGTTTGTATAATCTTCCCATTTCCTTGTGTCTGCTATATGGGATGGGAAGCAGGGTGCGGTAGCTTTTTTGTTAAAAGAAAAAAAAAACATTAAAAAGGAGTTAGGTTTCTGTTTGAACAGAAGTAGTGTTCAGAAGCACCAGTTGACTTGGTGACCATAGTCACCAAGGTCCTTCTAGAAGAGATTAGACAATCTAGGAAGGACAGTCTGGGCACACTGGACCTTGATTCAGAGCAAGGCAGCACCTGCTTGGTGAGGAACTGGAAACAAACGGAGACCCTTGCTGTGGGTTATTAACAGTGCCATGACAACCGTGACTGGATTAAGCCCCACGCTGGCACTGGGAATGCCCAACTGTAGCGTGTGTGACGGCAGGCCTTCCTGTTGGATGTTCTGCTGAGTTAAAGGACCGGGTGTGGATGTACCAGGCAGTGAGATTTGTGACGTCTCTGAGCTCTGGAGACACCTCAGTTCAGTGCTCTGTTACTGAACCATTACTTAAACAAGCAGCAGTAGTATGCATCACAAAAACTGCTGAACTTCGGTCTACAAAATATTGCTGAAGGCTGGATTGGGTTCAGAATGCTGCTTACGGACAAATGTCACATTGCGTCACTTAGGCAGTTAGAGTATTTATGTTTTGGCTGTGTGGTTCAGATGACTTCCACATGTACTCCAGATTTAACAAATGCATCATTGGTGTCTTACTATCACTTGAAGTGACTTCAGAGTCCCATCAGTTCCAGGGTTCTCATTTGTTTTCCATAGAGTGGGTCACAATGTAATACAGACTGTCTTGCGGGTATCTCATTCTCCCTCTTTGTGTTTCATGACACTGTTGTGGTGGGGGCAGCTATTGCATACAAGGATGAGCGACCTCAGGAAGCTCTTTAATGCCGTTTCAGCTTGGTAACAGTGGAATAGCTGGGGCTAGGGAGAGCCAACTCGGCGTATCTGCCTGTTTCTCCTCTGTGGGCCATTTACGGAATTTCACTCCAGAGTTCTCTGTCCCTGTTCATTACTTGTTGTTCCAAAGGATTCTGCCTTCCTGGAGAATTGTGTCATTTTCTGTCTCTCTGTAGCTCTTTGCTGACAAGACTACAGCTAGGAAACAGTGTGAGGGGTGGTTCCCTCCGAGTCACGAGTCCAGGAGAAGTTTTCAAGGCATCCTTCACCCAGGAGGCCCCGGGCTGTCCACAGCTGGGTCATGCAGCCACAGGGGAATTCTGGAGGTGCATGGAGGACCTCCCTCATTCTTTCCATACCGTTTACTCCGGTGGGTTTCTTTCTTTTTCAAAGACGACTAATAAAATAGGAGGCTCCCTCCTTGCTAGCTTAGAGCCATCCTCTTGGCTCTGCTCAATAACAGATGCTAGCCAGGCTTCATCATTCTGGGAAGTGGGTTTAGTCCCTGAGTTTTGGGTGCTCGTGTTTTGCCTCTCTCTTTTTGCTGATGAAGAAGTGCTGCTGCTTGTTGCCGGTAATCAGAAAGACTCGTTGAGGACAGCTTGAGGGATTAAACGGAGCAAGCGTCTTTTACTTGGCCATTAGGACTGTGTGGACTGTGGCATCAGGGTGTACGTTGCCAGTCGACAGAGCACTCTGCTGCAGGGATTGCAACCGCAGGAACTGAATAAGCTCTGGCAGATGTGTTGTTGAGTTCATATTGTCACATATAGATTGTACCCATATGTATCCTTATGTCGTTGGAAGCCATTAGAAGCTCAGGAGCACTCCTGCGTGCCTTGTACCGAGGGCATCCCGATGCATTGCCATAGGATGTAAGGGGTTGGAAGGGACCCAAGAGATCATCGAGTCCAACCCCCAGCTCTGCTTCAGCATGGAACTGTCGTGCCAGGCCACGTTAGACAGCTCTTGTGGGAATACAGTTCACCACAGGACCATTTAGTTTAAATACAAAACACTGTGGACTCTGTGGACGTCAGAACGTCCACTGTCTTGACCAAAGTGTTGCAGAGGTTGTCTTGGGGCTGTTTTGCTCTCTTACTTTAATAAACCCTTTGAGTATGCTAAAGGGAAAGGTTTACTCTGAGAGGCAATGTGAGCAAACAATCACGCTGTGTTTCAGCTGTTCTGTCATTAAAGTTGGTGCATGAAATTAAGTGATGAGATGGCTCAATGGGGTGGAGGGTTCTGAGAAGGTCGAACACACTGAGAATCTCTTTCAGAACTAAAAGGGAGACATGAGTCTGGACACTCAATAGTTGCTCTCTAGTTTTGAAAAGACACATAGAAGTGGTTTCCCTCTTCATATTAGACAAAGCTAAGTGCACTCTCTGACACGTGGGACCTCGATTTTATTGCAAGAACCTCCAGTTTCTCTGGCAGTTCAAGGCTTTGTGGCAGCTTCCCGAGCAATCTCAACTCTGGAATATACTGAGCAGTGAGCTATTTGGTTTCACATACTAAGTGGATTGAAATAGCTGCTTGTGTTTTGCTTAAGTGAGGCTTGAGCTGGGGTTTTGGCATAGGGAAGTTGGAAGGAGCTTGAGACAGAGGAGAGGATGCTTCTTGTGCATTCAGACCAGAAGGGCTTGGAAGAATGTTTTGGGGATTTAATGAACAGCTGCCTATGGGTCTCCCTGTGAGAAACATAAAATAATCATTAAGAGCTCCTTACTTTCCCTTTATTTGCTGTGTGCACTAGTTTTGTCTGCTGAGTGATGAGTGGGCTGGGGCTGTACGAGGTGCACACTGTGCTCCAGGTGAGCTGGAAGATGAGGGAGCGCTCTGCAGAAACACTAGGCTTGGCCCAGCTGTGTCAGCATAGAACCGTTTGACTTGGATGGAGCTCTTCTTGGGACACTGCAGCACGTGAGGTAAGACAGTCATTGATTTGCTGACACAGACACGCAAAATGACAAAGGTATTGGAAGCTGAGGTCACTGCCACAGTGGTTTTCTCCTCTCTTCTGGGCAAAATGTAGACTACCCCTATGCTGAAGCATGTGCAGAGGAGGGCCACGAGGATGATCAGAGGGCTGGAGCACTTCTCCTGTGAGGCCAGACTGAGAGAGCTGGGGCTGTTGAGTCTGGAGAAGAGGAGGCTCCAAAGTGACCTTCTTGTGGCCTTCCAGTATCTGAAGGGGGCTACAAAAAGGCTGGGGAGGGGCTTTTTAGGATGTCAGGTAGTGACAGGACTAGGGGGAATGGAGCAAAGCTGGAGATGGGTGGATTTAGAGTGGATATGAGGAGGAAGTTCTTCACTGTAAGAGTGGTGAGAGCCTGCAATGGGTTGCCCAGGGAGGTGGTGGAGGCCCCATCCCTGGAGGTGTTTAAGGCCAGGCTGGATGGGGCTCTGACCAGCCTGGTCTAGGGTGGGGTGTCCCTGCCCGTGGTAGAGGAGTAGGAACTGGATGATCCTGTGGTCCCGTCTAACCCTGATTGACTCTATGACTTGGTTTGGGTGATCCTGCTGTGGCAGAGGGATTGGACTAGATGATCTTTCAAGGTCCCTTCCAATCACTAATGATTCTGTGATTCTATATTGACAGTGCAATTCTAGGGCAAAGAACCTTTCACTTTGAGTACTTCTGGGCATCAAGCCCTTCCTACAGGGTCACACAGTGCCATCAGTGGTTTATCTGAACCCTTTGCAGGCAGCTGTTGGGACCTGTTGCTGGAGACAAGACCATTTCCAAAAGCTGTATGCCTTTTCACCTTCCTTGTGAAGTGAAAACATATTCCCTCTTCCCCCTAATTGAATGAGGAAGGAATGAAGTTAAAGCTAGTCCAAGTCCAACCTCCCACCAAAGAGTACTTTTGTCTTGTTTGATGATGAGGCTTTGTTTTGTACAGCAGACTGTGGAGACAAAGGTACTCAAGAGTAACTGTAGAAGTACAGAAGTGTTTGTGATGGAGCAGTGGCTGGATTATGTCCATCTCATAACAGTCCAGATCTGGCAGAGGAAATTGCAAGTCTGGTGGAAAGGATTTTTATTAATCTGCAGGCTCAAAGGTATCATTCGGGGCTAATGCTTGTAACACCCTCTGTTGAAGGAAGGAAGAAATAGTCTGGGCAACTTGTTGGTGTTGCTCCCGTAGTTGGCGAGGATTTGAAGCAGCAGAGAGCAGAAAGGCAGGGAGGGAATGGGGGTAAAGCAACAGGAGTTTTTCCAGTGTGATTGTACCAGGTTAACTGATATTTCTCTTTGATAAGAGACCCCTTCTGCCAAGGAACAGAAATGTGGAGATTTAATGTAGCAGGGCTTCCGTGCCCCTGAGCTTGTGAAAGATGGAAATAACCTGAAGGAGATGGGGATTTGCAGGCAGACTGCCAAGTGGGCAGGAACAGGTTAAAGAGGAGGCCACAGAGCTGCTGCCTGAAAGGGCAAAGGTTCAGCTGGAGGAAGAGAGCATTCCTTCTTCACCATCTGGAAAGCCTTGGTGTTTAGCAGTGCTGTTGATAACTTTGTCACCGTAGGCTAAGAAAACCGTTTAAGAGTCGTTGTCTGATGGGGGAAGGTTTGAAATACCATCCTGGGGAAAACAGATGGACCCTCTGCGTGCTGTGGGGACAAAACATAGGAACACAGAGGGCAAGGTGAAGGGGATGAAGACTTGGGAACAAATTTATTTGCTGAGCCATCCTAACGCGACACCCTACAGTGAGTAGAGGCTGTTTGTATCGTTAAATGACCTTTAATTGGGTGCCCTCATGTTAGACCTTCTGTAGCTTGTCAGCCGGATTCTGTGCAAAGACTGGCTGTTGGCTGGAGCTGCTGGAGGGGTGTGTCAGGGGATTTCTTCTGGGGGACACCTGCTTGTTCTACTGTAGAAATCAACAGTATGGGCCAGGTGAGGGTCAATGCAGGGGCAGAATGGTCAGTGCAGATGAGAAGTGTTGAACGCCTCACCTGGAAACAGGACTTTTTTTGTCTGTTGGTGTTGCTGGAGTTGCTAGTACAAAGTTTTTACTTTTTGGGGAGAAAAAACAGATATTGAGACTTTTCCGAAAGTATCTGTGAAATGTGGGTAAAGATGAAATCAGTGTCTGAGTTTGCTTTGCTTGGCAGCGGTGTTTGGGCTGTTCTGCCACTTGCTGTAAAAAGACTGAATTTTTTTTTAGAATTGGAATTTCCAGATGTGCTGAAGGGAGCTTAATGGGAAATAAATTGTGAAAATATTTGAATACAAATACGTAGCCCAACCCAATCCGTGTGGAGCCCGCCTGACTCATCGCTTACAGCTAGTGGTTTGAACTCTGTAGAGAAGCAGCGATACAGTGCTGCGTGCTTTTGCCTCTGGGTTCTCAGCTCCAGCACGGGAGGATTTTGAAAGGTACTTTTTTGAAGTGGTTGCTCAGGAAGCACTTTCAGATCGTCGTCTTTCTCCACTGCTCTGTTCTAGATTGTTGAGACTGACTCTACAGTGACTGCCACAGGGTAGTGTTGCTCTGGGAAAGGTGTTTCCACCAGTGGAGAGTTTGCCCTGACTTGAGCTGGGGGTGTAGGTTCGCACTCGTGTTCGCAGCACAGCAACAGGGAGAGAGGAGATGCAGAGCCTGGTTTTGATCTGCAGTTGTTGGTGAGTCACTTAGAGGAAGTTTTTAAGCCTGAGTCACACTAGTTAAACTCTCAGTCTCAAACCAAGGTGCCAGCCTGTGTAGCACCCGTTTCAGAGGCCCACTCAGCCAGTCTGTACTGGCTTGGGGAGCAGACAGGCAAGTTTCAAGAAACAGATTCAGGTGCTGGACATGAGGCATCTGACTTGGGAAAGGAAAAGCAAGAACCTCTTTTAATCTGTCCTGTTTTAGTTTCTGGCTAATGTGAGATCCCAGGTTGCAAACTCAGGTAACCCTCATGTTTTCCTTTGCCTTTTTCAAATTAAAATTCTGGCTGGCTTCAAATCAGCAGAGCTTTGGACAGAGCAAGGGCTGTGAATGAGATGATTAAGCCTTGGTTGAAACCTCTCTTGCTTCTTCACGACTTCCAGAGCTCTGTTGTAAGTCACTCAGATGGACCCCTAGCACCACAAATTCATTGTCTCCTGACACAGAGATGATAAAAAGCCTTGTAGGCACTTTTCCCCTGGACGGAGGATGTTGAAAATGTGTTGACATTTTGCTTCAGCATTTTCGTACTCCTCAGTCACTGCCAGGAAAGCGCTCACATCTTACGCAACAGCAGCCTGGACTCCGCTCCATGCTCGCTGCGGTCATCACAGCACTGTGATGATCTCAGCTCCGTACATCTCGGAGTCTTCTCTCCATGGGTCTGAAACACCAGAAACAGTCTCTGAGTTGTATTCTCAGAAACCCCAAAGGTTTTCTGGATGGGCTGGTCGTGCGTACAGCAAACCTACCCCTGACCTGCCCAGCCTGGGAGCGGGAGGCAGCCGTGCGCTCTGCCAAGCTGAGCTGGCAGGCAGGTAGAAGGGTCAGTGCTGCACGTGTCTTTGCTGTGGAAACAGCCCGCAAAAGCTTGCTCACGGGTCTACGCACAGACTTCCCACCCAGTTTCCTGGTCTTCCCATCGACCCTGCTGCAAACATCAGCTCTTGGTAGGAATGCGGATGCCAAGAGGTACACAAGACTCTCCTGTGCCCCTCTCTGTTGTTCAGAACACTGTCCAGACACACGGCTGTGCTCATTTGAAAGTAGAACTGTATGCTGTGTGATATCACAAGGTGACTTTGATAATACACCTCTCATTCCCCATTTTTAGGACTAGACTGTGTTGTGATCGTTCTGTAGAAGCTGCAGTGATTTCTTTTCCCTGCTGCTGCTGCTGACCTTCCGTTCCAGAAGGAGGTGGTGTTGTCTAATGGCTGGAATGTTACAGCCTTGTCAGCTTCTTTACAGCCTCACTCTGCTTCTGCCCACGTAACCTACAGCGTGGCAGCTGCACTAGTCAGGTATCATTTTTACTGTCTGTGAAGGAAGGTTAAAGCCTCCAACCTTGTGGGATGCTGTACAGCTTTGAGGGCTTTGGAAAGGTCACATGAAGGATGGCAAATCAATACCCGGACAATCAGTGGAGTTTGATAATAGTTTTCTGGTGCGAGGTGTCTGGCCACTTAGAATTGTCTCTTCTACATGATGCAGATTTTGTTAGTAACTGAAGTGCGTTAGTGTGGAGGAACAGAAACTATTGTTTGTGCAAACACCAAGCCCTGAGCATGGAAGCAATCATATGACACAGGAAGAGAGTGATTCAATAACTAGTTCTTGGCAGGGAACATATGACAGGGAAAGTGGATAAATCTGAAGGGCAGTCTCAGTTACCAAATCTTCTCCAAATTCCATGATGTATTACCAATTTTTCTAGTATTTTAGCCCAAATTACTCAGGCAGCAGATTCTTCTTTTAAGGAACCCAAGCACTCCAAAGCAAAATCCCACTGAAGGCAGGTCTCTGTAGGCTCTTGCTTCTTTCTCCAACATCAAGGTCAGTCTAGTGAGATTATTATGAGCATGAAACTTGATATCTTCGTTTTCCTCAAACACATGGAGTTGCGGATGAATCAATGCTTTGTGATTTATGACTCCTTTACTTTGTGATGAGGAAACTTTAAACATCTTTATTTAATATCTTGGAGATTGTGCTGTCCAGCCTCAGCTGCCGGTTGGACGTGCTCACCCTTTGTTCCCCAGAAGGGCGATACCGTTCTGTAGCCTTTGCAGTACTATCAGCTTCTCAGTGCAGCTCCTTGTTTGCGTCAGTGACGTTCTTCCAGTCATCTGGGTAACAGTGCCATCTAAGCAACATTACCCTGCTCTGTAGCCTGTAAATCCTTCTGAGCAATTGCCTGTGTTAACGAAAGCTTTCATTTTCTTATCTCTTAAACGGGCCCCAAACGTGGTTTCCGCTGATCTCAGCAGTGGTGGGTGCTCCCCCCATCAGAGGGATCCCGCACAGCCCTTGACTGCGCTTCCATTAACACTGAGAAAAGTTCCTCTTCTGCTTGAAAGAGCGGAAGTGCTGCTGGGGTGTGGGTGACAGCATCAAGCTGCAGAGTAGATCTAACGGGTGATGCTAGAGTGTGAGGCAAACCTGCGGAGGAAAAAAAGACAACCCAAAATAATTTAAACTGAAATGTCATTTAAGCCAAAGACTCCAAGCTGGGGATCAAATAGCTCTGTGCTCTGTTCTGTTTGTTGCCTGGAGATCATTTTCCACCCCCAGTCAATAGGTGTCAGGGAACAAAATGTATTCCTTAGCAGACAAGAAGTGAAACTGTAAGTGCTGCACCTGAGGGACCTGGGGGCCTCAAGGAGCAAGTTTTGAATTTGTAATGCAGAGGTGAGAAGATGATTTGCTGCTTGGCCTTGTCACTTCCTTCCCATTTCTTTTCAGTTGGCATTTGGCTTAGATTGCCAGCACCAAGGCCTCTTTCTAACCCAGGACAGCTGCTGGAGAAAAAAATGACTGTGAATCACTGGGGCAGTCCTACAGTACCAAGCCAGGACTTTTCTCGTTCAGGATGGTTCTTTTGACTCTGATGAGAAAGGTGCCACTTAGCCCAGGCAGCATGGAAGTGGGAGTCTCTCCCTACTCTTTTGTCCTCCCAGTAGAAGCCACTCTCTGCAAGAAAGCGTAAAGTCACCTAGCTGTAGAGGTGAGCTAGAGCCTGGCTCAGAGCATGTGGGCTCTCTGCAGCCTGGCAGCCTGAGCCCTGGAGTCTGAGCTGTAATCTTGAGCCTTCACAGCTCGTTTTTTTCAGATTTCTCCACAAATGCAAATCTTACCAGTCAGAAATTTTAGGTCTAACAAGTCTCCTTTATTTTGCTTTTTCTGAATAAGGGGGCTCTTGCTTTTCAAGAGCGATGGCTTGTCAGCTCAATGTGTGAAACACTGGGTTCCTTCTCTAGAGGATGTAGAAACCTGCAGCGACCTAGAGCCCCAGAAGGTAACAAGGGCTATGGACGTTAAAGGCTGAAAACAGCCGGGCATTACAGGTCTCCTTGTGTGTGATCATGAAGAACTGCCTAGGAGCCAGAGGGTGCTGCAGAGTAGGATTTTTTATCAATTTACAGTAACTTTCAGCATGTGCTCTGGTCCGGTGGAGCAGCCATTGATGTTTGCGTTCTGTTGGACCGGGGTAGGACTCTATAAATGATGCACATCTCTTGTGAAACCAGGGCCTCAGCCAGCTGGGTACGATGAGAAGCAGCACTTTGCATCCATGGACATGCAAACAAGCTGCAGAATTCCAGTAAGAAACCTGAATTTAGGGAGCAGCATATTAAAATTCCTCTGCAAAAAGATGTGCAAAGAACCAGCAAGACCCCAGCGTGGCTTTGCAAGGGATTGCTTGGAGAACCCAAGGGTAACAAATGAGCTGCTCTGGAGATGGAAAACGGGGGTTATGCAAGAACATTCCCTGAGTGACTGCTGACAGGAAAAAGTGAGAGTTAAGAGCCCTGATGAGGTGACGCTGGGAAAGGAAAGCAATTCAGGGATGGGGAGGGGCATTTACAAGTGTTTTCAGGGAACTGGCTGCAGATGTGAAATAGCCTGATCATCACAGACAATAGAGTAAGATAAAACCCCACCACCCACACTGCAGATACTGAAGTTCCTTTTCAAACTGTGTTAGCAGGCACATCCACATAGTTACAGCTGATGAAGAGTCTAGTGATTACAGCAGAAGAAAGACCTGTGGCAGTCAAGAGTGCTTAAAAGTCACAGACGGAAGTGTGTGCATCTGGCTGTGTCCTGGGTACAAACCACGAGAGGAAACTGTAGGTTAAGAAAAAGCAGTGGCTGGTGGTACCCTCTCTAAGCCGTGGACTCCTGACAATTTCAGTCAAGAAATGAAATTCCTGCCAAGTCTTCCAGGAGCGCTCTTCTGCCTGGCATGGCTGTGGGATGAGTCACAGGCCTCTGGTTTTGTGGCTACTCCAAATACGTGTCAGTGGGCCACTTGCTTCAGCATTTATGACATTCACAAGGTCTTCTGAAGCATCCTAGAGATCCCACATTGAATTTCCACCCAGTTGTCTAGTTGTCTGCCAGCCTTCATGTGGCCATCAGTGAGAGGGCATCTCCCAGCGGAAAAAAAGATGTGTGTGGGGCCCACCTGGAGAAGCAAAACTTGTGGTGTGTACCTAGCGGCCACCACTGCAGCAGGGAAAGAGTCTCTGCCTGTTTCATGGCTTTGGTAGGGGCATACATCTTCTCTGTGGGTTCTTCAGGTACTGGGTAAACAGCAGTGCGCAGGCAGGCACCACCCTACGCCAGTGTGAGTGGGAGCAGGACATTTGTGGAAGGAGGACAAGTGCCAAACAGGGAATGGATGATGGGTGCATCTCATCAGGGATGGTATGAGGAAGAGTAAGCTGGATAGGAAGAAGACGTGGGAAGTGCAGACTGGTTGTCCAACGCAAACTGGTTCGAGTGGTGCCCGTGTGCCCTAGACCTGTATGTCTGCATGCAGCAGGTGGGCACTGCTGGCCTCAGGTGACTGGAGGGGCCTGGCCAAAGTGATGGAAGAGACAAATCTGTATGAAAATAAGCTACGGAACTATAGGCTTAGTCAGGGCTGGAGAAAAGTCCACAACTGCACTGATGTTCTACAGTGAGATTTGTGTTTTCACTGTTTCTTTGCTGCTGACAGATACCAGCGAATTAACCTGTTGCCTCCCCTGGAGACCTCTGTTAGCCTGGTCAGACCCCTCCTTGCTTCTCCTTGCCCAGGTGCAGTTGCTGGGCAGGGTGTTTTGCTAATGTTGCTCCATATGTGGAGCCTACCCCTCTGTAATGGGACAGAGAGAAATGTGCTGTGTATATGGTGGAGGGGCTCAGGGCCATCTGTCCCTGGAAAATTTACTTTCAAGGGCTAAGATTAAACTGCAAAGATTATCTGAATTTTGGACTTCCTCAAGCAGTGTTTTTGAGGAAGCCTCAGTAAGAAGTCGAGATAGACCACATCACCCGCTCTGCCATCATCCATCCGTCTGGTTACGCCCTCATCAAAGGCTATCAGGTTGGTCAAGCATGACTTTCCCTTTGTAAAGCCATGCTGACTGTCCCTGATGACCCTCCTGTCCTTGATGTGCCTGGAGACAGCCTCTAGGACAAATTGTTCCATCACCTTTCCTGGGATGGAGGTGAGGCTGACCGGTCTAGAGTTACCCGGGTCTTCCTTCTTTCCTTTTTTGAAGATTGGGGGAACATTTGCTATCCTCCAGTCTCCCTCAGAGGAGGGATCACCTCTCCTGATCCCCATGACTTAGCAAAGATGACGGAGAGCGGCTTAGCAATGACTTCCTCCATCTCCCTTAGCACACGCGGGTGCGTCCAATCTGGGCCCATGGATTTGTGTACATCCAGCTTGCTCAACTTATCCCTAACCCAGTCCTCATCAACCAAGGCAGGGTCCTCTCTTGCCTTGACTTCCTCTGGAGTCTCAGCAGTCTGGGACCTCTCTTAATTCTTCACTTGACTTCGGTCTGTCCAGGCTATCTCTGGACTTTCTCCTTGCCATCACATCTAAAAGACTTCAGAACTCTTGTGAAGAATATTTTCAGTGGTTCCTGAGAGACAGAAAGGTAGTTTTCCCAACTGTGATTAAGAAACCGAAACATTTATGTGGCACTAAAGGGCTTCAGGTGCTAAATAGTTTCCAGAGTTGAGCTGAGCGGTTTCAGACTGTTGGGACTGGCCAATGCACCTGCTGAAAAGCACTGCAGGAGCCCCGCATGAGTCCGTAGGTGCTGGCACACTCTGAAATGTGATCCTGCGGAACCTGTCCAGTGGCCAAGGTTCAACACTGCAAACATTCCCTCGCTCTTATTTTAACGTTCTAGCAGACGTTGTGATTCTGTTTCAGTTTTTACGTTCAGCTTTTTTGGTTGGTTTTACTTTGCGCCGTCTTAAAGAACTGTTGGCTTTGTAAGTAATTAATTCACTAAGCCTGAGTGGGTTTTATGGTGATAGAGGTATCAACAGGGGCTTTTCTGCCAAGACCAGGGATGTTAAATGTCCTATGCTCTTGGGGTGAATGTGTGTGCTGCAGCAAAAAAGCCCTGGAGTCTAAATGTAAACTTTAGATTCATGTGGAAGCATCTAGAAAGTGAATTTATTCAGGCTTGCTGGGTACTTATCACGCAGAAGGATGTATTGATCTTCAGAGGACCATGTGTTTGAGTTTACCAGATTACTTGGCCATGCACTGGGAAGAGAGTGATCTGTGGGTTTGTTGTTTCATAGTTACTGCAGAGTGATGGTTCTTCGAAGACCGGGAAAGAGAAGACTTTTTTACTCTGGGCTGAGAGTGCTGGACATGCCTTCAAGTAGTTGGAAGAAGCACGAGCTTAGAAATGAAAGCAGTAATAATAATAAAACATTAACAAGGTGATAACATCTTGTGGGCAGTGTTAGGGAACAACCTAAACTGAGACCAAACGGCAATGGGTTTTCATACAAGACAATCTGTGTGGTAAAGTTTCTCTTCCCATCGATTTTTAGTGAGTGGCCAAATTTCTCTGAGACGAGAAACAGATGGAGATTGTGATGCCGGTGTGACCATGTCTCTGTCAAACGCTTTGCTGCTTGTAAGAAAAGCAGGTGTCCATGGCAATCAACCACCCGCACTCTAATTCTGCTGGAGGAGAGCCTGTGCTCACCAGCAGTTTGTGGGTCTGCTGCCCACCCCAGGGGCAGCAGTGTGCCATGGCACGGCACGGCCAGCTACTGAGATTAGCACTGGCTGGTGGACCCTGCCTCTGGCCTCAGCACTGCTGATTGTCCAGGGAGCAGCTCATGGAACCTGCCAGACTGGTCCCTCAGGATGGCTGCCTACCCTGGACACAGTGCATAGGGTTGTAAGCGTGTGGTGTAGAGATGTTAAAAGGTTAAGGGATTGCTGAGAGGAGCCCAGCTTCCAGCAGTGTGATGTTTATACCAGTACTCCAAAACTCCTGGGCATGCAGAGGCAGTGTTTTGAATGGGGCTTGTTAACGCTTTCCTTTGCATGCCTCAACAAATGGCTGTTTTACGTGAAGAAGGTGTTGACAGGTTCTTTACTTTGCTGGTTATATGTTTATGATTCTGAATATATGTGATGGTATTTTGTGGTTTCCTATTTCTGTTTTGGCCTGGCCTGAGCCCTTCAGCTCAGCCTCTTGAGATCCTGGAGGAGCTGCTGCTCATCACCCAGCAGCAGGCACAGCAGTGCTGAGCTGTACCGCGCAGACAGCTTTAGCAGCTTCCTGCCTCTGAGCTCATCAGTTCGTGGAAGAAAAGCAACTTTGTTTTGAAAGTATGTGTCTACAAAGGGCATGAAATCTTCCTAATATGACCATTTAAATGTCATCTTTAAATGTTTAATACACGTCCACAGAGTAGCAGTGAATTCCTGGATGCTTTGGACTGTAAAAAGCTCCATCAGCCATTCCCCGGCAGTGTTACAGAAGATATTTGTTTTAATTTAAAGGCTTTGCTGAGGAGTGAGGGGTGTTTGTGTGCTCAGCTCAGATGTTCTGCCCATGAGGAACTGCTGTATCCTCAGGATAACTTTTTACCTTCCAACCATCCCTGTCCCTGTGCCAGGCCTCCCTCCTGTGGGTTCCTCCCCAAGACTGAGGGAGGAAGGGCAGTCACCTCTGCAGCACTGGCTGCCTCTCCTTGCTCCTGCAAACGGTTCCAACCACTCCCTGTGCACTTCCAAGCCTTATGGCTGTCTCCTCACCAACCTCTATTGCTGCTCGGGGCTATCTGCCCCATCCAGCTCCTGTGACCTGGTGGTGCTGGCTGTGAGGTGTGTCCAGTCCTCACAGGGGGATCCTCCACACTCCCGCACCCACACCCAGCAGCCCATGGCCAGGAGGAGGCAAGCACAGCACAGAATTGGCTCCAGTGTCTCCTTGTTGCTGTCAGGGTACCAGCAGTCACTTAAAACAGTGATTTCTCTAAGTGCTTACAGAAAGGTGTGTGTGATTGAAAGTTTGGGTGTGACCAGGAAACCCAATGCACTAGGTGGAGGCAACCAACTTCTGTTGTAATTCCAGCTGACCTTGTATTACACAAGGAGTGTTTCAGTTACAGAGCCATTTTCAAGGTCAGCAGCAACAGGCGGTGAGGATCAGCTCTAGGGAAGGTTGACAAACTCATGGAAAATGAAGAAAGCTGAGAGAGAGCCGCTGGCAGGGTCCATGCGGTGAGATACCAGTTTATCTGTGTTACTTGCTGTCACCAATGCAGGCTTGGGTGGGCCGTTGCTGCTGGCTCTGATGCACCTGTGCATCAGAAAATGCATTGCAAGTGCCTTTTAAGTGAAAGGGAAAGCAAGGCCTTCACATCCTGCAACATCTGCTGGGAACATAATCTACACCGGAAAAGTCTGCTGCCCTTCTGGGGAGGGAGAGGTCTTGCAGTGACAGAAAGTATCTAGGAGAGTTAATGCTGAAATCAGTAACAGAATCATGCATGACAGGACAACGAGCACAGAACCTTTCCTCTGTTCATTTTACGTGTACGTGGGACAGAGCGGGGTGGAGATGGCCGGCGATGGGAGGGATGGGGGAAGTGGCGCTGTCCGTGTACTGACAGACCTGTGTGTTGGCTCCTGGCAGAAATCTATCCCGGCATGTCTCCTCTCTAGCTTCTTCTTACTTATAGAAATGGGAAGCCTAATCTGTCGCCAAGACCCATTGTCCCTTGACTGGAGTCAGCCAGTATCACTTGCTTATGGAATCGGGGAATGCTGTGTGAGGCCGGAGGGAAATGAGACGTTGACTCTCACGGCTTTCCCGTTTGTTAGCGTGTGCGGGTACTGCCACGAGGAGACAGCTAGTGCTTTAGTCACAGCAAATAAGTATCTGGCGAACAGTAATGGAGTTGCTGTGTACTGACACCTGCGAGGAGCTGTGCAGCTTTTCCACATCACTTCTGGTTTTGATAAGTGGTTGATCTTCATCTTCCCAGGTGGGAAGGGTGCTGGTTAGCTGGGCTGGAGCCGTGCTAACGTTTATGGTGTGCACTTTATGCCTCCCCTGAACTCCAGCATCTCTAACTACTTCCAGTCTCCTCATAAATACACCTTTGTATTCTGCCTCATATATAAACATCACGACCCATGTCTGAGAATGTTGGGAATTTTATTAGGTTCATAAAGTTTTAGTTGTGGTCAAGCCCAGTGGGTCCAAAATAAATAAACACAGAGAGCAAAACGAGTAACGATTTCGTACCTATTTCTTCTCTCCCTTGAGAGCTCCTCAGCGTTTGCCACAGTGGTTTCTGTGGCTTGCAAGCCAGTGGGACAGATGCAGAGAGGAGAGCTGGGAAAAGGAACAGCCATGGAGCTATTAGTACCTTTCACTGATCTCCTCGATCTATTTCCACCTCAATTGCTAATAATTGTGCGTGGCTTGTGGCAGCCACATTGCCTGCTGCTCTGAGTGAAGCTGCTGGGTTGGGACACCTTCCCCATGTGAACAGCTAGAATGTCAGACAGAAAGCTTCCACTGCCTTTTTCTCCACTGACAGCTACCCAGATGATGCAGAGGCTTGGTTGGACATTTTTCAGCAAATTGAAATTTTGTTTGAAACTTCTGCACAGCTTTTGAGGGTCAAAGATACCCTGAAAAGGCTTTGGAACCACCTTGGGTTTGACAGACTTCTTTGCAAGCTCAGAGGTGAGTTTTCGCAAGGTACAGCCAGAGGTGGGAGCTGACGGGCCCCTAACCATGGGGCAGATGCAGGTGCTGGGAGGCAGGGGATATTTTCCCTATTTTCCTTTGGGATGACAAAGGATGAGCCTCCCTGTCCTGCTCAGTGGTCAGCGATTCTGAGAAATAGTCAATTGTGTCAGACCAGTCTAGGAAACTGTTCTGAGAGCTGGGTGGATGGGTGTGGCACCCAGGTGGAATCACAGAGGTTCAAGGTCTGGAAGACACCTCCAGAGTTCATCCAGTCCAACACCCCTGCCAGAGCAGAATCCTCTAGGACAGGTCACACAGAAGCATCCAGGGGTGTCTGAAAGTCTCCAGAGCAGGAGACTCCACACCCTCTCTGGGCAGCCTGTGCCAGGGCTCTGTCACTCTCACAGCGAAGAAATTTCTCCTCATGTTCAGGTGAAACTTCCTGTGCTCTAGCTCTAGTGAGTGTGTCCTCCCTGGGCTCCTCTGGATACAGAAGATGAATGGTGGTGTGCTGGCTTCATCCTTGGCCCAGCCTTCTGCTTTGAGAGGAGGGCAGCCAGCCTGAGCCCCAGGGACTGGCCAGCTGGTTGTCCAAAGTCTGGGTGTCCCTGTGGCTTGAGCTGGACAGGCTTTTGGCACAGCCCCCTGGCAAGCCTGTAACCACACTCTTTCTTCCCCACGGCCTGCCCCTTTTTTATTAACACAAGTGCAGCAGCCCCAAATGACTAACATTCCTTCCAAGGCAGTGACCACAAAACAGAGCAGCAAACCCACAGAAATGATTTCTTTGAGAAGTTGCTCATGTTTCACCAAGCTTTGCTTATACCAAGGTGACGCAGCCAAACCCGCTGATGGCTGAGCTATGTGGCCTGAGAAATGCAACAGCATTAACAAAGCTGCACTCAGATGCTGGGAAACATCTTTCATCTTTGTTCAGATACTGCTATTACTCGCCTGTGAGTGTCCCTTTTCACTGACCCTTTTGCCTGTACCACTGAAATTAAGCTTGTGCTGCCAAGCTCCTTATAGCCATATGAGCTGTACTCACCGCAGATTGCCTTTGAGATGTGGGAGAGCTCCCTCCCTGCTCGCCGCTCTCAGAAACCTAAATGTCTTGCTATTGTGCCCATTCATCTTCTCTTTTTTAATAACACTATTTAGTGTCATCATACACAGTGACAGTCTTGGTTGCAGCGACCATGAGATGGTTGGAGTTCAGGGTCTCGTGTGGCAGGAACAGAATAGCACTAGAGGTGCCTAGGGACTGGAGGGTAGCAAATGTTCCCCCAATCTTTAAAAAGGGAAAGAAGGAAGACCCGGGTAACTCTAGACCGGTCAGCCTCACCTCCATCCCAGGAAAGGTGATGGAACAATTTGTCCTAGAGGCTGTCTCCAGGCACATCAAGGACAGGAGGGTCATTAGGGACAGTCAGCATGGCTTCACAAACGGGAAGTCATGCTTGACCAACCTGATAGCCTTTGATGAGGGCGTAACCAGGTGGATGGATGATGGCAGAGCCGTGGATGTCATCTATCTTGACTTAAGAAAGGCATTTGACACGGTCTCTCTCAGCATCCTCGCAGCCAAAGTGAGGCAGTGTGGCCGAGATGATTGGGTAGTGAGGTGGATCGTGAAGTGGCTCCAGGATAGAAGTCGGAGAGTGGTGGTCAATGGGACGGAATCTAGTTGGAGACCTGTATCTAGTGGGATGCCCCAGGGGCCACATCGCTCCCCATGGCAGAGTGGGGCCAGGGTCTGAGCCAGAGCTGAGCCGCAGCAGGCCCATCTTTCCCCCCATCCACCACCCTGGAAATGTGTGGGGGGTGGCATGCACAGGACTGGAGCCCCCAGCAAAAAGAGGCAGGGCTGAATCATGAGCTCTCTTTTATAGTGTCCATCCACCTCCCCAGGACAGGTCACTGTGGGGTGGGGGTCCTCTTAAAGCAACATGCACCTTTTTTTCCTCATGAAAGCACAAATCTGTACATCTGAAAGTTCTGGTAATTTTCTAACTGCAACAACTCTGAAGAGACAGACAAGGGTCTCTTAAAATGCAGGTAGCTGTGCACGTGCCTGGAGACAGACTTTTGCTTTCTAGAACTTCACTTGCTGGTTGTCCTCAAACACTTGGTGAAGTTTCTCTTTCTGTTACAACTCTTTCATGATCATTCAGTTGTAAGACACATTAGCTACTTTCATCGAGGGTTGGGGCTCTGGGTGGGATTTTCTGACTGCAATGTTTGAACAAAAAACTTAGATGCCTTTGGTTCTAATGCTCACAGTGAGAAAGCAAATCATTTTAGCTGAGAGACCTCGGACGTCATGGACACGTCCCTCCGACAGTTACAGGTCTGTGAAAATAGGTTGTGGTAGGACAAACCACAGTGTGAGGTCATACAGGAGGAAATATATCGTAACCGTTGTAGACAGTGTAGGATGAAAGGAAAAGTGGTACAAGCTTGCTAGTTTTGAGTAGCTGTCACTGGCACCGTGGTTCAACCTAGCTCCAGCAGGCTGAACAGAAATCGCAGGATCAGAAGGCACCAGGATGAGAGACATAGATGAAATTAAGAAAGTTTTAGAAAGAATGTTCAGCGGCCGATAGCTGTTAATTTCCCCCTTGTTGTGGAGCCTTGTACGTCCTGAAGTGTTTTGTGTTACTGCTGAACATGGTAAAGGATGGGTCTGGCCCCTTGATGGTGCTCCTCTGCACTGGGATCCAGCTTTCATCCCTGTCTTGTAGGTCCCAATAGCCTTTAAGGCAGATTTATATGATGTGGTTAAAGGATGGCAGGTGATGTGAGATGCAGAGACTCCTGATTTGTAAGGGAATGATGTGCTGTAGCACTTCATGATGTACAAACAGAAGCTCGTTCTAACATGAATGAAAAGTGATCCTGATAATTCATTGGCTAACAGCCTCAGTTCCTGTTTCTGTAGACATTAGTCATCAGAAAGCTTCTGGATGCTGCACAGGCTGCAACTGTGTGGGGGAAAGGAAGGTTTCTTGTGTCACTTTATTGGTCTTCAGTCACAGGTTACGAGGGCATTGCTTTCTGGCCACGAGTTTTATTATGGATGAGGTTGTCAGATGTCTTGTGGCTTTGTGATTTAAGCTTCCTGAAACACATGGAGCATTCAGGCAGCTGTTTTTTGGGAGCTGGAAGAGCCACTGTAGCAGAGAAGGCACCCATATGGGGAGAAACCGGTGAGCAATGTGGTCTGCGTATGAAGAGGACAAGCTTCTGGCACACACAGTGTAATGTTATGGATAACTGTATAAAACACCAGATGTGGCAGAGGGGGGTGCCAAAAACAGCCACAAAGATCTTGGTGGGAAGCTTTTGGCACGTCAACAGGAATGAGTGAGCAAGGCAGCATGAGAAAGGAGAATTTTTTCCAGAAATCAAAAAATGGATGTGGTTGCTGAAAGCAAGAATTCTACAAGAGAGAAAATGTCAGACAGAGAGGTACAATGCATTGCTGGAGAGCTTAAGCCTTAAAACGTTTGAGTAAGGACATTCAGGTTTAAAAGCCATCGGGTTAAGGATAGTAACCAAGAGAACATTCCCTGGATAAGTAGGAAGCAATTGTGTTGCCACACTGTGCTGCTGACATATCACAGCAGAGTCCCTGTGGGCAAAGACTTGCTCAGAATGTCACCTGGGAGCCCCCGCTGTCCAAACTTACATCGGTGAGGCAGGTATGGGCAACTAAGTACAGGTATAACTGGAACAATCAGGACACTTTCTACCAGTGGCAAACTGCTCAGTGGACATCTTGGCTTACTGGCCATCCTCACTGATGAGGTATCTCAGAGACGTTTTTGCTGGGATGTCCATATTAGCTCTAAAATTTTGCTTCTTTCTGGATGGAGCGCCCAGCTGTTAGTGGTGTGTTTGTCATGTACCCAAGGCAGTCAGTTTTCCCACACTTCAGTATTGCAGCTCCACATCTTTGGTGGTAACCAGTCAGAGGTGTTATGATTGTGAATCAGATGTTGGTTTTAAGGCTTGCAGACCACTTTTATAAAGCTTTCATTTCCTCAGCCATTTGCAACACTCGTATGTGTGTCACACCTGCAAGGTGTCTAGACAGGGTGCCACCAATGATTGAGGTGCTGTGCCAGGGACAGCACTGTGCTGTGTCTGTGCACTGTACCTCATTAAGCCTAATCAGGGCACGACAAGTCACTGGCATACGATCCATGTCTTTCGTATTTATCAGGGATACTAGTGGTTTGTGGTCAGTCAAAACTTGAAATGACTCCCTGGAAGAGCTTTTTTTATACATTCTTACAGCCCTGTTTTTTTCACTATGAGATGCTCCTCAGTCCACAGAGCATGGTTTATCCCTTCGGTGATGCTGCTTCTCAGTCCATGGAGCATGATTTTTACCTTCAGCAATGTCCAGGAGCAGTATGTAGCATCCCCAGTGGTCCGAGGAAGTTCCGCTGATGCAGTAGCCTGGGATGCAGTAGCCTGCAGTGCAGTTACAGCGGGCAGCTGCAAGTGGCCATGGGAAGAGAACACCGGGGTGTTTCAGCTGGAGCTTCCAGCTCGGCTGAAAACATTCTCGGATTATGTGCAAACATTAAGTGCTTTCATTTTCCATGGGTTCATTCCAAGGATATATTATTGCCATTCATCACTCAATGCTGGAGAGCTGGGCAGAAAGAAACGCAATGAAGTATGACAAGGGTAAGTGTAGAGTCTTACATCTGGGCAAGAACAGCCCCAGGTACCAGTATAGACTGGGGACTGACCTGTTGGAAACTAGTTTAGGAGAAAGGGACCTGGGGGTGCTAGTGGCCAGCAGGATGACCATGAGGCAGCAGTGTGCTCTTGTGGCCAAGAGGGCCAACAGCATCCTGAGGTGGATCAGGAGAGGGGTGGTTAGCAGGTCTACAGAGGTTCTTCTCCCTCTCTACTCTGCACTAGTAAGACCACATCTGGAGTCTTGTGTCCAGTTGTGGGCCCCTCAGTTCAAGAGGGATGTGGAGCTGCTGGAGAGAGTCCAGCGTAGGGTAACAACATGATGAAGGAGGTGGAGCAGCTCCCTTATGGGGACAGGCTGAGGGAGCTGGGTCTCTTTAGCTTGGAGGAGACTGAGGGATCACCTCATTAATGTCTGTAAATATTTGAAGAGTGGGTGTCAGGAGGATGGAGCCAGGCTCTTCTCAATGTCATCTAGTAATAGGATGAGGGGAGGTGGTTGTAAGCTGGAACATAGGAGGTTTCATATAGATATCAGAAGGAACTTCTTCCTAGTGAGGGTGACAGAGCACTGGAACAGGCTGTCCGGGGAGGTTGTGGAGTCTCCTTCACTGGAGACATTTAAGACCCACCTGGATGTGTTCCTGTGTGACTTGGTCTAGGTGATCCTGCTGTGGCAGGGAGATTGGACTAGACAATCTTTCGAGGTCCTTTCCAATCCCTAATGATTTTTTTATTCTATGACATAGGTTCAGGAATTTGCTTTAATTTTTTATGTTCTTAGGCCAATTTGCCTTTTCTCCAGGCTGTCCTTGTGGCTGGTTTTCATGCTGCTCTCTCAATAGTTCAGCTAGTTTTGATGTAGCCCGGTGATTATTGCATTTTAGACCCAAATACCAAGTGTCTCTTGGAATCTAGACTGGCTTTGATCATGTTTCTCTTCTTAATCATAATATCCCAGGACTTTTTCTGTACAAGCAACTATCCCTTTCCTGGTGCTGCAGTAGCCTTGTTGATTCCTTTGGAATGCATTGGGGGCAGACACGATGCCAAAAGGAAGTCTGTGGAGAGATGGCAATCCAAAAGTTGTGAGCTTGGCGCCATCTGGGTGCAGAGGCATCTGCCAAAAGCCATTTGCAGCATCTCGGGGAGGAACGCACTTGGGCGTTTTCCTTCGAAAGGGGTCGTGCGCTGTGGACGGGGCAGTGCTGTGGCGCTTCTTTCAAGAGCTTTGTTTCCTTGATTTCGTTGATAGGTCAAAGGATGTGCTGACTTACCCGTTGTTGTCAAGGGCTTGTAGCTGTTGGTAAACACTACTGGGTGAGTTTGGCTATTTCTCCTGTAACACTGGCAGGGCTCAAACTGCCCGCTCCTGCCTTTCGCTTGGGAAGCATTGAGCTGCACACGCTGAGAATCTCTGGATGCTGTAAGGAGCCGTACTGCACTACGTAGTGGCAGAGGAGCCTGGTGATCCTCGTTCCTTCAGAGCTTCTTTGTTGTTTCCTTTGGGCTGACCTGGCGATGCCCTTGGTGTATCCAAGCAATCGCGTTTTGAACCCCTGGGAATGAGCACAGCTCAGTGGGTGTCCTGTGACATTGCAGGTTCTGCAGCTCTTACTGGGATCCCTGAGTAGAAGTGACCCAGCTGCTCGTTGTTTGGTTTTAACTGGTTCTTTCCCACTTTGCATTTCTGAATGCTGTCCCGTAACATCCTCAGTGA
Source organism: Rhinopomastus cyanomelas (assembly GCA_013400115.1). Taxonomy (NCBI): domain Eukaryota; kingdom Metazoa; phylum Chordata; class Aves; order Bucerotiformes; family Rhinopomastidae; genus Rhinopomastus; species Rhinopomastus cyanomelas. Next base: position 25,372 of record VXBP01003073.1, on the reverse strand, counting down.
CCTTCTTCTTTCTCCTTCAGACTCAGGAGACTGCTTTCTACCTATTTATTGTCCTGGCCTAACCTCTAAAAGTCTGAGAGGATCTTACGCATCTTCTATTGCCCAGCTGAATTCCTTCCATTCTGCTGGAGTGAATACCACCCGTATGATCTCAAGGCCACTGCTAATGAAGCTGTCATGTACCTCCCTGAAGCTGTCCTTCTTCTTTGAGAAGGTAAAAGTTACCTTCCAGCAGACTGAAGTTAACTGTGTCTATGAGTGTTTCTATTCTATGCACAATCAGGATGTGTGTGGCCCTGTATGTGCGGGTCTATTCTTGTTAGTTCTACCTTTGTGGGCCTACAAACTAAGATTCTTTTATCACTGGAACCAAGAGAGAGGAAGATGTAAAACTATTGCAGCCAAATAGGAAATCAAGCTGTGAGAAGTTCCCTCCTGGAGTAATACACACGAGACACTGGGATACAATACTAGAAAAGGTAGGGAAAGCTAGGAATGCCTAGCTAAGGGTCACTAAGGTCTTTTCCTCCTCTTCTTTTTTTTAATGTGAGAAAAAGAAAGGAAAGGTCGTAGTAGCCCCTTCCACCCCCGAAGCTCACACTCTCTGTAGAGCAGAGGACTCTGTATCCCGAAATGAGCGATGACTCACGTACTGCCTTAAGAGCATACATGCTCGTGATCATTTATACAGTCCCCAAACCAGACATCATTGCTTTCTATTTGCCTGTTCCACTCAATTAAAATAGAAAATTAAATGGGCAGAATGGAATTAATAGAATAATCTTTAATTTTTTCATTTATTTCTCTCTCTCTCTCTCTGTCTCTCTCTCGGCTCTCCCAGGTGGTGCTGCTGGTGGCCCCACAGCAGCAAGGACTCTGTCAACCACCTTTGGTGAAATGTGGTTTTCTTGGCAAAAGAGTTTGGGGGAAAGGTTTTGTGTAGTCATGCAGGGAGTGGCTAAGGAAGAGCATCACCACAGAATAGGCTTTTATTTTAACCAAACTAGTGCTAGAGATCTTTGGGAGAACCTCTTGGTAGAGTCTAGTTGCATTGTAAATGTTCACATCAACAACATGCAGAGTGTCACTCCAAGAAACCCTTTGGGACCAGAGGTGAGATGAGTTTGCCCTCCAATGCCCTCTGACAGGTATTTATGGCTCAAGTGGGGGGTGGTTTTGAAAGAGAGTGCCTAGGTCTCACTTTGTCACAGTGACAGTTAATCTCAGTGTTGAGACCTGCCCAGGCATTTGTGTTTGCCGCATGTTTTTCTCTTTAGCTCTGATGTTAAACATTTGAGGGGTCACTGAGTTTGGCACATGTGCTTTTTCACTTGTGTCTTTGACTGCTAGAGGTCAGTGAGAGTTTCAGTGTCCCAAAATAATTTGAAGAGCTGCATGTAGGCTCATGTATTTGCATTTAAGTATTTGGAATAATAATAGTAACAGTAACAAGCCACAAATCCTTGTTGGTGATGCTTTTCAGGTTAAGCAAATGAGTTTGCAGGAGCCATAGTCCTCACCTCGGTGAAAAGCGTTGCTGGGAGAAACCCCGTGTGGTTGAAAGCTGTTTCCAAGAGATGGAGCTCACAATTACCACAGTCAGAGCAACATCCTTGTAAAATCTCTGCACTCTATTTGCGACTAAAATGAGAGGCTTTCTGTGGGCCAGTGCATTTGTGCAGCCCTGCAGCATCCTTCTATTTATGAGCTGCACAATTGCATGCTTAGACTTTGTTCGGGGTCAGAAAGCCGCCGCCGTAATGTGCAATTGTAGCCTCGGGAAGTGTGACACCAGTAAAGCTGTACGAGCGGCGTGCGCGGGGCAGCGATGGGGTGATGACAGAGTGACACACTGTAATCAGCATGGCACAATGAGAAGAGTCTTATTCCCACTGTTTGTTAAAAAGGCTGTTCTGTGTACCAGCTCACTTCTAACTCCCCAGGAGCAGGGAAGTTATATGCAGCCTCGCAGAAGCACTAGCCATGTCTGTGGCATGAGTTACCCAGATGCTCTTGAGGATCTAGAGGTATTTGGGTTCTGGGGGCGGCAGACCCTCCAGGGGTCTCAGCACGCTCTGGGGGTGACAGCACTGCCTGTGCCACAGACAGACCTTGTGGGGCTTGCCTTGGGGTGATCATTCAAACTGAGCCCGCTCCAAGCACTGAGCACCCCATCAGTCTCCACAAACAGGAGGCTCCACAAGCCAGAGGACTGTCCAGCAGATGCTTCCAGTGCAGGGAAAACAGCCCCCTGCCTGAGCTGAGGCTCCTTGACTGCTGCAGGAACAGATAACTGGCTGTCTCTCTGCTCCACTGCTTTTCCAGCCTCTCTGGGACTGTGTCTAAGTAAAACGCTGGAGACTTCCCTCCCAAGTTTCCTGTAGATGGAAACAGCCACCAGTCTCATTGTGAGAAGCAGCCTGAGGGAGCACAAACCTTTCCCAGAGAAGGAGCGTAGACTTCACTCAACACCTTAAGTAATGCTGCAGGTGATGAATCCCGGGTTCCTCTCCTTGCCTGGTGAGTTTCCACTCCTCTGATACCTGTTGGATGCTGTTGGCTGTGTTGGAAGGGCAAGCGGATTAGCATCACCAAGGAAATGAAGCATCTCATTGTGGGAATGTGGCATGAACTGCACTGCAAAGCTCATTAGACTCCCCCAAACCCCTTGGGACAGCCTTTTACTGATTAAATCCCCGCCTTGCAAACACTTTCTTACAGGATTTCAGGAGAGAGATGAAGCCATCCTTATGGCATTCTTAATGGCAAGTCCCAGGGCTGGTTCGGAGCAGCTGGTCCAGTGGTTCTGTTTTCACTTTGGCAGGAGTATATTGCTGCTCCTAAAGCTGCTGACAGTCTCCTTGGTGATGCTTTCTTTCCACGTTTGTGTTGTGTATTTTCTGGCTGAGCTCAGCCATATCCTGTCTGCTTTCTCACTGTGCGTTGCAGTCATTGCAATGACATCTCCTGTGGAAAAAAAAGGAAGAAGCTAAGTTTTGGGAGAGAAGCTGAAGCAAACAGCTTCTTAAATGTTACTAGTAAAGACTGGTTTCTTCTCAGATCTCCCGCTGGCTCTGTGCACATCCTGGATGAAATTAGTGACCCTGGCTGAAGTTTTTCTGCTCCAAATTGAGATTTTTCTGCTCATGTTTTCATCTCCAGTGTAAGTAACAGGCCATGGTGTAATTGCCTGGCAGCTGTAGCTAGAGAGGACAAATCCCTCAGGGAATCATGGGGTTTTAATGTGCTGTCCCTCGCATCCTCACAGAGTTGCAGGGACGATGCTGGTGTTCACTGAGTCACAGAACATCAGGGATTGGAAGGGACCTTGAAAGATCATCTAGTCCAATCCCCCTGCCAGAGGAGGTACCACCTAGATGAAGTCGCAGAGGAACATGATCTAGATGTTAGATGTTAGGTTTACTTGTTTTTTTTGGATTTAGGTTGGACTGGATGATGTTTAAGGTCTTTTCCAACCTTATCATTACTGTGATACTGTGATTTGCTGGTTAGGCAGCAACTGTAGAATCAGTAGTCTACCAGAGGTATCTTTGTAAAAGCAACAGTTCAGGATTTTTCGGTTGTGAGAACACATGTACCTCTGCATCTTTCTTTCAGCATAGGTCCTGAACAGCAATACTATGTTATAAGACAACATTTCTTTCCTTTGTTTAACAGTTGTGGCTTCAGCCCAGGCATCGGCATGAAATACAATGTCTTAATTCAGCTCCAAAAGTACTGCCCTTGAGCAAATGCTAACTGTGCACCCAGATGGAAGGAGCACGTTTGCTCAGTCAGGAAACGTCTTCTTACAGGCATTAAAAAAGTGCATTTCCATGTCATCCTCAGTGGGCAGATGTGACTGGGCCACGGGCTGTGCCAGTTTGCTCTTTGGTGTGCCCCATGTTGCTGCATGAGAGCTTTGCTCAGTAGTGCTTCAGGACCTAGGCCTAGGGTGTGACGCAGCAGTGAAGAGATGGTGGTGTCACCATCATGTACTGGTATCACCCTCAGCAACCTACTCAGGAAACTCAGAGCTGACTTTGCATTCTCCAGCCTTGATCTCTGGCACTGAATTTACTGGGGATAATGCAGGGTTCACGCCCATCTCCCCAAGCAGCTGTTGTAAAGTTGTTGTAAGTGCAAGTTTTAAAGTTACTTCTTTTGATTGGAAGTATTTGGAAACGTTCCTCTCCACTGGTTTTAAAAGGTGTCATTTTCTTACGAGTGCCAAGATGTTGATTAATCAAATTCCAAAAACATTAACTCAATGGAGTGGCCCCCAAATTCTCCTGGTCTTTTTATGATTTGTGAAAATAAATGCAGTAAGATAAAGTCCCCGCAGGTCTGTTAAACTACATCTTCATCAGTCTCCCTCTTGATAGCCCTACCAGATGTTTTGCAGCACTAGACACAGGGCCGTTTGCTCTTTTCTCGGGGGAAGGTCAACCGAAGCCTTGGCTCGACACCATGACGCTTCAGCTTACAACCCTGTGTCTCGGGTACTTTGTGCACTGGCCTCTACCCTGGGAAGGGGACGGGCAGATAGGCTCCCAGCTTTGAAGACACATCAGGGAGGAGCAAGTTTTTGGCTGGTTATGTTCATTTCCCTCTTCCAGTGTTCTGGGGACAGTTTCGAGGAGGTGATTTTCAGTCCTCAGCACTGCATGCCCTGGGGTGGCCCTGTAGCCTCTTTGTAAAGGTGGCAGATCCAGACTCTGGCTCTACCCAGGTAGGACCATCTCCTGTGCAAGGATGGTCGTGACCACCCAGTGCTGGGACATTCCTGTCCCTTAAGGCTGAGCTGCTGGCTTTGCTTTTCCCAGGTTTATCATGAAATATCCCTCTGAGCAGAGCCAGAACGGCTGCCGGCCTCTGTGTTCAGGAGGCACCAGGGCTGGGGGAGGCAGTGGCAGGGACTGCTCCTGCTCCCAGCCACCATCTAGCCGGCCAGCGGAGGATTTACTGCCCTGGCTGTGTTTGGGATGCAGACTGCTCAGAAGAGCCATCCATCCCACATGTCCGAGTGAGCTGCCACAAGAGATCCATCTGTGAGCCAGAGACCTCCTTCCTGAGGTTCCCTTCTCCTTCACACTGCAAGGGCTAATACATTGTTACAGTTAAAGGGGGCCTGGGGACTACAGACAGAGCTGGTTATTGAGGGGAATGGACTGATGAGGAGTGGGTAATATATTTAAAGAGTGTGTGGGAGCCGCTAGGGATGGTACAGCCTGATTTATTAGATGCAGTGTAAAATACAGCGCACTGGGCTGCGTTGTGACTCCTCGGGATTTCCATCAGGAAATTTATATTCAGTATTTCAGGATCTCTGAACAGAAACTCTCTCGTTCTTTCGTTACATTGGCTTTAAACACGTTGTGTCCCATGGAGGAATTGGTACGTGTATAAAGGATTTTAATAAGTTCAAATGGCAAAAAAAGGAAAAGTTTGGAAGCAAAGATCAGCCAGGGAGGAGCATTCCAGCATCACCCTTCCGCAAGAGCAGGAGTAGATTCGTTCACAAGACAGTGCTACATCTGCATTAATGCTCCTCGCTGTGTGTCTTGAGGACAGAGCCAGCCTTGTGTCTATGCTTAGCTCACACCCAGGGATGGACTAGAGCAGTTGCTCTGTCACCCAGTGACCCTCTCCAGCGACGGCAAGAAGCAGGGGAAAGGAGAGGAGACACACGTTTTGGGGTTGAAATCCAAGTGAATGAACCAGCCCTACTAATGCAAATGCTACTGACCAATATGCAAAGTCACACTCTGCCCAGCAAATATACATCGGCCCCAATAAATGGGCAGCGGTCCTGCAGAAGACAATCCAACCGCCGTGGATTTCCCCTTTGTACTGAGCATGACCTTCGTGGTCTGGGACACACCAGTACCCATCTTGGGGCAGCTGCCCTGGCCATCTCCTAATGCTGAATACTAATGACCTGGAGACCATGACTGGTCTTGATTCTGTCCCAAGAGACACCTTGGTGGAGCTGCTGATGTTCAGAGGCTCCGCTGGTGTAAATCAGCACTGAGCCCCTCTGCTTGCACCGACTATAAACCACAAATCTGGTCTGTTTTGCACCTCCTTCCTTTCTTCCATCCTTCATGGTAGGGCCGGAATTCTGCTTGGTGGACTAGGTGACAGCCCATTCTTGCTACGTCCTAAAGATGCTGGGGTTTCAGTTGGCCTAACTAACAGTGCCTAATCATTGCATCCTCCTCAGAGACCATCCATGAAGGAAGACCCCTCAGGTGAAATTAACTCAAGCACAAGCAGCTTCAGCACAAGATTGTGTCACTAAGCACACCTTTGGGTAAGAATTCAGCCTTTATTTCTTGTAAGTTTAACCCTTTTTTGTGGACAGAGCAGGAGACGGCGGTAGTCCCCAGTCTGTGACCCACTGGGATACCTCATGATGCGCTGTACATCTCGGCAGGTGCTGTGTCCAGACCATCTTGAACACTTATAGAAGGATTTAGGTCTTATATCTGTGACACGTCATGTCTTGGCTACTCTGATCAGCCTTGCCCTGGCGTGATCTATTTGTAGGTAAGTCCCACAATTTTGAGGCTTGCGTCCCATAAAGTGTCACAGGCTGCTACCCTTGAGCCTAGCGGTGTTCAGCTGTGAAAGTCTGACTCCCCGGTGATCTGTAACGCTATGTAAAACCTTTGTTGACAGTCAAGCATTTTGGCTGTTTAAAGTTTTAACAGGCTTAGGGTTAATTCTGGAGTCTGCCAGCCTCCACGTATGTCTGTGATTTACAAGTACCTCTGACTGGGCTGGGTCAGTAAATGGTACCTAAGAGTGTTTTTAACCTTTGGCAGCTCCGTGTAGAGTCCATGATTCATCTCTGTCTTTGCCAACTGCTTCAATTCTTTTCTTTTTGCTCCTTTTTTTCCCCTCACCCCTTTTCCCTATTGGAAGAAGTCCTTAAAGCCTTAGCTCGAGGCTGAGGTTTGGAACATGGTTTATCACACACCTTCTTTATGCCAAAACTCATTACAGCCATTATTAAGGAAAACTTTCCACATATTCCTGTATTTATTTTTGAAATGGCTTCTAGAACGGATGTGGATGGTGAAAGGCAAAGTGTGATGGGCCAAGTCAACTGTGGAGAGGCCCTGCTGGTTCCCCACTGCTTGCACCCTGCTGTGTTCAGCCAGGGCTCCCCTGCCAGCCAGCAGGGCAGGGCAGCAGCAGTCACTGTGGGGAGCAGAGCAATGGGCTGAGAGGACAAGCTGTGAGTGGGTGTGCGCAATTAGCAGAGGGTCCCCAAGGTACCACTGGGTACCTGACTTCTGGCCAGGGATGTTTGCTCTGGCTGGGAGGGTCCTCTACAGAAAATAGCTGTCTAGAGGCAGCTGCAGAACATGAGGGCTTCCAAAAAATCCTCTTTGTACTTTGCCCTTGACAGTCCTTGGGAGCTGGGGTGGGAGCTGCTGGGCAGGTTTGCTGTGAATAGAAGAGTCAATCTTCCTTGTGTGTAGGAACCTTTCAACTTCTGGCAGCACCTGTTAAAATAATCCTGTTTTCTTCAAAACATGTTAGTGTTTCTGGGATCTTGAGAGGGCTAAGTGCCTGACCAATTTTGGGCTTGTCTTTCTTAGGCAGCAAGAGGAGGGGGGGCTCACCAGCCATGGTGGGGGCAAAACAGCCATGTTTGGGGGCACAGTGGGGGCTCACTGTCTGTCGTGGGGGCTCACCAGCCATGCTGGCTGCGTTGGCAGCTCTCATAACCTCCCTTGTTATTTTTATCATCTCGGCCTCCAGAGTCCTGTGGTTTGGTTGGCATTGTTGTTTTCTTATGTATTAAATGCATGCAGCATGGGGAATAAGCAGGAGGAGTTAGAAATCTGTGTCCAGTCAGGCGATTATGACTTGGTAGCGATTACGGAGACCTGGTGGGACAGCTGGCATGACTGGAATGTGGTCACGGACGGCTACGTCCTTTTTAGAAAGGACAGGTCAGCAAGGCGGGGTGGAGGAGTTGCTCTCTGTGTGAGACAGCAACTGGAATGTACTGAGTTCTGTCCAGGGGCAGCAGAGGAGAGAGTTGAGAGTTTGTGGGTGCGGATTAAGGGGCAGGCTGGCATGGGTGAGACTGTTGAGGGTGTCTATTACAGACCACCAGATCAGAACGAGGAAGTTGATGAGGTCTCCTACAGGCAGCTGGCAGCAGCCTCACAGCTACAGGCCCTGGTTCTCATGGGGGATTTTAACTACCCAGATATCTGCTGGAAGACCCACTCAGCCAGCCACTCCAGAAGGTTGCTTAGGTGCATTGTTGACAATTTCCTGATGCAGATGGTGGAAGAGCCCACTAGGAGAAAAGCACTGCTGGATCTTGTCCTCACCAACAAGGCAGGTCTGGCTGAAGTAGTGAAGGTTGAGGGTTGCCTTGGTTGCAGTGACCATGAGATGGTGGAGTTGAGGGTCCCATGTCGTAGGAACAGAATAGCTAGCAGAATGACAGCCCTGGACTTCCGGAGGGCCAACTTTGGCCTTTTCAAGCTAGGGGAAATCCCTAGCATTTACTGGCAGGTAAAGAAGCTCAGGGTAGCTGGTTAACATTCAAAGACCACTTTCTTGAAGCACAAGAAAGCAGCATTCCAACAAGAAGTAAGTCAAGGAAGGGAGCCAGAAGAGTAGCGTGGTTAAACAGGGAGCTGCTAGGCAACCAGAAGAAGAAGAAGAAAGCCTATAGGTCATGGAAGGAGGGGATGGCCGCTTGGAGTGATGATAAGGCTCTGGTGAGGGAATGTGGAGTTGCAACTGAAAAAGCCAAGGCCTCCTTGGAATTAAACTTGCATGACAGGTCAACGGCAACAAAAGGGGCTTCTTCAAATTCATTGCAGCTAAAACTAAAACTAGAGGCAACATAGGACCCCTGCTGAATGAGGTGGGTGCCCTGGAGACAGAGGATGCAGAGAAAGCAGAGATACTCAACACTTTCTTTGCCTCTGTCTATACATCTAGGGGCTGTCTTGATATCAAGTCCCAGACTTCTGCGACTCCAGAGGAAGCTGAGGCAAGAGAGGAACCTGTCTTGGTTGATGAGGACACAGTTAGGGATAAGTTGATCAAACTGGATGTACACAAATCCATGGGCCCAGATGGGATGCACCTGCGTGTACTAAGGGAGATGGCGGAAGTGATTGCTAAGCCACTCTCCATCATCTTTGCTAGGTCCGAGGGACTGGAGGATAGTGAATGTTCCCCCAATCTTCAAAAAAGGAAAGAAGGAGGACCCAGGCAACTCTAGACTGGTCAGCCTCACCTCCATCCCAGGAAAGGTGATGGAACAATTTGTACTAGAGGCTGTTTCCGGGCACATCAAGGACAGGAGGGTCATTAGGGACAGTCAGCATGGCTTCACAAAGGGAAAGTCATGCTTGACCAACCTGATAGCCTTTTATGAGGGTGTAACCAGGTGGATGGATGATGGCAGAGCAGTGGATGTGGTCTATCTTGACTTGAGCAAGACATTTCAGAGAGTCTCCCACAGCATCCTTGCAGCCAAACTGAGACAGTGTAGTCTAGATTTTCGAATAGTGAGGTGGATCATGAAGTGGCTCCAGGATAGAAGTCAGAGAGTGGTGCTCAATGGGACATAGTCTGATTGGAGGCCTGTACCTAGTGGGGTGCCCCAGGGGTCGGTGCTGGGACCAGTCCTGTTCAATCTATTCATTGAGGACTTGGATGAGGGATTGGCATGCACTTTCCAGCCATGATGATTCTATGATTTTATTGTTATTACTATATATTCTGGTATCCTCAGCATAACAGGCGCTGTGCCCAACCCGAGGAAAGTGCAGCGTCTCCCAGAGAGCCTGTGCTAACCTACTTCATCACAGCAATGTTTACGCTGGGCATAAATTGTTCTCCCAGCAGTTTTTAGCTCAGAGCCTTGCACTGCCCTGTTCGCGCTTTCATGGCAAACAGCTTTGCCACAGTGAAAACAGTTCAGTCCAGCCATGCTTTATGGAGTCTCTTCCAGGCAAACCCTCACAAACCATTACCGCAGAGAGGCCCTTAACAAGCAGTTAACTTCCAAATCTGCCTAAGCATCATTAACTTTAAGAGCCCTGAGCACATGCTTCTGGCCAATATGTGCTGAAGTTCTCTCCTGAATGTGGAGGTATTAGTCATGCAGAGTGTTCTGGTGAACCATGGTGTAAAACATTATCCACCCGAAGATCCCCGGGGTTCCCTGTGGAGCTGTGACACGCCGGGGGTCACGAGGGGCAATGTTTAGCTGTGCGCACTTCGCAGGGGAAACTGACCCTAGCATTCAGGACTGTCTTAACCCACCTGAGGGATACTGAAATCTCCATCAGCCAAGGGAGACTCTAGCAACAGAGGACTCTGTTTTGCTGCATGGAAAAGTGCTGTAGTATTGCTCTGTGTGTAGAAAGATGACCCTGAAAACAGTGCATGAAATCATGATGGGCCACCAGTGTAAGCTACAGTTCTTTTCAAAAAGCTCTTGGCAGAGTTTGACCAGAGCTGAGTCCATAGTTAGATGAAGGTCTGTCAGCACGCAGGAGCAGGAGAAGCCAGAACAGGTGAAAACAAGAAGTTGCAAACGTTAAACAGTGTCATCCAGGCTCTGGGGTTGAACAAGTGAAAAAAAAAGGCAGTATTGGAATAACTTAGAAAATAGAATGATGTCTGATGAGGTCCTTGGGGGACTGTTTATTTTGTTCACGCTGTGTGAAGGACTCTTTTCAAAAGGGAGCTTTGTCTGCAATTATGCAATTATGTCTAATTTAGTCTTGTTTGTTTAACGCATGAAGCCAGTTTCCATTCCCTGCTGACCTGTCATTGAGAAACACTGGATGCCTGATGGTGCCCTCCTGCCTCTTTGGAAACCACAGTCCAGCAGATCTGTGGCAGCACTTGCCTGTGGCAAAGGCCTGTTGATGCTTCTGAGGGTCATTGCTCCAAAATTACACCATGTGCCTGGAGCTTTTGTGACTCTCTGGAGAGTTGGAGGCAGAAAACCTTCCTAACACAGACATGTCTGAGGTAATTTCCTTTTCCTTGGCCATGAGAGCATCATGTGGAAAAGGAGTGAAAAGGGGATGGTGGGAAGCAACAAAACCTTTGGGCTGCCACAAGCTCCTTAGGCTGGCTTGCACCTCATCGTCACCCTCAGTTTCTGAAGAGCTGCCCCTCAGCATGGTGCCCAAAGGGCTGTTCATTGCAGGGAGCACAGGCAGAAAGGAGTTGTTCCTTAGGAAACCAGTTGTGCTGTGCTGGATGTTACAGAGGAATAGCACAAACCATCGCAGAGCCTCGCTGAAGCCTTGTGAGTCACTGTTTTCTGGCTGATGCTTGTGGAATCAGCTTGGCACAAACAACTCACTGAGTGTGAAAAACCTGAGAACAGAAAGACTGCTGCAAGGCTGTTGGTGAATGAGCAGTTTGTTTTCTCAGATCCAGTGGTTTTCCTGTGAATGCACATGGGCACAGGTACAGGTGGGGACACCTGGAGAAAACAGGAATGTGAGGACAAGTGCTTTCCTCTCTCATGAGTCTCTAAAGGCAAGAGGCTTCAGCAAATGTCTTGAATTCACAAATGGCCGCTTTCTGAGCACCCTTTTTTTTCAAGAAAAATTGCCTCATTTGAGGATAGGACACCACGCTGAGGAAAACTCCCCAGCATCAGTCGGTCACAGCACAGCTCTATGACGCATTTTAACTAGTTTGACAGGAAGAGTGCCAAGCGTGTCCTCAGACAGCTCCCTTCATCAAATCATTTACTAATCGGGCAAGAGAACGGTTTATTTAGAAGCTATAAATGACAAGACTGAGAACTTGAACCAATAAGAAAGAAGGGACCAATAAAATCTTAGGCATCCAAATGGCTGTGGTGTGATATGTCCTGTCTTAGCTCTTTGATTTTCCCCAGAAGTTGGCAGTGACAACAGGGAGGCTGTGAACAGTGAAACAATGTGATGTTCTCCTGCCAAAATGTAAACACAAGGGAAATATCCTAAAATACTTTTATCAGATTATCTGCGAGAAGCAGAAAATGATTAATCACATTGCGGTGCTTTGGAAGTGCAGAGAAAAATCAAATGCAGAGCTAAACAGCTCATCTCCACAGAGGTACGAGCTCCTCATCTAAAATTTGATCCCAATGAAAGAAGACCAATATTTGAATGGTGACATGATAGATGGGGTACGTGAGTGATGTGTTTCATCGTGATCCCAGCAAACTGAATACAAGCAAAAAGACCCTCCCTAAAGCTCAGAATGTGCCTCGCGCACCTCTTTCTCAGCGACAACGGACAGAAACGAGGATGTACTGACTTTTTAATGAACTTCAAGTTTCATGAACGGGAGCCTTTTAGGATCCAACTATTAGGTGAGCGTGCACTATGAATTTTTTATAATGCTCCTAAATACGTGTCTTAAATGCAAGAGGTTCCAACCTGCTCAGATGGACAATAACTCTTCACTAACCCTGGACTAACACGGGCGCTGGAGAGAATATGTGGGGAGGAGAATACGGGTTCAAGCCAAGGGCCCACCCTATTTGCCTGTCTGCAAAGGCTGAGATGCATGAAGAGCTTTATCTAGCTTTCCTCTCTAGTGCTGTTTTCACTACAGATGTCTCATCAATCATGTTTTCAAACTGCAGGCCACAGCATCGTGATGTTCTTCAAAAGCATTTCAGTGAAAGACGGCTGCTGCGTCCACAGAGGTTCAAAATTCAGGTCTTCTTGGCTCTGAGTCTGTTGAATATGAGTCCAGCCTACCCTGCATTTTCCATCCGAAAATACAAAGTCTATTCCCAAGCTAATGTCTCTGGCTTAAGCAGAAAGCATGCTGTTTTGGGGGAGCTTAGGGTCGCAGCTGCGGGAACTGCTGGATGCCTCCCAGGTGAGGTGCTGGATACAAAAACACCAGGCGTTTGCACGGGGGGTTTTCAGGAAGGGGTCGAAAGTTTAGCTTCTGGCTTTGCTCTTTGGCCGTCTCTGGTCCTTTGGCCATACACACCAGCTGTCAGGCAATATTTTACTTCCCATCGAGACCATGGCCCTTGGACACTGCTCTTGTTAGCCCAAGTGCGTAATGGACTGACAGAGCAAATATGGGCTGTTTGGTGCATGGCACTCTGCAGTCCTCCTGCGGTCTGCTGCTGCATTCGCTTCCTGGCTCTGGGTTTCCTCACTGAAAGCTAGTTAAGAAAAAGTGCATCCAAGACAGTAACTTGTATGTTACATCAGCAAGAATTCTGTCCTTGCTCAGTGCTATTTCTGCTGTTGGTCCAGCCTCAGGTTCAGCACTGGAGCTGGCAGCTGCCTGAAGGCACCAAGTGATGCCCAAGTTCCCGTCTTTCAGCCAAATTAATGTTTCTCTTTCTGAGGGTGAATCTCATTCCCCAGACACCTGGGAGGAAGATCTGCCTCCTCCTGGGCAGGAGCAGCCTCTGGAGGCACCTACTCTTTGTTGACTGGGCCCTTGATGCATGGGGTTGCCCTGAAGATGAAATTCCTTCTGGGACTTTGAGGTAGCACAGGCTACCACCCAGCCCCAGTGCAGAGCTGCTTCTGCTTTGTGTGGATGCTTCAGCAGGCTCAAAGATGCTGTTCTGCTCTAGCAGCCCTTCTGCATGTGCTTTACTTTCCCCGGGATCACGTCCTTGTGGTACAGGATGGATGACTCAGCTAGCAGTAACCACCTTCTTCCAAGGCACTGGGAAGCTGGAACATCCTTTTCTAGTTCTTCACCATTTCTGACCCCAGACTTAGCCAGCTGTTTAACCTAACTAGGCATTAGCCACCCTGACCAGTACAGTAAGCTCAGGAAATGCTGCGTGTAGATCCTGAGCTGCTTATCTGGGAGAAAGCTAGTTTCTCCTTCCTCTTAGGACCAAGGATCTAGAAAGGAAACTTCTGAGTAACTGTCATGGCTTTTTCTTTCTGTGCCTCTTTCTTTGGACATGCCCTGAGCTCACAGCACATCAGCCCACCTTCTTCCTTCACGTGCTCCCCACCATGGACATCCCGTTCCTGCAGCTGAGAGTACCAGTCAGGATGGTACCAGTTTTTATTTGTCATTCCCAGTTCCTCACCAGGGCAAAAAAAATAACAGCTGCTGGGTGAACACAGGGGACAGAGCAGGATAGCACTTGGGTTACTGGGAAATGTGTGGGAAGGGAAGAGCCCCTTGTGCTATGAGACAGAAGGTCTGAGCACCCTTGAGAGCACAGCAGTGCCTTGCGAGTGTTGGGGTCCTCTGCAGGTGACAGCTGTGAAGCACCCTGCTCTCTGCTGAAGCACTTAAGTGCTCACTGTATGTTGCATATAGTGACCTGGCTCTGTGCTGGAAACACCTTCGATTACAGTGTGAGGCTCTGGATGTGGGGAATATGCCATCCAAACATTAAGGGTCCAGCTTATGGTTTGACTCAATATTTTATCGCTGAAAGTCATGAAACTTCTGTGAACTTTTTACCGAGTATCAGCGTTCCCCACAGCAGATACTTCCATGTGACTGGCTTTGGTTAAAGAAGGCCCCTCTTGTTTAATTTAATTAGATAGAAATACAATTTAAGGGCAGATATCACCCCTTGTTCTTACCAAGACTCTACTCAGCAAAGCATGCTGGCTGAGAAAACAAGGGGCTATGTCCAGGAAAAACAAGAGGGCTGTGTCTGTGCCCAGAAACTGTCACGCTGGTATCTTTATGAATTGCACTGATGTAAAAACAAAGTGCCTTGATTTAATTACATGTATTTTCCTTGGTTAGTGTAAGATGAGCTCTGGGGGTGGATCTGAGGATCTTTTTCCTATCGGACTGTCATGGGAGGCAGAGGCCACAAAGCAGACCCTGTCTGCACTGCAGACCTGTAGGGACCTGCTGCAGATATGGTTTTACTAGTGCAGAGTGGAGGGGGAGAAGAACCTCTCTCAATCTGCTAACCACCCCTCTTCTGACCTACCCCAGGATGCTGTTGGCCCTCTTGGCCACAAGAGCACACTGCTGCCTCATAGTCATGCTGCTGGCCACTAGCACCCCCAGGTCCCTTTCTCCTACACTACTCTCCAACAGGCCAGTCCCCAGCCTATACTGGTACCTGGGGTTGTTCTTGCCCAGATGCAAGCCTCTGCACTTACTCTTGTTATACTTAATTAAATTTTTCTCAGCCCAGCTCTCCAGCCTGTCCAGATCTCACTGAATGGCAGCACAGTCTGCTGGGGTGTCGGCGACACCACCCAGCTTTGTGTCATCAGCAAACTTGCTGACAGTGCATGCCAATTCCTCATCCAAGTCCTCAATGAATAGATTGAACAGGACTGGTCCCAGCACCAACCCCTGGGGCACCCCACTAGGTACAGGCCTTCAACTAGACTCTGTCCCATTGACCACCTGCAGCCAGTTCACGATCCACCTCACTACCCAATCATCCAGTCCACACTGCCTCAGTTTGGCTGCGAGGATGCTGTGGGAGACTCTCTGAAATGTCTTGCTCAAGTCAAGATAGACCACATCCACCACTCTGCCATCATCTATCCACCTGGTTATGCCCTCATCAAAGGCTATCAGGTTGGTCAAGCACGACTTCCCATTGATGAAGCCATGCTGACTGTCCCTAATGACCCTCCTATCCTTGATGTGACTGGAGACAGCATCAAGGACAAATTGTTCCATCACTGTCCTCCAATGTAAGTTGCCTGAGCATCCTGAGCAGACCAGTGCCTTGAGCCCTTCACTGTGTGAGAGGAGCCCATGCATCTGGCTTGGATGCTGTGCCATGGGTTGGGGTAGGGGATGGAGCGTGAGAGGTCCTGTGGCTGGCAGGCTGCTATGCCCTTCCCAAAGCAGTAAATTGGGGTTTAGCACAAGGATAATAGTGGCTTTGAACCTTTCTCCAGATCACACAGAGGAGGAAGATCCTTTGCAGCATAAAGTGTGCCAGGTACATTTTGAAGGAAAGCGAGTGCTTTCATTTGGTGCTTTGGAAGAACACAGGAACTTCAACCGTAGCATCATTGTATCATTGAGGTAGGAGAACACCTCCAAGATCATTGAATTCAACCATTAACCTGCTCTACCAAGCCCACTGCTAAACCATGTCCTTAATCTTTGTATTTACTTTTAAGCACGGCTAGGGATGGCCATTCAACCGCTTTCCTGGCAGCCTGTGCCAAGGGCTCAGGGCCCTTTCCAGGGATGAGTTTTTCCTCAGGGCCAACGTCACCTTCCCCTGGGGCACCCTGAAGCCATTTCCTCTGGTCCTGTCCTTTGTTCCTTGTGAGAAGAGACCAACCGCCTCCTGATGAACAACTTGCTACGAGCTTGCTATCAAACCTGTTTGGTAGCAATCAGCCTCATGGCATGTTCTTGTCACCACAGGTCAAAGCTCTCAGTCTTCAAAATGAAGTTCTGGCTTGCAGCCTTCCATTCCCTATTGTTCTGTGATTCTGTGATCAGCCAGAATGAAAGCACATTTCCTACAATTGTCATGTGAAGTTTGGAAGATGTCTACAAAGGTGAACATTCCTCACACAGAGGAACAAAGCATCTGATTGCTTATTGTCCCAGTTTTCAAACTTGGTTTTAAGAAGAATGTAAACGCAACGCATTTTTCAAAATATTAGCATAACTAGGATAAAAAGAGCATTTTAACTGTGTGCCACTAAAAAGGTGTTCTTACTTATCAGTGTTATCAGTGCAGACTGCCTCCTTCTCACGGTGAAAACCTGTTCTGAAAAAGGAATAACACTTAACAGAGAATCCCCTCTTTCTTATATTTGTCATTTTTCTGCTAGGAAAGCCCAATCCCAGTTGTCATTGTGAAAGCAGCCTGTTTCATAAATGTTTGAAGTCTATATACTGCAGTCTAGCAGGTCAGAACAGGAAACAGACTGGAGTCAGAAATACTTCAGTGCTGATCTTCACTCTTCCGCAAACATGCCCCGTCTCAAGCAAGCCTGTTCAATGATGCTGCCAAGAAATGTCATAGAAAACGACCACCCAAGCACAGTGGCCTCTTAGAAAACATATTGGAAACAGAAAAATAACCACAAATTATAAAAGGATGCTGAAAGGGTACATTCAATAATTATACTCAACTGTAAAATCAGCTAACATCTTAGCAAATGCTTTCTTCCCCTTTCTGAAATATTTGTAGTTTAGAGCCTTCGATTGGCATGAGAGGAAGCAGATATACATGAACCTGGTGGAAACAATTAGTAGACAAAACTCATTCCTCTTCTCAGAAAAGTCTGGGTAAGTTGATATTGAGAACTTCCAGGGTCTCCGCTGAAAAAAGCTACCCTTTTATATTCAAACCCCATTCCATTGTATTATGAAGCACATACATCTTGTACCTTTACAAGAAATAGAAGCAACTTGTGTGAACTAGTAGATGATGACAATGACAGTACTGACTGAAACACCGGAGGTGATGAGCCTCGTTGTGACAACTGCTGTACTTCCTACATGAAGACAAGACACAGTGATCCCTGCACCACTACTACTGCTGATAATGTAGCACTTGTATTAGTGTATCTTCCTGTCAAACCTGAAAGCTACTATCTGTCATTTACTCACATCTTCTGCATCAACTGATGGGTTTGTTTTTTTGAATAGGCTGCAAGTGGGAAGGGCTGTTGCTTGTAAGACCTGGAAGGGCTTGTCTAAAAGAGGATCAGAAAATGTGCTCCCAGTGTTCTGTCTCTGCCCCTTCTGTTACATTCTCACTGGCTAAACTAGATTCGAGGGGGGGGTGGGATAGTTGATGGGTGAGCACCAGTAGGGCAGAGTTCTGATCTTAAGGAATAACATGTGACCTCTCACTGTCCTAGGGCGAATTGGGAGCACTCAGCTCGCTCCCTGAAATGCCTGTACACCACTGCACGCAGCACGGGGAATAAGCAGGAGGAATTAGAAATCTGTGTCCAGTCAGGCGATTATGACTTGGTAGCGATTACGGAGACCTGGTGGGACAGCTGGCATGACTGGAATGTGGCCACGGACGGCTACGTCCTTTTTAGAAGGGACAGGTCAGCAAGGCGGGGTGGAGGAGTTGCTCTCTGTGTGAGACAGCAACTGGAATGTATTGCGTTCTGTCCAGGGGCAGCAGAGGAGAGAGTTGAGAGTTTGTGGGTGCGGATTAAGGGGCAGGCTGGCATGGGTGAGACTGTTGAGGGTGTCTATTACAGACCACCAGATCAGAACGAGGAAGTTGATGAGGTCTCCTACAGGCAGCTGGCAGCAGCCTCACAGCTACAGGCCCTGGTTCTCATGGGGGATTTTAACTACCCAGATATCTGCTGGAAGACCCACTCAGCCAACCAGTCCAGAAGGTTGCTTAGGTGCATTGTTGACAATTTCCTGATGCAGATGGTGGAAGAGCCCACTAGGAGAAAAGCACTGCTGGATCTTGTCCTCACCAACAAGGCAGGTCTGGCTGAAGTAGTGAAGGTTGAGGGTTGCCTTGGTTGCAGTGACCATGAGATGGTGGAGTTGAGGGTCCCATGTCGTAGGAACAGAATAGCTAGCAGAATGACAGCCCTGGACTTCCGGAGGGCCAACTTTGGCCTTTTCAAGCTAGGGGAAATCCCTAGCATTTACTGGCAGGTAAAGAAGCTCAGGGTAGCTGGTTAACATTCAAAGACCACTTTCTTGAAGCACAAGAAAGCAGCATTCCAACAAGAAGTAAGTCAAGGAAGGGAGCCAGAAGAGTAGCGTGGTTAAACAGGGAGCTGCTAGGCAACCAGAAGAAGAAGAAGAAAGCCTATAGGTCATGGAAGGAGGGGATGGCCGCTTGGAGTGATGATAAGGCTCTGGTGAGGGAATGTGGAGTTGCAACTGAAAAAGCCAAGGCCTCCTTGGAATTAAACTTGCATGACAGGTCAACGGCAACAAAAGGGGCTTCTTCAAATTCATTGCAGCTAAAACTAAAACTAGAGGCAACATAGGACCCCTGCTGAATGAGGTGGGTGCCCTGGAGACAGAGGATGCAGAGAAAGCAGAGATACTCAACACTTTCTTTGCCTCTGTCTATACATCTAGGGGCTGTCTTGATATCAAGTCCCAGACTTCTGTGACTGCAGAGGAAGTTGAGGCAAGAGAGGAACCTGTCTTGGTTGATGAGGACACAGGGATAAGTTGATCAAACTGGATGTACACAAATCCATGGGCCCAGATGGGATGCACCTGCGTGTACTAAGGGAGATGGCGGAAGTAATTGCTAAGCCACTCTCCATCATCTTTGCTAGGTCCTGGGAAACAGGAGGGGTGCCTAGGGACTGGCCCCCTCGGACACCGTTAGAGTCACAGGAAGGGGTCAGTTGCACTGAATTAGTCAATCAATTCAGCAGAAATCGGCTGAAGCTGCAGTACCAGGGTTGTGCCCACAGGAGGGCAGCACCGAGCCGGGACGCCCGCGCCACTGCCCAGTGCTGTAACAGGGGAGGTTACTGGGGACAAGACATGGGGTTACTGGGAGGAACCTGAAGAGAGAGTAGGGTACTGAGAGGGGTTTTACGGTTACTTGGGACAGGAAATGTCAAATGAGCAGCGAGGAGTATACGAACGTATGCGTGCACTTGTAGATAACCACATCCCAAACCGAGACGATAGTAGCACTTAGACCCAGTTCAGAATGACCCTAAGTTCTTTGTTTTGGAAGTGAACGATCGTGTTTGTCGTTACGCTGTATGATCTTGCTGCTGAACGTGACACCGAGGATCCACTCTTCCTTCCAGCTTTTGGTGCTATTGTTGGGACCTTGCAGGCACAGATGGGGGCTGGTAGGGACAGTTAGAAAGGTGCTTCCCCGATGGGGAGTCAAACCTCAGTCTCTCGTGCAGCAGGCGGGGACGAGGATGCGGGTCGCTGTGCTAGTGAGGATGGCTTTTCCTCAGACACTGAGAAAGAGGAAAAACACCCTCCTCCTATGGCTCCACTGGCTCTGTCTGAGTCTTTACACCATAAACACCCAAGAATCAGAACTCATGTCTTCTTAAAAGAGCATTTTGATAGTGATGAAAACCCCGACTCCCTTGACCAGTGAAGTAAATTTACGTACATGAAAAATGATGCAAAAGAAGAAGAAGCGGTGTTAAATCTTCATATTTTCTCTAAAAGTGTGATAAAATATGATGAGGGGGCATGAAAAAGGTTATTGCTTTGGTGCTGGGGCACAGGTTGCCTTTAAACTATCTACTTGGGATGGAATGGGTCAAAAACGAGAGAGGAAATAAGTAATGGATCGAGGAGGTGAAGCCCCTTGCGACAACACGGAAACTGATACAGACTGCCTTAGAAAAAATGACAGCTGAACGAGCTGTAGTGGCTGGGCATGTCTGAAGATCCTGCATTTTCACCCTTTGCTGCCCTTTCAGCACCATGGAAGGAAAGCAGAGAGCAAACATTAAGGCAGGGAGACAGGCACCATGCCAAAAGCCACCAACACAGGACACCTCTTTGCATGCAGAGCATGGTGCAGCTGCCGAGGCCTTTGCAGCCCATAAGGCCTTTGCAGCCCTACAGCCAGACACTGCCTGGCACTTGATATGGACAGCACTGAAACAACTGAGAGCAGCTAGAGAAGCTAAAGCAGCAGTGGAAAGGGCCACCGCCCCTGTGGTGTCCACAGGACAAGGTAAGGGCCATGAACAGAGGGAAGGCAAGGAAGAGGAGAAGGAAGGCAGTGGGATCTGATAACTAAAGCCCCTCTGCCTCCCAAAACACCTCTGCCCTTATCCAGCAGCAGTAACCCTTTCCAAACTGCAATGCATGTACCATTGCCCTGGGATGATGATCATGAGGTCTGACACACTTCCCCGGTGCCCTCTGTCCCTCCTTTGGAGCCTGTGAATAGACTTAAAAGGCAGCTGAGTCATCCGGTGATAGACTTAACGGAGAAGAGTAGGGGTGAGAGTTGTAAAAGCAGAGGGTACCCAGAGGATGTGCTAACATTACAGCTAGCAAAAGAGACAATTACAGCCCCTGATTACGCAAATATCTGGAAGGAGATAAAGGAGCAGACATTAGAAGAAGGAGATACGGAGGCAGCTTTAGCCATGGGGGGAAAAGTTACTGCATTCTCAGTTGTCTGGGGTCAAGCGCAGGCTCTGGATGAGTGTCAGCCTTTTAACTGGTTGGCTTTAAAGGAATTGTGATCTACTTCTATACAGTATGGGCTGGGATCCCCCTACGAACAATCATTGCTGTGCACCCCTTGTTCAGAAGTGTTAACTCCTTATGATGTTCAACAGATTGCACGGATTTGCTGTACCACTACACAAATGCTGATGTTTGAGGCTGAATGAAGGACAATGGCCAGTGATATGGCATTGGCAAACCTAGAGGTGTCTCAGAAGGATCCCATATTTGGCGCAGGGCTACCGACACTAATTGGGGACCCCCGCTGAATGAGCCCAAATTACAAACACATTTGTGCTCTCTTGTGCTGGCGCAGGGCTGAGATCTTGGGATGCAGGCATTATTAAAAGTTGCTGATGCAAGTAACCCGCAACAACCCTGGACCACCATCAAACAAGGGCCCACTGAAGCCTATGTTTTCTTTTTGAACCATTTGCAAGATGCCCTAGAAAAGCAAATGGTGCCAATGTAGCAGGTGATGAAAGATAATGCCAATGAAGATTGCCAGAGAGTGATTAATACCTTGCCCAACAGAAATCCCAGTTTAGCAGAGTTGATTGATGCATACAGCAAATTGAAGCTTCAGTTAAAACATTTGCAGCTGCTGTCCACATCGTTATGCTTGTGGGCAAGAGGGACATTTTAAAGGGACTTGTCCTAATTGGCCATGTGCAGAATGTGGGGAGCTAAGTCATTATGCTATGTAACTTGGTGAAAAAAATCTCTGTCGGAGAGTGAAAGAGAACAGTTTGGGAATTCCTTCTACCCAGAAATTTTGCATGCCATTGCTGAGATTTGTGTGTTAACTTGTCAAGATTTAAGAGCTGCATGTTATTGCAACCTGAAAGCTTGCTGTGCGAGTGCAACAGAGCGTGGAGCAAGCAGGGAGATGCCCCCCCACAACCCTGCACCGAGACCCCTGTGAGATCTTGAAGGTATGTGCAAGGCTTGGGCGGATGGTGGAAAACGAAAGTAGAGACACTGCAGGCAGCGGACACTGGAGAGCGAAGCTTTGCTAAAGCATGAGACTGTAAATCTAAGAATTGTGGATTCACAAAGTTAGGTCAAACAATAAATCTCACCACAGGCATGCTTGAGCTGTAAGAACTGAAAATTATTAAGTTGAAATGAATTTTTGCTTACATTCTGATGACAAAACCATATACGGAACTTGAGACAGAAAAAAACTGCAGAACTCATTTAAGGGAAGCCACAGCGCAGGAATCCCCTGTGGCTGCTATTTGAGGGGGCCAGCAGCCAGCAGGTTCCCCCCCTCACCCCTCCCTTTCTTACTTCCCACTATTGAAGCAGCAGCTTGGGACTCATTCCCCCTGACAACCTCCCCTCCACAGTGAGAGGCGTCAGCTGATGGAGGATTTACCCTTTCCCTTCCGACCACCATCAGTTGTATGTACCTCTAAGTTTGTACCTCTAAGTTTGCTTGCAGGTGGGCAATGGAGTGTTTGTTTGCCCTGTTCAAATGGTTGCTGCTATTATCATTAGGTCTGTTACAGCAAAGTAGCAGAATGCATGTGCACATTGAAGAAATGGGAGAGAGGACAGACAAGGAGAAACAGGATACTGTTCAGGTGTGAGGAAAAAAGCTTTGGCTATTTCCTAATTATCTCCTACAAAAGTCTATTTTTAAGACCTCCCTCAGCATCTGCATTAAACAAAATTAGGAGGACATTCTTAGCATTATAAACCTTAAGAACTGTGTGTGGAACCGTCTTGCAAATGTTGTTTCATACTTTTCCCACTATACATCCACAATATTTCACTAGTGGTCAGTAGTCAGGCTGTATCGTTAAATCATGGTATTGTTGTTTTTCCTATGTGTTTGCACCTCCTTTGCCTATGCAGAATGATTGGATCTACATTGTGCCTGTCTCTGGCTACCCTGAAGATCCTTTTCACACTTCTTTAGTGGGAATTCCTATTGATGATCATGGCCTTATTGGAAGTTGTGCTGCAAAAAATTCAAAAGTGAGTCTATCATACTGCAATAGCAATACTTGTATCAAAAGATGTTTTAATCAATGGGATCTTGGAGTCCACAGGTTGACACAATCTCCAACAGAAGCTCAGGAGGTTGGCCTTTTAGGGTCCATTGTTATGGATGGCTGTGTGAATTTAGATTACAAAAGATATCATCCATATGAGAATTATGTGCAGGATGTAACACCTCAAAGTGGTGTAATTGGACCAAATTTATTTTTTTGATTTGTGGAGCCTGTGCATGGCCAGGTATACTTTCATGATTTGGTGGTGGTCCTTGCTATCTTGGTCAATTAATATCGGTAACACCAAACATTACAATGATTTTAAAGCACACTCATGTTAGTCATTCTCATAGGCAAAAGAAATTATTCATGCTTTTGCCCCAGATTGTAATGATTTAGAAGTCTTTTGGTCTGTTTCAATTAGAACTGTATCTTTTGTTGTAGCTCTGCAAGGTGCTGTACAATACTGAGGCTTCCAGCTGCAGCATTTACAGAGTTGGTACTCTTGCTGATCTTTTAACTGATGTCAAGGATGTAAGACATGCAATGCTGCAAAAATAGAGCTCTAATAAATTTTTAGCTTTCAGCTCATGGACACAGATGTGAAGAATTTGATAGTACATGTTAGATCAGGGGTCCTGAAACCCCGGCCCACGGGCCAGATACGGCCCCACAGGG